>VTFQ01000592.1:22500-137500 GCA_036281575.1 Ancherythroculter nigrocauda | reverse complement strand
CCTATCCATCCATCCATCATCCATCCATTCATCCACCTATCTATCTATCTATTCATTTATTGTTGTATTTATCTCTCTATTTAACTATCCATCTTCCATCCATCTATCTATCCATTTATTGTTCTATCCATACATCCGTCCATCCGTCTATCTATCTATTGTTCTATTTATCTCTCTTTCTATCTATCAATCATTCATCCATCCATTCATCCATCCATCCGTAAGTCTATCTATCTATCTATCTATCTATCATTCTATCGTTCTATTTATCTCTTTATGTATTTATCCATCATCTGTCCATCTATCTATCCATTTATTGTTCTATCCATACATCCGTCCATCCGTCTATCTATCTATTGTTCTATTTATCTCTCTTTCTATCTATCAATCATTCATCCATCCATTCATCCATCCATCCGTAAGTCTATCTATCTATCTATCTATCTATCTATCTATCTATCTATCTATCTATCTATCTATCTATCTATCTATCTATCTATCATTCTATCGTTCTATTTATCTCTCTATGTATTTATCCATCATCCGTCCATCTATCTATCATTTATTGTTCTATCCATCCATCCATCCGTCTGTCCGTCTATCTATCTATTATTCTATTTATCTCTCATTCTATCTATCCATCCATCTGAGTTTCATGAGTTACATTGATAAATCATTTATGAAAAAAACACTGCAATATTGCATAAAAAAAGAATTGTCCAGTCTTCAAATCCATCCCACAAATCAAAGTCTGCAGACTGAGGTCTGGTCCTGCTGTCAGGTCTTTTTCCATGAGACCGTCTTCCACTCAATCGAGGCATATGCCAGCTGTCTTATTCAGGAAATATCGGCTTAATCGGATTAATGTGATTAAATGATGCATATGTAATTGGAATGCGACCAAACCCTGGTTATTACCGGAACGCTCTTATAAGTGCGGTCAGTGAGGAGGTCAGAGAGACTTGGGCCATTGTGACCAAAATCCATTAGTGTGCCTGACCTTCACATGTAAACAACATCACCCCACCCACCGCGCCTGGGAGACGACAGACCGCCAAAATCACACAACGATCTCGAACGCTGCCAATCTATTCATTTACAGGACGAAAGCAAAAACAACCATCCAGTGCATGTATACTGACCAACCCCCCCACGCCCTCCACCGCGGTAGAGTCATGCAGATAGTGCGCGTGTGTGTTTACTTGTGGTTTACACACCAAAAAGGAAGTGGATGAGGACTTACGGACGATGCACTGGTTCCCTCCGGTCAAGGTCTTCCATCCGGGACAGCAGTAGGCATGGTGACGGGATCCACACACATTCGGCCTGCGGGAAGATTTCGGCAAATCAACAATCTTTTCTGAGGAAAATTCCAATTTTATTTGTCACACACGTCCCACTTTATATGTACTTGCCTCAAAAACAAAAATTATGCATCAAATGATTCATTTAAATCTTAGTAGTTCCATAATTTTTTTATTTTTTATTTAGTTACACACTCTAAAAAATGCTGGGTTAAAAACAACCCAAGTTGGGTTAAAAACGGACAAACCCAGCAATTGGGTTGTTTTGACCCAACATGCTGGGTAGTTTTATTTAACTCAACTATTGATTAAAAATTACAGTATGGCTTGAACATTTATTTATGAACATTTATTAATAAGTTTAATGAATAATAATTAAACAATAAATTGCTTATTAATAAATGTTCACCTTTTGATTATTATTGTTGCCTCTAGTCTCTCATTTATTAATAAGCAATTTATTGTTTAATTATTATTCATTAAACGTATTAATACATTTTCATTTATTAAACATAATAATAAATGATAATTTCCAACATATTTTGTGTTCATTTTAAGCACGCAATACAGTCATTTTTAATCAATAGCTGAGTTAAATAAAACTACCCAGCAGGTTAGGCAAACATTTAACCCAACCCAATTGCTAGTATATTTTATTGTATTTTCAGTTTATTGTTTATGCACTTATTTTTTTCCCATAGTTTGATATTTTCATCTAAATCATTTTTAATGATATGTAATTATTGTGTCTAATTTAACACAGAATTTGAGATGTGTACAAAACAAACAATCAACAAAATTATGAAAACAGCACTTTCTTGCACTGTTTATGAAACCAAAGCAGTTATTAATGTTATTATGACACTAGTTAACGCATAATTAACAGAGTTCCCACAGCCTTTAAAACTCGTTAACTCGTTAACTTTTACTATGGTGTTTGGAGTAAATGTTCTCGTTACCCCTTCAGCACGTCTTGCCCGCCGCCTCGCCGTTTCGCTCGGCTCGCTCTCGACTGCTCCGCGTCAGGCGTCTGCGCAGCTTTGTCTGCGCCTGCGTCGAGCGTCTGCGCAGACACACACAGCGAAACGAGCGCTGAGAGTCCCGCCGCGAGCACGAGCAGTCGCCTCATTCTGCGCTCGCTCCCGCTGCACGACCAACAACTCGCATTAATAACAAAACTGATAAAACACACATTACCGAGCAAAAGAAGAGCTGTGTGTGTGTGTGTTTGTGAGTTAGTCATGTTTGTGGAAAGTAAACAAGAATACGACAACAGAGAAACTAAAGAAGCAAAACTGAGGGAAAGAAAGTTTCTGTACCTCCAGCAGATGATGAAGAAGATGAAGATGAAGTCTCCTCCAGTAAGAGTGCAAAAATAAAGACTTTAAAGTGCCTGATAAAAGTTGTCAGGGTGAGAAAAGGAGAGTGAAGGCGACGCAGAGATGCAACACAAAGCGCAGCAGGATGAGTGTGTGTTACTGCATCAGCGCTCATTCTGCTGCGCCACTCAAACCTCGTCCAGCCGCAGCCGAAAACACTCGCTCCCTCTGATCTCGCGAGAACATGCGCGGCGGGCATGACGAGTCTCATCTATGCCGTTAAAGACGCTTTTACATGGAAGATCAAAAACTGGATGACATTTTGTAAGATTTTCGACTTTTTATGCCATGAATATTACTTTTTTAAGTCAGAATTTCGACAATTTCAACTTGGTATGTCATAATTTCGACTTTTTATATCGAATTTTATTCACAGCATCGATTTAGTATGTCATGATTTCGATGTCATTAGACTTTTTAAGTCAGAATTTCGACTTTTTCAATTAATTACGGCTTTAAGTAGGAATTTTGACTTAGTATGATCATAATTCCGACTTTTTATATTGAATTTCAGTCACAACATCAATGTAGTGTCTTAATTTCGATTTTAAGAATTTTTGAGGCAGATTTTCGAATTTTTGTCATAATTACGGCTTTTACGCAAGCAATTTTGACTTAGTATATCACAATTCTGACTTTTTATATCGAATTTCAGTCACAACATCAATTCAGTATGTCATAATTTCGATTTTCTTTAAGACTTCTTAAGTCAGGATTTCGAATTTGTGTCATTACGACTTTTAAGTAAGAATTTTGACTTGGTATGATCATAATTCCGACTTTTTATATCGAATTTCAGTCACAACATCAATTTAGTAAGTCATAATTTCGATTTTCTTTAAGACTTCTTAAGTCAGAATTTCGAATTTGTGGCATAATTACGACTTTTAGGTAAGAATTTTGACTTAGTATGAACATAATTCCAACTTTTTATGTCGAATTTCAGTCACAACATCAATTTAGTAAGTCATAATTTCGATTTTTTAAGACTTCTTAAGTCAGAATTTCGACTTTTTCAATTAATTATGGCTTTAAGTAGGAATTTTGACTTAGTATGATCATAATTCCTAAATTGAATTTAGGAATTATGTGACATAGTTCAATTTATATTGAATCGAATGTGACATAATTCAATTTATATTGAATTTCAGTCACAACATTGATTTTGTATGTCTTAATTTCGATTTTTTAAGACTTTTTAAGTCAGGATTTCAAATTTGTGTCATAATTATGACTTTTAAGTAAGAATTTTGACTTAGTATGATCATAATTCCGACTTTTTATATATCGAATTTCAGTCACAACATCGATTTAATATGTATTAATATAGATTTTAAGACTTTTTAAGTCAGGATTTCGACTTTTTATGTCGAATTTCAGTCACAACATCAATTTAGTAAGTCATAATTTCGATTTTTTTAAGACTTTTTAAGTCAGAATTTCGAATTTGTCATAATTACGACTTTTAAGTAAGAATTTTGACAGTATGATCATAATTCTGACTTTTTATATCGAATTTCAGTCACAGCATCAATTTAGTATGTCATGATTTCGATGTCATAAGACTTTTTAAGTCAGAATTTCGACTTTTTCATTTAATTACGGCTTTAAGTAAGAATTTTGACTTAGTATGATCATAGTTCCGACTTTTTATATCGAATTTCAGTCACAACATCGATTTCGTATGCCTTAATTTAGATTTTTTAAGACTTTTTAAGTCAAGATTTCGAATTTGTGTCATAATTATGACTTTTAAGTAAGAATTTTGACTTAGTATGATCATAATTCCTAAATCGAATTTAGGAATTATGTGACATAATTCAATTTATATTGAATCGAATGTGACATAATTCAATTTATATTGAATTTCAGTCACAACATCGATTTTGTATGTCTTAATTTCGATTCTTTAAGACTTTTTAAGTCAGAATAAGTACGAATTTTGACTTAGTATGATCATAATTCCGACTTTTTGTATCAAATTTCAGTCACAACATCGATTTAGTATGTCATAATTTTGATTTTTTTTTAGACTTCTTAAGTCAGAATTTCAAATTTGTGTCATAATTACGACTTTTAAGTAAGAATTTTGACTTAGTATGATCATAATTCCGACTTTTTATATCGAATTTCAGTCACAACATCGATTTCGCATGCCTTAATTTCGATTCTTTAAGACTTTTTAAGTCAGAATTTTGAATTTGTGTCATAATTACGACTTTTAAGTACGAATTTTGACTTAGTATGATCATAATTCCGACTTTTATATCGAATTTCAGTCACAACATCAATTTCGTATGCCTTAATTTCGATTTTTTAAGACTTTTTAAGTCAGGATTTTGAATTTGTGTCATAATTATGACTTTTAAGTAAAAATTTTGACTTAGTATGATCATAATTCCTAAATCGAATTTAGGAATTATGTGACATAGTTCAATTTATATTGAATTTCAGTCACAACATTGATTTTGTATGTCTTAATTTCGATTTTTTAAGACTTTTTAAGTCAGGATTTCAAATTTGTGTCATAATTATGACTTTTAAGTAAGAATGTTGACTTAGTATGATCATAATTCCGACTTTTTATATTGAATTTCAGTCACAACATCGATTTAGTATGTCTTAATTTAAATTTTTTTAAGACTTTTTAAGTCAGGATTTAGACTTTTTATATCGCATTTCAGTCACAACATCGATTTAGGATGTCATGATTTCGATGTCATAAGACTTTTTAAGTCAGAATTTCAACTTTTTCATTTAATTAGGGCTTTAAGTAAGAATTTTGACTTAGTATAATCATAATTCCGACTTTTTATATCGAATTTCAGTCACAACATCGATTTAGGATGTCATGATTTCGATGTCATAAGACATTTTAAGTCAGAAATTCGACTTTGTCATAATTACGACTGGTAATTAAGAATTTTTGCTTATGTTGTCATAATTCCGACCAATAAACATGACTAACTAAATATTATGATTTATAAAAGCATGATTTTATCCAAAGTGACGTACAAATGAAGAATATCACAACAAAAGGCAATCATAATAAGGAGATAATTACCACATTAAAGGTACTTCTAAGAATACATATCATGCGTTTGTAACTTTTAGATGAAATACCGTGTAAATACTATATATGGTAATAATTCAGTGAACTGTTCTGATATAGTACTTCTACACCACCTTACTTGAATCACCACAACACCGGGAAGGTTTTGTGATAAATGAACTCAGTCAAAAAATGCGTTTTTAAAGTTTTTTTTGAACTTTCACTTGCTGACAGACTTTGGCGCGCGGCTCGGGAGCGCGCCTCATACTTCTGCGGCAGCATCATCTCTTGTCCGCGTTCCCAGTCACGTTAGGCGCGGGCGCGCGCTCGCTGGCAGCACCTTGACTCATGTAATGAGAGAACACGAACAATGCACAATGAGAGAGGGGGCTCATGGGAAACAATTTATGACTTTTACCCTCCAGACGTGCTGCACAATACACAATTCAAACCATGAGCATGTCAAAGCGCTGGCTTGGAGAGGCATGTGGTCTCACTTACAAAAAACCAAAAACAACAATAACAAAAACATACTTTTTGGACCTGGTATCATGTCAGTACATTGGAGTACCATGTAAATACCAGTGTATGGAAGCTTATTAAGCTCAAAACTTGCGTTTTCGAGATATAAACTTGCAATTCTGAGAAAAAAATTTAAATTTGTTTCAGAATGAGCTGTGCATCTTGACATGTCAGTTGTATATGTGTGTTTAGAGTGTAGAGATGAGGAGATATCAACCCAACAGAGTCAAGACTGAGATGCAGAAACAATGGCACACGGTGGGTGGAGAAACAGACCATCTGAACACGAGCCGCACCCTTCTCTCGCTGGACACGCTCTGTGTAAGTGTGTGTGTGTCAATCATCAGAAACTCAAGTCAACATTAAAGTCAACATGAACTCAAAACTAACATTCTCGATCTCATCAGTGTATTATAATAAAAAAAAATGTTTGTCTTCATTAATCTATACTGTATGTAATCACTCGCTGGTCCTCTGAAACGACTTTCCTTTCCAGTTGATGGTTGGTCGCACAACACCTTTCCTTTCACACACATTGCAATTTTCAAAAATTTCATGCATATTTCACTGTCCGCTGCTTAAAAATATATACTAATATATTATGTGCACGATTTACTATTTCGTTCCCTCAATTTACTAAAACAAGCATGATTTATAAATCGAGGGAATGCATTAGTAATTTTTTTTCTTGCATGGCATGATCAAAAATACAGTAAAAACAGAACAGAAAAAAAAAACTTTCACTGTTGTTAGTTTCACTCAAACCATCCTTGTTCATATTACTTAAAAACTCATGTAAGTTAATTTAAAGTTGGCATGAAATCAAAATTGACCCTATTTACTTTGTTAGTGCATATTACTAGTCTTGTGGTGAACAATTAATCCATGCAAGTTAATACACAGAAAAAAAATGTTTGTCGCGGTAATCTTTAATCAAAATCTGAAAAGTCACTTCTGGTCTGGAATAGCGTTCCTTCTCTGATGACGTCAGTTTGACGGCTTGGGTTGAAAACACTTAAACCCCTCCCCTCCAACCGTTAGTCTGCTATGAGCGAGAGATGGAGAGGAGGAGCGCTAAAGTAAAACCCTGCCCACTATTCAATATTCCGTTTCACTTGGAAATACGTCACAACACTGAAGAAAAGTCGTTTGCAACTTCTGGTTCACGAGTTGTTTATGCTGAGTTGTTTATTTTTTGGAGCAAATAGTTAATTTAATATAATTAAATCAATAAACGTCTTCACCTTACATAATAAACTTTTATAAATATAACACTGCACATATAAATATTATGTAACAGTGACAAATTCAAATGATTTGTTTTTACTCAAAGAAATTTTGTTAGTTTTACTTGAATTTATTTTGTTATACAACTAAATTGTTATTTGTACAAATTACTCAATATAGTTGCATGCACTTGACACTGCTTTTTTAAGTAAATCCAACAATAATTTTCAGTGAGTGTATATTATTACAAGTTAAAACAGCTGTTTTCTATGTGAATATATAGTAAAGTGTAATTTATTCCTGTTATCAAAGCTGAATTTTCAGCATCATTACTCCAGTCTTGAATAGAAAGTTCAAAAGAACAGCATTTATTTAAAAAACAATCTCTTGTAACATTATAAATGTCACTTTAATGCATCCTTGTTGAATAAAACTATAAATCTCTATTTAAGATCTCACTTACCCCAAACTTTTGAATGGTAGTGAATCACGGTTTCCACAGAAGTCTGAAACTGATTTCAACATTGATAATAATCATAAATGTTTGTTGAGCAGCAAATCAGCATATTAGAATGATTTCTGAAGGATCATGTGACACTGAAGACTGGAGTAATGATGCTGAAAATTCAGCTTTGATCACAGAAATAAATTACACTTTACAATATATTGACAAATAAAACAGCTGTTTTAAATTATAAAAATATATCACTGTTTTTACTGTATTTTTGATCAAATAAATGCAGCCTTGGTGAGCAGAAGAGAGACTTTCTTTAAAAAAAAATCGTAATTCTCCCAAACTTTGATGGCCAGTGTACTGGGGTTAAATGGCTCGTGAGTGGCGTTCGTTGTGTTGTGCATTAGCTATCTTAACGTCACAGTTCAGCAGGATTCCCGCGGCCGTCGGCGTGTCTCAGGGTCCTGTCGGCTGTGGGGTTCGAGGCTGATCAACAGTGTTTCTGCTCATTCTTCTGTGTTTACTTTCTCTAAGGCTCGGCGCTATGGCTTAAACAGATGCTGCAATATACTGACCTACTTTTCAGGAATTCAGTCCTCTCTCTCACTGCACGTGACCCAATAACAGCATCCCATTCCTGTTCCTGTTCCCGGCCTCGTGTGGATCGCAGACGGATGGAGGGACGGGGGGGTGCGTGTGCCTGTGCGAAAGCGTCTTACTCAAACTTTCTCACACTGTTTATTTGCTTTGGCTCAGGAGCGAGTGTGTCTCCTTTCATTTCCCGTGGTCTTGGACTCCAGGAATCGAGCGCTCTGACTCCCAGACGATCAACGATATGGGAGGAGTATCTGAAATCTCACAGAATCAATCATCATTAATCACGTCTAGATTGCTTTGATATCACAGAGCATTCAGGTTCATGTAGCGCCGCCTGCACAACCGCACACAGAGATTATAAGATTTCAACTGGGTTTTTACCTTTGAAACCGCAGACGGCGCTCAAATGATGCTCAGGTGTTGCCAGGGTGTTGCTATGCAGTTGCCAAGGTATTCTGAGTGGGTAATCTTGTTTCAGTGTTTCCATTATTGGCATTGATGAATTCCGTTGAACCTTTCCATTGTACAAAAGGTTTTTTATAATGGAAAAAAGGTTCTTAAGATTATTGAAATGTTCTTCGCATTTAGAGAAAAATGGTTACTTTAGGAACTGTTCACTAAAAGGTTCTTTAGGGAACCAAAAATTGTTCTTCATCATTGTGAAAACCCTGTGTTTTGGAACCTTTATTTTTAAGTGCTAAACTTTTCCATTGCACAAAAAGTTCATACATCATTAAAAATAAAGTTTTTTTATTGGCATCAATGATTTCATGAAGAACCTTTAATATCCATAGAACCTTTTTATAGCACAAAAGTTTCTTTAGAGTGGAAAAGTATGGAAGCGGGTTTCCACCAATAAAAATAAGGGAAAAAATAGGTAATTGCGACTTTTTATCTCACAATTCTGACTTTTTTTTATCAAAATTGCAAGATATAAACACACAGTTGTGAGAAATAAAGTCCAATTCTGAGGAAAAAAGACTTTTCTTTTTTTCTCAGAATTGCGAGTTTATATCTCGCAATTCTGACTTTATATCTCGCAATTCTGACTTTATATCACAATTCTGACTTTATATCACAATTCTGACTATATCTCACAATTCTGACTTTATATCTCGCAATTCTGACGTTATATGTCGCAATTCTGACTTTATATGTCACAATTTCTGAATTTATATCACAATTCTGACTTTATATCACAATTCTGACTATATCTTGCAATTCTGACTTTATATCATAATTCTGACTTTATATCACAATTCTGACTTCATTACTCACAATTCTGACTATATCTCGCAATTCTGACTTTATATCTCGCAATTCTGACTTTATATCACAATTCTGACTTCATTACTCACAATTCTGACTATATCTCGCAATTCTGACTTTATATCTCGCAATTCTGACTTTATATCACAATTCTGACTTCATTACTCACAATTCTGACTTTATATCTCGCAATTCTGACTTTATATCACAATTCTGACTTTATATCTCGCAATTCTGACTTTATATCACAATTCTGACTTCATTACTCACAATTCTGACTATATCTCGCAATTCTGACTTTATATCACAATTCTGACTTTATATCTCGCAATTCTGACTTTATATCACAATTCTGACTTCATTACTCACAATTCTGACTATATCTCGCAATTCTGACTTTATATCATAATTCTGACTTTATATCACAATTCTGACTTTATATCTTGCAATTCTGACTTTATATCTCGCAATTCTGACTTTATATCAATTCTGACTTCATTACTCACAATTCTGACTTTATATCTCGCAATTCTGACTTTATATCACAATTCTTACTTTATATCACAATTCTGACTTTATTACTCGCAATTCTGACTTTATAACTCAATTCTGACTTCATATGTCACAATTCTGACTTTATATCTCGCAATTCTGACTTTATATCACAATTCTGACTTTATATCACAATTCTGACTTCATTACTCACAATTCTAACTATATCTCGCAATTCTGACTTTATATCTCGCAATTGCGTGTGATAAAGTCTGAATTGCTAGATATAAACTTGCCATTGTGAGAAAAAAGTCAGAATTGTGAGATAAAAAGTCGCAGTTATACCTATTTTTATTTTTATTTGGTGGTGGAAACAAGCTTCCATAGAAAAGCGTTCTTTAGATCATTAAAAATTTTGTCACACCAAGAATCACCAAGAATAAAGTGGTTCTTTTCAAAACTGTTCACTCGTTCTTTGGGAACTTAAAACGGTTCCTCTATGGCATCATTGCTAAAATCCCTTTTGGAAACTTTATTTTTAAGAGTGAAAGAACTTTTTTCCACAAGGAAGAACCTTGTGTGGAATGAAAAGGTTCCATTGATGTTAAAGGTTCTTCATGGAACCATAGATGCCATTAAAAAACTTTTTTTTTTTTTTAAAGGAACAAAAACATGGTTCCTCTATGTCATTGCTGTAAAAACCTTTTTTTGGTACCTTTAATTTTAAAAGTGTATAGTGAGTCATTAATCACGAGTATTGATTCGATTCGATTGATACTTTATTAATCCCAAAGGAAATTCAAGAGTAGTCAGGTTTCAGGATTGAACACTGGTCTTTGTGCTTCTTTACTGCCGTTCTCATACAGACATGCTCTTGTGTTTCACATCATCCAGCTTTGCTTCATCTTCATCATCTGATATTGAGCAGCATTCAAGTCTTCCAGCTCTTGAAGCAAACAGCTTCAGCTCCACTGAACACCTTCCCAAAGCACTTGGAATCAAATTGGTGCTTCTTGGCAAATAATAGACAAACGTTTGTGTTCTTCTTGGTGTTCTTTCTGATTGTGGCACCACAAACGCTGAGCTGTGAGGAGCCTGCAGTTCTTTGGACGATCTTTTGTGATGGTCTGGATGATTTTAGGCTGCGCCTCTGGAGAAACCTTGGCAGGCCGGCCGCTCCTGGGGAGTTTAACCACCGTTCCAAGAGTTCTTTGCTCCGACATTATGGCTCTCGCCGTTGGTCTGTTCAGATCCAGAGTCTTGGAATCGTCTGTGTAACCTTTTCCTGACTGATAGACTCAATATATGAGTATCTCTTTTTTATTCTCTCATTAAAACTCTCTTTGATCAGGTGAATTGTGCTTGTTAAATCTTTGTGAGGTTCAACGGCACAGTTGCACACAGCTGACTTTAATCAATCGAATTGTACATTAAACCAGCTGTTGGATTCATGGGTTGCACATGAGCTATTATTATGTAGAGCATCTGCTGTGTGAATTGTGATGTATTGCTGTGTTGTGCAGCACCCCTGTCAAAGACAAAGAAATAAAGATCAGAATTAATGCAAAGAGAATCAGTTACCAGTACACCTAAAATCATTATTAGGACTTCTCAGGAGGACTTGAATGCATCAGCATCAGAGGCAAATATCTACAAACAGAGATGAGAATGTGTTTGGTCGATCACAGGCTGTTTGGTGTTACAGAGACGTTCATGATCGTCCAGCACGCTTCTGTTGTTTGGATGTTTCAGCCCTCTGAGGTTAATTTCTCTCCTTTGACACACAGGAAAACACTAACGACCTCCCTTCACATTTTTCACCATCTACGGTTTGGAAAACTCTTGTGTTTTGGGTCGACATGGGTCATTTGGCTAGACCAACACACACGCACACATAAACATGCATACATGCACTCACATGTGTGCTGACACACGCTAGTAATGTTTGTTCGAGTCTGTTCAGATGTGATGCCGAACACAGACATGCTGTTAAATCAACCAAAACTCAATCCAATGTCTTTAAGAGATTTGATGATCACAAATATTCTTCCTCACTTAGCTCATATCAAAAAAGGTTCTACATATGAAGCGCCAGACAGAACCCTTTAAGGTTCTACATATGAAGCGCCTGACGGAACCCCTTAAGGTTCTACACATGAAGAGCCTGACAGAACCCTTTAAGGTTCTACACATGAAGCGCCTGACGAACCCTTTAAGGTTCTACATATGAAGCACCCAACGGAACCCCTTAAGGTTCTACACATGAAGAGCCTGACAGAACCCTTTAAGGTTCTACACATGAAGAGCCTGACGGAACCCTTTAAGGTTCTACACATGAAGAGCCCGACGGAACCCTTTAAGGTTCTACATATGAAGCGCCTGACGGAACCCCTTAAGGTTCTACACATGAAGAGCCTGACAGAACCCTTTAAGGTTCTACACATGAAGCGCCAGACAGAACCCTTTAAGGTTCTACATATGAAGCGCCTGACGGAACCCCTTAAGGTTCTACACATGAAGAGCCTGACAGAACCCTTTAAGGTTCTACACATGAAGAGCCTGACGGAACCCTTTAAGGTTCTACACATGAAGAGCCCGACGGAACCCTTTAAGGTTCTACATATGAAGCGCCGACAGAACCCTTTAAGGTTCTACATATGAAGCACCCAACGGAACCCCTTAAGGTTCTACACATGAAGAGCCTGACAGAACCCTTTAAGGATCTACACATGAAGAGCCTGACGAACCCTTTAAGGTTCTACATATGAAGCACCCAACGGAACCCCTTAAGGTTCTACACATGAAGAGCCTGACAGAACCCTTTAAGGATCTACACATGAAGAGCCTGACGAACCCTTTGAGGTTCTACATATGAAGCACCCAACGGAACCCCTTAAGGTTCTACACATGAAGAGCCTGACAGAACCCTTTAAGGTTCTACACATGAAGCGCCTGACGAACCCTTTAAGGTTCTACATATGAAGCACCGACAGAACCCTTTAAGGTTCTACATATGAAGCACCCAACGGAACCCCTTAAGGTTCTACACATGAAGAGCCTGACAGAACCCTTTAAGGATCTACACATGAAGAGCCTGACGAACCCTTTAAGGTTCTACATATGAAGCACCCAACGGAACCCCTTAAGGTTCTACACATGAAGAGCCTGACAGAACACTTTAAGGTTCTACACATGAAGCGCCTGACGAACCCTTTAAGGTTCTACATATGAAGCACCCAACGGAACCCCTTAAGGTTCTACACATGAAGAGCCTGACGGAACCCTTTAAGGTTCTACACATGAAGAGCCCGACGGAACCCTTTAAGGTTCTACACTTGAAGAGCCTGACGGAACCCTTTAAGGTTCTACATATGAAGAGCCTGACAAACCCTTTAAGGTTCTACACATGAAGAGCCTGACAGAACCCTTTAAGGATCTACACATGAAGAGCCTGACGAACCCTTTGAGGTTCTACATATGAAGCACCCAACGGAACCCCTTAAGGTTCTACACATGAAGAGCCTGACAGAACCCTTTAAGGTTCTACACATGAAGCGCCTGACGAACCCTTTAAGGTTCTACATATGAAGCACCGACAGAACCCTTTAAGGTTCTACATATGAAGAGCCTGACAGAACCCTTTAAGGTTCTACACATGAAGCGCCTGACGGAACCCCTTAAGGTTCTACACATGAAGAGCCTGACAGAACCCTTTAAGGATCTACACATGAAGAGCCTGACGAACCCTTTGAGGTTCTACATATGAAGCACCCAACGGAACCCCTTAAGGTTCTACACATGAAGAGCCTGACAGAACCCTTTAAGGTTCTACACATGAAGCGCCTGACGAACCCTTTAAGGTTCTACATATGAAGCACCGACAGAACCCTTTAAGGTTCTACATATGAAGCACCCAACGGAACCCCTTAAGGTTCTACACATGAAGAGCCTGACAGAACCCTTTAAGGATCTACACATGAAGAGCCTGACGAACCCTTTAAGGTTCTACATATGAAGCACCCAACGGAACCCCTTAAGGTTCTACACATGAAGAGCCTGACAGAACACTTTAAGGTTCTACACATGAAGCGCCTGACGAACCCTTTAAGGTTCTACATATGAAGCACCCAACGGAACCCCTTAAGGTTCTACACATGAAGAGCCTGACGGAACCCTTTAAGGTTCTACACATGAAGAGCCCGACGGAACCCTTTAAGGTTCTACACTTGAAGAGCCTGACGGAACCCTTTAAGGTTCTACACATGAAGCGCCTGACGAACCCTTTAAGGTTCTACATATGAAGCACCCAACGGAACCCCTTAAGGTTCTACACATGAAGAGCCTGATGGAACCCTTTAAGGTTCTACATATGAAGCGCCTGACGAACCCTTTAAGGTTCTACATATGAAGCACCGACAGAACCCCTTAAGGTTCTACACATGAAGAGCCTGATGGAACCCTTTAAGGTTCTACACTTGAAGAGCCTGACGGAACCCTTTAAGGTTCTACATATGAAGAGCCCGACAGAACCCTTTAAGGTTCTACATATAAAGCGCCCGACGAACCCTTTAAGGTTCTACATATGAAGAGCCTGACGAACTCTTTAAGGTTCTACATATGAAGCACCCAACGGAACCCCTTAAGGTTCTACATATGAAGAGCCTGACGAACTCTTTAAGGTTCTACATATGAAGCACCCAACGGAACCCCTTCATGGTTCTACATATGAAGCGCCCGACGGAACCCTTTAAGGTTCTACATATGAAGCGCCTGACGGAATCCTTTAAGGTTCTACACATGAAGCGTCTGACGGAACCCTTTAAGGTTCTACACATGAAGCGCCCGACGAACCCTTTAAGGTTCTACATATGAAGAGCCTGACGAACTCTTTAAGGTTCTACATATGAAGCACCCAACGGAACCCCTTAAGGTTCTACATATGAAGAGCCTGACGAACTCTTTAAGGTTCTACATATGAAGCACCCAACGGAACCCCTTTAAGGTTCTACATATGAAGCGCCTGACGGAATCCTTTAAGGTTCTACACATGAAGCGTCTGACAGAACCCTTTAAGGTTCTACATATGAAGCGCCTGACGGAACCCTTTAAGGTTCTACATATGAAGCGCCCGACGAACCCTTTAAGGTTCTACATATGAAGTGTCTGACGAACCCTTTAAGGCTCTATATAGAACCTTTTCTTCTAAAAGTGCAGTGTGGACAGAGAGTGTATTGAAATTAAAAGGTCGTTTTCAAATGCATTCAGATTAATGTAGACGTAGCCTGATATAAATCTGTGCGCCTACAAGTTTATTTGTGGTCATTCAGCCTGATTAGAGCGTCTGACATCAGCATACAGCAGGTGATGAATCGACGGCGCTCCTCATTTGATCACGACTCTAGAACCAGAGCGTAACGTGTCTCTGATGTTTGAGGTCATTCACTCGCTGACTCACACTGACTCGCCCATCACACATTACCCAAGACAAATAACGACCCTCAGATGATGTCATCCAATCAGATCTGTGTGTTCGATCCATCAACAGCACAACGACAGGCAGACAGATGCAGAGGGCGACAGACGGCGGATGTTCACAGCTGCAGAATCTTGTTTTCCTGTCGTCTGACAAAAGCCCCTCAGTGGTAAAGATTAATGCCACAGTAAACACACACACACAGCAGCCGCAGGCAGCATTTTTCTAAGCGTGTGTCACTGTTGGCTCCAGACGCATTTGGAGACGCGTCACATGCTGTTGGACTGACAGTAAGAAACCCAACAGCACCGACACCTGATGATTGTAAAAACATAAGAGCTTAAAGTCGACATGAAACGGAAGTTGCGCTAGTCTTTTCGCCCCTATTGCGCCGTATATCCGAGTGAAACGCTTCTCAAACAAGAACAAATGTAGGGCGGGGCTTGATTTTGTCTGTGTGGAATTGATTGGATGGTTGTGGTTTGCTATTGGTGGATCTCATGTGAGTGACAGGTTGCCCCGCCTTCGTCATCAGAGATGCTGCAAGAGGGAGGAGAAGATATTCTGATTCAGGATTACCAGGAACATGAATTTAAAACACTGATAAATCATTTTAGAATAAACACTGCAATATTCCATAAAAAATAAGAACTATTAATTTTGATCTCATGGCAACTTGAAAGAACAGCCAAGAAGGAGCCTAATGTGTGTTTACAAACAAAGCAGCGTGTTCTTCTCATCTACAGACCAGCATGTTCAGTCGTGTCTGTAGTGATTTCATGGACACACACAGTGTCGCAGCTCGAGTTTCATACTTGTAAACGTCTGTCATTAGACTGTTTCTGAGCAGGTTTCGGATGTTTTATGAAGAGGCCGGCCGCTTACAGGCGGCGCTTTCGCTCTCATAATCAAAAACATGAATTCCAAAAGCGTTAATGGCCTCGGGCAGTGCATGATGGGAAATAACGCCACTTCTCTGCATCTTTAGAAATCAAAATGCTTAACATGTGAAAAACATGAAGTCGAGCATCTCGTCGGGAGTCGGGAATCATTCCAGTGTGTTTGTACTAAACGACCCGGAACGCTTTTTCAACGACTGAACGTCCGGCGGTCAAAATGACTTTCTTCCTTGTCTTGTTTTCTAGCAAAAATAGCTAAACATTCATAAATCAAGATGCATTTACTGGAGAAGCAAAGTGACTGAAGATATTAAGTCTTGTTTTTTGAGAAAATGATAAAAATGAAGTGAGTCTGTGCTACAAGAACAAGAACAAACATCTGCCAATGTGGAAAAATAAACTTAATTCAAAGGGAAAACAAGATTATTTTGATTACCATAATGGCAGATATTCTTGTTTCTGATGCATTTTTCACTAAACAAGACTTAATATCTTCAGTCATTACTTCTCCAGTAAATGCATCTTGATTTAAGAATCTCTTTTTTTGCAGTGTGTTTCTCTTTCGACGTGAAATACTCACTGAAACCTGTTCATCACTCCTCTGCATTTATTTGTTCCAGCTGTTTGTGGGTTTCTGTGTTACTGCTGCTTCACGGTCAGGGTGGGTGAGACTGTGCTCTTACTTTACTAGGTCATCTGACTGCAAAAACACTCAGAACACCCTAGCAACCGTATAGCAATTCCCCAGCAACCAGCCACAACAGTGATATTTGACAGTCGCCCCGTCTCTGTTCTTCTGTCCAGCACAGAATCTGTCTGACTCCATCTGAGGAATTCTGGAAAGCCCCTCCGTCTGAGAGAGGTTCACGTGAGCTGCGAGATGAATGCGAGCAGCTGTCTGACGTCACCCAGCGCTCCTCCACCCAAACTCACATCAGCTTACACTCAACAGGAATCAAAGTTTCGACTGCGATTCTGATTTGGATGCAGTTCTTCTGTCTGACTCCAGAAGGTTTCTTGCCAGATTTTACAAAAGTTTTAAGCTGATGAAATCTGAAGCGTCTCTCAGCACGTTTCGCATTTTTTCTGACTTCAGATCTGTGCCAGCTTTGTTCTCCTCAAACTTAAATCTGCACTTAGACAAGAGCGCCACCTTATGACAGCAATTTACAACCATTTACTTTCTGAATACGAGCTCCTGATCTCATCAGTGACATTATTGTATCTAAAGAAATGTTCGTCATTATCTTTTCATCTAAATATAAACATCTTATATTTAGCTCATTTACATTTTGTTTTGTCTTATTTTAAACCATTTTAAGTCATCATGAATCCCCTCTAACAGTCAAATATCTATTCAGTCATCATTTTAGGCCACTGTCAAATATGTAAATATAAAATATAATAAATAGAATAAATAAATAAATATAAACATACATGAAAGTTAAATGAAAGAATAGATAAAAGTTAAATGCAGAAAATAATGAATGAAGAAAAAAGTAATACAAAAATTCAAGATTACACTGCCCTCCAAAAGTTTGGAAACACCCCTGGCAAAGTGTGATTTTGGACGATATCAGCATAAATCCTTATCATTTTTTGGTGCAAATACATTACAGTAACTTGATTTTTTACAGGTTTGATTTTCCATTGTCGTAGGTGATGCACAGTAATCCAAAACATTAAATTCAAGGCTGCAGAGAGGAAGTGGCACAGATCAAAAGATCCCACTGACCTTGGTTTGGATCAGTCACTCCTCTTTTCCTTCTCTGCAAATGTCTCTACTGCAAAATGACATCAAAATTAACAATTCCTTTGAATATTGCATGCTTTTTTTAGTCCTCCTCCTCCCCATCCTTCATCAACCCTAACAGCTGACAACTTTGCCACATTCTTCATAAATAAAACAATAACCATCAGAGGCCAATTTTCCACACCACAAGCTAACACACATATCCTCTCCTCTCCACTTTCGGAGGCTGGCATCTCCAAACTCATCCTCTCCAATCAGCCTACTACCTGTCTGCTTGATCTTATCCCCACTTCCATTCATTGCCAAGACACTTGAACGAGTCGTGTTCAACCAAGTGTCTACATTTCTTACTCAGAACAACCTCCTGGACAACAACCAGTCTGGCTTCAAAAGCAGATACTCTCGGTTATTGAAGCTCTGAGACTGGCAAGAGCAGCTTCCAAATCATCCGTACTCATCTTACTGTAATCTGTCTGCTGCTTTTGACAGTAAACCACCAGATCCTCCTGTCAACCCTCATGACGAAGGGCATCTCAGCCAGTGTTAATTTCATTGACGAATAATTTTCGTCAACGACATTTTTTCATGCACGAAAACGAGACGATGACTAAATAAAAATGTGTTTTGAATGACTTCAACTATGACTAAAATCTACTCTAATTTGTCAATGAGTAAAAATGAGACGAAAATGAAATAGAGGGACGATTTGGGATGCAATTGCAGTCAGGATTGCTGTCCTGTTTGGAAATCTTCTGTCACAGGAAAGAAAGACTAAGAACATTATTTGATATTACTCAATATATTTTACAAGTATAAGGGTTATTATAGTAAAAATAAAGGGTTATTATAGTTAACTAAAACTAAAACTTAAGAAATCTTCATTACTTTAAATAAACGTTAACTGAAATAAAAAAATAATTACAATTTTTTTTTATTTTTTTTTTAACTTTTTTTATTTCATCTAGTTTTTAAGCTTTAGCTTAACCTGAGGTATTAAAATAACAAACAGAAATAAAAACATATAGACATTTAAAAGCAAAAACTAAAAGACATAAAAACACAAAAAATATTAAAACCTTTAACTAAACTTACAACGAAAGCAGAAAACTAAAAATCAAAACTAATAAAAATTTTAAACGAAAACTATATTACCTCAATGATAAGTGTGTCAATCCCTGAAAAGAACTGAATTTTGCTTTTTCGTATCTTTTTGCACTTGAACGGTCAAAAACTGTCCACTTTGGTGAGCAAAGTACAGTGTAGTGTACAGTCTGTGTATTGTTAGAGAAATGCTTAATGCATTACAATTTAACTAAATTAGATTTTAGTCAACTGTAGATTTAGTCGACTAAAATCTTATGATATTTAGTCGACTAAAACTAAAACAATTTCCGATGACTAAAATATGACTAAAACTAAATGGCATTTTAGTCAAAAGACTATGACTAAAAATATATCAAAATTTGCTGTCAAAATGAACACTGATCTCAGGAACTGCCTCTTCGGGGTGTCGTATCCAAGTCGCAACATCTTGCTGCTGGAGTGCCTCAGGGCTCAGTGCTTGGACCACTTCTCTTCTCCATCTACATGTCATTACTAGGATCTGTCATTTCTTCTTCAGTTCTACCTGCACTCACTCACACCATCAACACCTCTCTTCACACTGGTACCTTTCCCACAGCATTTAAGCAGGCTTGGATAATCCCACTGCTTAAGAAAAACACTCTAAATCCAGCAATTTTAGAAATCCCTTCTTCCATCCATTCACTGAAGACACTTGGATGAGTCGTGTTCAACCAAGTCTCTAACTTTCTTACTCAGAACAACCTCCTGGATAACAACCAGTCTGGCTTCAAAAGTGGCCACTTAACTGAGACTGATGCTCTCTGGTATTGAAGCTCTTAGACTTGCAAGAGCAGTTTCTAAATCATCCGTACTCATCTTACTGTAATCTGTCTGCTGCTTTTGACACAGTAAACCACCAGATCCTCTTGTCAACCCTCATGATGAAGGGCATCTCAGGAACTTCCTCTCAGGTAAGTCCTTCAGGGTGTCTTGGAGGAGTGAGGTGTCTAATTCACATCATCTAGACACTGGAGTGCCTCAGGGCTCGGTGCTTGGACCGCTTTTCTTCTCCATCTACATGTCATTTCTAGGATCCGTCACTCAGAAACATGGTTTTTCCTATCACTGCTATGCTGATGACACAACTCTACCTCTCATTCCAGATGATCTGACAGTTGCTGCTCACATCTCAGCTTGCCTGACAGATTTCATGATGGATGAAGGACCACCACCTTCAACTCAACCATGCGAAGACAGAACTGCTTGTGGTCTCGGCCAACCCAACACTTCATCACAACTTCTCCATTCAGCTAGATTCGTCAAGCATAACTCCATCCAGGACAGCCAGGAACCTTGGAGTTGTGATTGATGATCATTTTAACTTCACAGATCACATAGCTAGAACTTGAGCCACTTTCAAGAAACGGCTGACGATGCATCTTTTTCATCAACACTTGACCTATTAATACTAATGCTTACTATTCTATATATATCGATTTAAAAAACAAAAAACCTTGCTATGTGTACTGTGCTAGACTAAGAGTAGTCACAGCACCTGTTGTTACCTTTTGATTGCTTCTATTCTCATTTGTAAGTCGCTTTGGATAAAAGCGTTAATGATGTGTTACTGCTGGGAAATGAGAAGATTAAACCTCCACGTCTGCTGGTCTTGCTTTAGGATTTGATTTTGATATAAAACACACGTCTTTATACACTTGCATCAATTCCTGATGGATAAAATCATTCGTTTCTCATTGCACACAAGTAAAATGGTTGCAAAACACACTCATTCTGAGAAAACAAACACATGTGGTACAGTAGATAGTTTACTGAAAACATTTTAATTGTATTAACGATCAGTCAGAGAACAGTTACTGCATGTACAGATGCTGTGACTTCACCATCAGAACGGCAGAGATGCGTGAGTTTCACATTAGTTACCAAAGCATGTTCACGTTTATGTACATAGTGCAAAAGACACGCCGATGAGAATCACTCCAAACACAGAGAGAGAAGGAGAGAGAGAGAGAGAGAGAGAGAGAGAGAGACACGGATCCGAACGCTGCTACAGGAAGCTTATTGCACCGAGATCAATCGTGATGATCCAGAACATTTACACGGTTACATCACGACGGATCGGACTCTCCATTCGCCCTCACGTTAGTCACGAATACACCCGCTGACAAATTTACCAAGAAATCGTTATTGTTACATCATTATAACGTCAGAAATCCTTCATGTGGAGTTGAACGTGGCTAAGACTAAAGATGGAGGAGAAAGACCGAAGTAAACATGGTTAGAAAGACAAACACACACGGAGAGGAGCTTCTGCCCATCTGAAGCACCAGAATACGGTACAGCAATTTACCGACACGACCGCAGGAAACGATCCCATCAGTACCAGCACAGCAAAATCCCCAGAGTTCAATCAACTCTGCTCAGAGTGCATATGGTCCCTCTGTAAATAGTGTTAAAATAACACTGAAGCAGAGTTAAAGTTAATGAGATAATTAAGCAATTATGAGGGCAGTGATTCTGCTTGTTAACAGCAGGTGTTCATCACTAATGCGCAATCATTACTTCATTAATCGCTTAATTATCTCATTAACTTTAACTCTGCTTCAGTGTAATTTTAACACTGTTTACAGAGGGACCATATGCACTCTGAGCAGAGCTGATTGAACTCTGGAGATTTTGCTGTGAGGAAAAATCATTTAACACGTGAAATAAAACACCCCCCATCTGTTTCAATTCAAGCGCGATAAATAGAACCGAAGACGACAGAATATTAGAAACATTTAAACATGTTATTTACACCAGGATTCGTTCATTTGTCCACATCATTAGTTATGCATCGAGTTTCTCTTCTGCAGCGTTCGTTAATGCTTTGGTTAGACTAAACGCACGCTTAGATGTCGGAATGAACAAACGTTCGTTTCCTTCATTAATTTTAAGAGAGAATTCATCCAAACCTTCAATCATTTACTCGCCCTAGTCAAGCAAGACTTTAATTCTTCAGTGGAAGCATCATGACAGTGGTTCATATGATTTGTTCAGACAAAAATGGTCATTCTGTCATCATTTCATTTCTTTTTTCAGTAGAACTTTTGAGAAATTACTCAAATGACGTTCAGAAATGATGACAGAATGAACTATTCCTTTAAGAAATCAAGTCATTTTGAGACGTACAGAGCTGATATGCGTCACATGGACGACTGTTATGATGCTCAACAGCATCAGTCATTGTTCATACTGATGAAGAGCATCATCTGAAGATGAAAAGTCGTGCGGGTTTGAGGGTGAGCCGATGATGACGGCGTTTAAACAGTCGGTGAATCGTTCACAGAGAGTGTGTGGGCGGGTGGTCTGTCCGTTACAGTTTCCTGAGTCAGTGTTTGCGAGTGTGAAATGGCCGTCAGCCCGTGCGTGCGTCTGGCTCCGGCGCATCTTTATCGTCGGCCGCCGGTTCGGCGAGGTCAGAGGAGTCGAGCTCTTCCTCGTCGCTTATCCGCACCTCCTCGTCTTCCTCGTCCTCCGTGCTGCTCTGACGCCGCAGCTGCAGGTTCTCCAGCGTCTTGGAGACCCAGGACTCAATGCGGCTGCTGAGCGGCACGATGGGCTCGGGCGCGTAGTCCTCCTCCTCTTCCTCCTCCTCGTCCTCCTCCTCCAGCATGCCGGGCACCAGCGTGCTGGTGGTGCTGGTGATGGAGGAGTTGAGGCGGTCGCGGCAGCTGCCGTCCAGGGAGCCGGTTTCGGTGCTCTGCTGCGACGCCCACTCCAGCCGGTCGTCCGTGCGAGACTCGTCCCTCTCCGGCGCTCGGGCAGCTGCGGGGCTCGGGCTGGGCGTCGGCTGCGGAGGCGGTGACGTGACCTCACGCTGCCCTTTGTTGTTGCCTCTGCTGATGGGCTCAGACTCTGGGGCGTCTGCATTCTCCACCATCGTCCTCCAGTTGGTTTCTGCACACAGAACATTTAGAGATGTTATATTTTGCAAAGTCTTGATGGTGTTTTTGGGCTCTACTTGTCTGGCTATCACCAGACCAAGCGTGAAAGTGAGTGGCATTTACACCCAGTCGAGCGATTTGTTTGCTAAACTAAAGAAGTCATTTAGCATCATTGAGAGGTTAAAAGGAATTGGACTCGCCAATAGCGAGCAAGGTGGATAAGCCAGTCTGTGATTGGTTCCCGAAAAAGTGTAACAGATGCAGCAGAAATGAATGTACGGGTTTCCAGACTGAGTTGCCGGGCGAAATCAAATCTAGGGCTCTACTAGATTGAATGTTGATTATTTTCCTCATATTCTCCATTGTTGCAGCTCCTCTCTTCCCAGTCTGTCAGTAACGCTCTGTTTCCTGTCTCTATGAAGCCCCTCCTACTGAAAAGCACATTGTGCTCTGATTGGTCGGCCGGAGCAGTGTGTTGTGATTGGTGTTTGGGAAATGCCCCGCCCCTTACCATAACCGCCAGTTTCAACACACTACTAACTAACTCAACCAGGCCCCGCCCCTTTATTCTGCATATTAATTATTTAAATGAGGAATATTGTGATGGGAGTTCAAAAACAGTGACGCTGATGTAGAGAAGAACTGGAACTAAAGATACATTTTAATCATTTGTGATCCAATAGGGCTGGGTAAAAAATATTGATTTCTCGATTTTAATCAATTCTCATTTTTATGAACCGATATCGATTCTTAAATCCCAAGAATCGATTAGTTTAGTCTGTTTTCAGTTGATGAATGAGCAGAATATGTAGCGCCTCCCGTCCAATAAATCAATAATCTTTGTGCTTTGTTAAGTCTCAGATTTCAAATGACGTCCATCTTATTATGAGATTCCAAAAATAAACACCGTTTTGCCGCTGTTTAATGTGGCGTGACAGATCGCTTTAGCGCCTCAGTTAAAGAGAAGCATGTGATCATCCTCTCCTCCGCTTTAATACCAGTTACAGCGAAATAAACATGAACATCTGAAGGTATGTTAAAATATACAGTACAACTTACTGAAATCCGTATCATGTCTCGTGTAATCGCTCAATCAGTGCTTCAACCTCGGAAAGACGTCAATAAAACAGCTTGTAAACAATGTCACGTGACGTCACATTTACCTCAGAAAAACACATTCAGTGACCATAATCTCATTAGTCAGCTAGAAAAGTGAACTCTAGAAAGATAAATATAGCTATGCACCGTTACATATTCATTATAATGTTCTTCAATATTTAATTCATGTTTGAATAAATCAGTTATGACAGCCGCCATTTAAATGTTTATATTTAAAAACCCCCGAATTGGAGTAGAAATATGATTATGTCATTCTAAACTTTATTTATAATAAAAACAGAGTGTAATTTAAGTGTTTGTATATAAATAAGTTAATTTAACCTTCAGTATTATTATAGTAGCACCAGCTGACTCTCATGTGTAGTTTACAGCATTAGCTGAGAGATTGTTTCCTCAAGAAAATTTGCCATGTGCTGAAACTGAAATACTGCATCCAAAATAATCAAATCGAAAGCATGTGAATAGTAATCGAATCAAATCGTGAGAATTGTGTCAATACCCAGCCCTATGATCCAACATTGTGATATCACACGGCCCTGCTCGTACCGTATTCCTTCTCGTTGACCTCTGAGATGGGCTCAGAAATGACGCTGCAGAAGGAGATGGCGCTGGCGGCGGACGGGTTTCTGGAGTGTCCCATGTGGTGCGTGACCTTCTTGACGTTCTTCAGCGCCTCCTCTGCCTGCTCCTGCTCCAGAGCGCTGACCATGTCCTTATACGCCCTCCGCGCCTCCTCCGTCAGAGACACCAGCTTATTGAACAGACCCTGAACACACACACACACACTTACATGAATGCATTTGGCAGATGCTTTCATCTATTGTGTGTGTGTGTGTGTGTGTGTGTACCTCTGCTCCAGAGTAGTTAAATATTCCCACGACGCTCACAGGCACGAGTTTATTCACGCAGCGGCCCAGAGCCTTACGGCCCAGAGCGAAGACGAACGGGATCTCCTGCTCCCTCGCCATGGCGATGACATTATAAAGTGCCTCGTCCAGACCACCTGCACACACACACACACACACACACACCACAAAAACACAGCATTAAACACTTCAGGGACGTTTCGATTCAGACTGTGAAGTAATTACAGATGGTTTCTCAATGCAGCTCACCTTTGGCCTGGATCTTCTCACAGTTGGGCGAGATGATGACACATTTGATCTTGTGCAGTTTCATGTGTTTGGTGACCTCTCGCAGTCCCATGACCAGCCGCCGCTTGGCTTTGGCTTTGCTGGGCTCCTTCTGATAAATGCGCTCCTGAAAGCGAACCAACTCCTGCAGGAGCAGCGTCACGCTCTCGTCGATGTCCTTACTCAACACCTGATTACAGTACCTGACACACACACACACACACTTACGTCATGATACATTAAATGGACTGATAATCTACAGCTGTTTCATGGCAAACAATGTAAAAAACATGAAATTAATCCTCAAGAATCCCTTAAAGGGTTAGTTCACCCAAAAATGTAAATTTCTGTCATTAATTACTCACCCTCATGTCGTTCCACACCCGTAAGACCTTCGTTCATCTTCAGAACACAAATTAAGATATTTTTGATGAAATCCGAGAGGAATATGACTCGTCTATATACTAATCAACACTTTCAAGGTCCAGAAAGGTACTAAAGACATCGTTAAAACAGTCATGTGACTGCAGTGGTTCAATGTTATGAAGAGACGAGAATACTTTCTGTGCGCAAAAACAAAACAAAAATAACCACTTTATTCAACAATTCAACAGGTTTTCTTGTTTATGTCCGACTGCCGGCTCAGTATTGGCCGAAGCTGGTCACGTGATCAGCACGATGCATGCATGTGACGCTGACGCAGGAGCCGGCCAATAATGAGTTGGCGTTCTGACGATGAACCTGGAAGCGCTGGACGTAAACAACGAATGAGAATGACACAGAAGAGAAGATATTATTGAATAAAGTGGTTATTTTTGTTTTGTTTTTGCGCACAAAAAGTATTCTCGTCTCTTAATAACATTAAGATTGATCCACTGCAGTCACATGACTGTTTTAACAATGTCCTTTCTGGACCTTGAAAGTGTTGATTAGTATATGGACGGGTCATATTCCTCTCGGATTTCATCAAAAATATCTTAATTTGTGTTCTGAAGATGAACGAAGGTCTTACGGGTGTGGAACGACATGAGGGAGAGTAATTAATGACAGAAATTTCATTTTTGGGTGAACTAACCCTTTAAAGTCAGTTTGGCCTGTTATAGAACATAAACAACAAATAAATTTGCTGAAATTAAGAAGAAAAAAAAATTCGGTATCAGAATCGGTCAATTTACTTAAATATCAGCCATCGCAATCGGCCATGAAAAATCATGAAAAATCAACAGTGCAGTAAATTTTGTAAAATTTGAAACATGACTCCACCCACTAGGGGAGGAGCCTGTTAAAGGCTTTAAACAGGATGAATTTGGGGTGTTTAAGCTTTCAAATGAACTTAATTTATGATGATTACTAAAATATGTGAAAGGGAAAAAAGACAAAATAAGGGTTTACAGTTTAAAATTATAAATCAGTCAGATGTTCTGAATCAAAAGCCAGATTGTGTGCGAGCTCAAAAATAAGTGTGATTTTAGTGTGAGTGGCCAGCAGAAAATAATCCTGATTGTTGAGACGTTCACACACACAGTGTGTGTTGAGGAGCACAGAGCCTCACACTGTTCCAAACCCACTCAAAGCCTGCAGAACGAGCAGCACAAAGACCCGTCTGAGATCTGACAGGAAGAGACTGTGGGCCGCTGTATCTTCACTGCTGTGAACTCAGTGACCTGTGACCCTCACAAACCTCAGCACCCGTTTACAGATTGTGACCACATTAGTGAATCATAAAACGGTTTGGACCTGTATTTAGTACTGGTGACCGGATCACATGACGTATCCTAAGACCAGCTGTGAACAGGGTTGTGTGTGTGTGTGTGTGTGTGTGTGTGTACTCACTCTCTGAACCTGCGGCTGTGGATCTTGGTGATGGCAGACGCCGCCATGGGGCTCCCGATGCCCGAGCTGGCGGGTGAACCCTGTGACACGGGCGTGATGCTGTACGGAGAGTTCTGACTCGCTGGAGACAGGGACGCATCACTGGGCATGCTCAGACCGTTTTCTGCAACACACACATAGGAGACAGATGAAGACTGCCGCCCACCTTACACATTATTGTGTTTGTGATCATATTATATATATATATATATATATATATATATATATATATATATATATATATATATATATATATATATAGCAATATGAAAAATACAGGCATTTTCACCAGATGACTTGTATAGCTCTATTTGGAAAGAATTACTTATATATAAAAAATAATAATTTGCAAAAACTATTTTTTTGTATTTTTAATATTTTAGTAGTTTTATAATATTTTTTGTATTTTTATATTTTTAAAAAGACAGCAATATATTGCCATTGTACTGTAATTTAAATATAATAAAAAGTATGCATTTGATTTAATATGAAGCAAAAAGATAATACTTAATAATTCTAAATTATATATATATATATATATATATATATATAATTATAGTAAAATATATATTATTACTATATAATTATTATTAAAGTTTTTATTTACAGAACAATAGTAAAATTGCAATTCTAATATTTACATCTTAAGTTCTTCATTTTCAAAACTGCATCTGCAATAAAAATCATTTTGATCTGTGACATTATATAACATTTAATATCTCACAATAATAATAATAATTTATAAATTATATATACATATATTATTATTATTATTGTGATATGTTAAATATATACATATCTGTATTTATTTATTCATAAAGTTTAACTTATAAAAAAATATTATAAAGTAAAAGTAAAAAGTTGTAAAATATATATAGTAAAAACTATTTTTTTGTATTTTTAATATTTTAAAAATATTGTTTATAAATATTTTTAAAAAGACAGCAATATATTACCATTGTATTGTAATTTAGATATAAAAATATGCATTTGATTTAATATAAAGTAAAAAAATATATATTTAATAATAATAATAATAATAATAATTATAACATATTATTTAAATAAATATTTATATATATATATATTTTTTTAAAATATTTATTTAAATAATATATATATTATATATATATTATTACAGTTTTTATTTACAGAACAATTGGAGAATTGCAATACTAATATTTACATCATAATTTCTATATTTTCAAATATTAAATCATCAAGCTTTTAATTTGGAGAAAAACTTCAGGAAGACGGTGAAGTTTAGGTGAGAACAGACTCGCTTTCTTAGAACAAATCTGGAGAAATTCTGTAAACCTCCATTCACAAAACTCCATTTCACAGCAGTGTCAGGCAGATTTGATGAGGATCACATGATGTGTTTGTGTTCGTACCGTCCTGCTCCTGTGTGAGCGGGTCGGTGAAGCTCAGAGCGTCTCTCTGCTCGTCGGTTTCAGACACGCCGAGATCAGCGGGACTCTTGCCCTTCTTCACCTCACGCTCCTGTAGAATAATCTATACACACACACAGAGAGAGAGAGAGGGAGGGGTTAATGTGCTGTGATGTCATATCCTGTCACGCTCAGCGTCAGTGTGATCTGAAGCACCTTCTTCATGGCAGTGGTCTTCTTGACTTTGGGAATCTCTCTCTCTTTGCCTCTCTTGATGCGCGGCGCGCTGGAGTCCAGGATGTTGTGTGGGGGGGTGTACGTGTTTTTGAGTCCCGTCACTCGACTGCCGCCATCTTTACTGTGCAGAGCGCCCACTGTCCCGACTGACAACACACACACACACACACACCAGTGTTAGTTTATTCTATTCCAACTCAAACTTTGAGGGAAAACGTTTTTAAGAGTTGTTGCATGAAGCCAGAAGTCATGTGACCGTAGTGTAGTTTGTTTATATCCGACATTTAACTTTTTATTTAAGCTTAAATTCATGAAAGATGCACTGATTCATGTGTGAAGATTATCACGATGAACAAAACACGACACTGTGTCCGAACCAGATGCAGCATGACACTGCGACATGACCTTTTGACCTGACCAGCAGCTATAATTCTATTTAGAGCCGCATGATTCTGGATAAATTGAGAATCACGATTGTTTTGTTTCAAACAGAGATCATGATTCTCCCATGATTCTGAACAAACAACTACACAAAAATAGTGTAAGTTATTAGAGGTTCTGACTAAATGTTAATCACTGCAGTCCAATTAAAATGTACAATTAATCGGAATTATTTAAAAAAAAAAAATGGTTTGAATGAATGATTCAATGACTCACTCAAAAATACTTTCATTATTGGATGAATCAGCGTTTTTGAACAAATATCTTGAATGAATGATCTTGAATAAAAATTCCTTTGAATAAATATAGCGAATCATTTCGGATGTATGTATCGGTTCTTTTTAAATAAATGTATTGATGCGTTTTAAATGTAGCAATTTCTTTTGAATAAATGTAGTGTTTCTTTTAAAAAAAATGTAGTGATTATTTTGAGAAAAGATTGTTTTTTAATAAATGTATCGATGTGTTTCAAATGTAGCGATTACTTATAAATAAATGTGGCGATTCATTTTGAATGGATACATTGATTGATTTTGAATAAATCCATCGATGCGTTTTGAATGTAGTGATTCCTTTCAAAAAATATAGTGATTCCTTTTGAAGAAATGTAGATTGTTTTTGAATAATGTATCGACATGTTTTGAATAAATGTAGCGATTTATTTTAAAAGTAGCTATTTGTTTTTTAAAATAAAAGTAGTGCTTTATTTTTAAAAGTAGCAATTCATTTTGAAAAAATCCATTGATTGATTTTGAATAAATGTATCAATGCGTTTTGAATAAATATATCGCGATTAATTTCAGATGTATGTATCGATGCGTTTTAAATGTAGCAATTTCTTTTGAATAAACGTAGCGATTCCTTTTGAGAAATGTAGCTATTCTTTTAAAAAAATTTAGATTCTTTTTGAGAAAAAATTGTTTTTGAATAAATGTTTTGATGTGTTTTAAATGTAGCGATTACTTATGAATGGATGTATCGATTCTTTTTGAATAAATCCATCGATTGATTTTGAATTAATGTATCAATGCGGTTTAAATGTATTGATGCCTTTTGAATAAATGTAGCGATTCATTTTGGATGTATGTATCGTTTCTTTTTTAATGAATGTATCGATGTGTTTTAAATATAGTGATTAATTATGAATAAATGTGGCGATTCATTTTGAATGGATATATTGATTCCTTTTGAATAAATGTAGATTGTTTTTGCATATTGTATCGACATGTTTTCAATAGATGTAGCGATTCATTTTTAAATGTAGCGATTTATTTTAAATAAATGTAGCAATTAATAAATTACCAGTACAACTAATGGCACATTTACATGAAATATCTGACTTTTGTTTTGAAAAATAGCGTGCGTATTTTGAGTGTGATAGTTGTGCACCTGTGTATGACAGTGGTTTGGTGTTGTTGAGTTGTCGTGCTCTCATGGCCTGTTGTTGTTTCTCCAGCGCCGCCAGCATGTCGCCCAGATCCAACTGCACCGGCGTCCTGCTCTTCTTACCTGCTGCTTTAGTCAGAGCCTCCTAAACACACACACACACACACACACACACACACACACACACACACACACACACACACACACACATTGAGGTGTTCAATGGCAGATGTGATGTTCAGCACACTCCTCTACAGACTCAGTGTGTGTTTGTACCTGCAGTTTCTTCTGCTCCATGCTGATCTCGGAGTACTCCTGTGCTGTGGCCAGAGCGGCGGCCAGCGCTTTCTTCCTCTGACTCTTGGCTCTCTTGGGCACGGAGCTGGTGATAGGGATGGGCGTCTGCACGATGCTTATGGGGGAATTCTCCGGGAGGTTATCCAGCTGCACACACACACACACACAGGTTTAAGGCCCTGATCAACTTTAAGAGAAATCGAAGAACAAACGTGAATTTTCTGGGTAAGTTCACTCCATCTGGCATACGCCTTCAAGCTACCATTGGTCCATGTGATGATGATGATGCAATAAATGGGTGTGGCCCAAAAACTCTGCCTTCTTTGAGATGTAAATCATCTCTGGTTCATTTCTTCTGTTCAGTTCATTAGGTTCAGACATGAGTTAAAACATGAACACACTGAGAGCCGCTTTATAGTAGAAACTGACGATGAACTTCCAAACGAAAGCGACATTGACGCTATTTGTAATAATATAAATCTGCTGCTTTAGTTTGAATGTGTGCTCTCTGCTTCTGTGAAACACTCACCAGGTTCTTGGGCAGTTTGGGTTGAACTGGATCCGGTTTATTCCGCTGAGCAGCTCCGCCTGTGGCAAGATCAGGAAACTCATCCTCATCCTGAAAAGCAGGAAAAACAGAGACAATCAACACAATAAATACAGATAATACTGTGTGTGTGTGTGTGTGTGTGTGTGTGTGTACCTGAAAGTACAGTGGCTCGGGTGTGAGGTGTGTGTTGGGGGTCTCTGGAGGGGTCGATCTCCTCTGTCCTCCTGCACGACCTCCAAAATTCATCTGGAAGTCCTGCGGGTTAGATGATGTAGAGTAACTCACAGGTATCAGAGCGACACTGTCATGTGACCGGTCGAGATGTACCTGTGTGTAGCTCCTCTGCTCAGGTGTTCTGCTGCCTCTGTGGAACGGTGTGTTCCTGTCCGTCCACGGCTTCTGTGAGGAAACATTCCCCCAGCTGACCGCTGAAAACACACACACACACACACACACACACACACACACACACACACACACGCGTTTAATGGCCAGTTTAGCCTAAGAACAATAACTATAACAATATCTATAATGACAATTATGATGATAACAATAAAATCCTGGATGGATTCTGATTGGCTATCAATGTTTTTATCGTTCATCAGCTGAAAAATAAAAATTGCTCTGAAAGTTCCAATGATTCCAATGATGTCATTTCTCTGTTGTTGTTATAGTTGTGGACTTTTCTCTTAAAGTTTGAGCAATTATTGCAATTATAATCTTTATGGTCACAGTTATCGTTCTTGGCATGAACTGACCAAACACAAGGATCATGTTACGATACTAGATGAGTAAAGTTTCTAGACACACTTTATGTTGGCTTGAAAAAGCCTAGCCAGAAAGTTTGGAGTAGTTTTAAAAGCTTGAAGTTGGAATGCTTTCAGTTTGAAAGTTTAAGTTTTAGTTAAGTAGTTTAGATAGATAGATAGATAGATAAAGTAAGGGTACTTAGGGTGGTTGCTGGGGTGTTGCTAAGGTAATTGGAGTGGTTGCTAGGGTGTTGCTATGCAGTTGCTAGGGTACTCCGGGTGGTTGCTAAGGTGTTGCTATGCGGTTGCTAAAGCTCTCAGGGTGGATGCTAAGGTGTTGCTATGTGATTGCTAAGGTGTTGCTATGTGATTGCTAAAGTACTAGGGGTGATTGCTAAGGTGTTGCTATGCGGTTGCTAAGGTACTCGGGGTGATTGCTAAGGTGTTGCTATGTGGTTGTTAGGGTACTGAATGGTTGCTAAGGTATTCTGGTTGGTTGCTAGGGCGTAGATAGATAAAGTAAGGGTACTCAAGGTGGTTGCAATGGTTTTATATGGTTGCTAGGTTTTTGCTATGTGGTTGCTAAGGTACTTAGGGTGGTTGCTGGGGTGTTGCTAAGGTAATTGGAGTGGTTGCTAGGGTGTTGCTATGCAGTTGCTAGGGTACTCGGGGTGGTTGAAGGAGTGTTGCTATGCAGTTGCTAGGGTACTCTGGCTGGTTGCTAAGGTGTTGCTATGCGGTTGCTAAAGCTCTCAGGGTGGTTGCTAAGGTGTTGCTATGTGATTGCTAAAGTACTAGGGGTGATTGCTAAGGTGTTGCTATGCGGTTGCTAAGGTACTCGGGGTGATTGCTAAGGTGTTGCTATGTGGTTGTTAGGGTACTGAATGGTTGCTAAGGTATTCTGGTTGGTTGCTAGGGCGTAGATAGATAAAGTAAGGGTACTCAAGGTGGTTGCAATGGTTTTATATGGTTGCTAGGTTTTTGCTATGTGGTTGCTAAGGTACTTGGGGTGGTTGCTGGGGTGTTGCTATGAGGTTGCTAAGGTAATTGGAGTGGTTGCTAGGGTGTTGCTATGCAGTTGCTAGGGTACTCGGGGTGGTTTCTAAGGTCTTGCTATACAGTTCCTAAGGTACTCAGGGTGGCTGCTAAGGTGTTATTATGCAGTTTCTAAGGTACTCAGGGTGATTGCTAGGGTGTTGCTATGCGGTTGCTAAGGTATTCTGGTTGGTTAACAGGGTGTTGCTATGCGGTTACTAGGGTGATCTGGGTGGTTGCTAAGGTATTCTGGCTGGTTGCTAGGGTGTTGCTATGCGGTTGCTAGGGTACCCAAGGTGGTTGCTAGGGTGTTCTCTGTGGTTGCTATGCTATTGCCATGGTGTTCTGGGTGGTTGCTATGAGATAGATAGATAGATCTTGATCATGTTACGGTCGCTCATGAGTGTTCAGGTGAGAGAGTGAGAGATCTTACCTGTCATGACGCCAGCGTCCACAGCCTGCAAACAAACACACACAAACAGATGAGAAAACAGCAACCATAACAACCCTCGATCTGAACAATCTGAACGTACCGCCGCGGGCGTGTGTTGATTGGTGGAGGTGTTGGCGGCTCCCTGGTTGTGTTTGGGGCTGCAGTAGCCGCTGTCGCTGTCGATGTCAGCCTCGCTGGCTCCCTGCTCGCTGGACGACTCCTGCTGCGACGTGCGCCTGCGTCGTGCTTTATTCTTCCACAGCTGAGGACTCGCCTGATCCGACGCGCATCTGACCGCCCCTCCGGACGCCTCGCCGGGGAAATCTGAAAACACACACAGCACGTGATGTTCAGGGTTCAAAGATGACTAGTTCAGGACTAAAGGTCAAAGGTCAGCTCAGTACCTGTCTGCTGTGCTGCATCCACCAGCAGCACCGTCTTAGACCTCCCATCAGGCCCGGCCGCACACACCTCCTTCTGTACCGCCACGCTCCGCATCACAGGACGCTTGGCTCTCATTGGCTGAGCCATCGGCTGCTGTGAGTGATGTAAACGACACATCAGCGTTAGTTTGAAATGTACAGGCCATCTTGAGCGTGTGGGTTCAGGGCTCGTCTCGTACCTTGTGCAGTACGGGGGTTCGTGAGACGCCTCTTCCTCTCTGCGTCTGGCCCTGCGGCGGCGGCCTATCGCTGCAGTCGGATACGGGGTTCAGCACTCCGGCCTGCAGGGGCCCCGTGTACGGCCCCGGGAAGGGCTGGTAGAAGCCCATGACAGGAGGGCAGGGCGTGGGCATGATGGCGTGATAGTACGCGGCGTAATCGCTGGTGACGGGCGGCTGAGGGGACGACAGGATGGGGTACGCCAGGTACGGCCCGCCGGGGCTCGGGTTGAGCTGCTGCCAGCGCTGATCTCCGCTGTACATGGGCAGCTGCCGACTGAAGACAGGGAAAAAAGACAGTTTATTTATAAAGTACAATTAAAACAACAGTTAACTGACCAATGTGCTGCATAACTACAAAACAAAGATGTCTGGGTTTTAACATCTCTCTAAAACACAACATGTTCCATGTGTGTAACACAGAAAAGACACTTCAGCTGTGACACACACACACACACACACACATATAGGCGTAATGGTTTTTATACTGTACAAACTGTATTTTCTCTCCCCCTACACTACCCCTAAACTGTGCACACTTTCACAGTTTACTTTCTCACAAAAACTCATTCTGTGTGATTTATAAGCCTTTTGAAAAGTGGAGACATGGAGTAATGTCCTCAAAAGTCACCCTCTCCTTGTAACACCATGTCATTATACACATTTGTGTCCTGATATTTCACAAAAACATGCCCACACACACACACACACACACACACACACACTCACTCCCACACATGTTTGTTTGACTATATCACTCATAGACCTCCACTGTTTTTCTAACCTGACCTCTGACCCTAAACTCTCACATAAACCTGTGTAAAACATTAGATTTAAATAGAAACATGATTTGGTCGATTTATAAGTGTATTTATAGATATGTGTGTGTGTGTGTGTGTGTGTGTGTGTGTGTGTGTGTGTGTGTGTGTGTGTGATATCGCCTCCATTCCCAATTGACCCTGCTTGTTTTCCTTCCTGTTCACTTTGAATTGGAGGAAGTGCACACTTTGTGCCACTGTGTGTGTGTGTGTGTGTGTGTGTGAGTTTGTGAAAGTGTGTGTGAGAGCATGTGTGGGAGAGAGAGAGAGTGTGTGAGAGATAGTGTGTGTGTGCGCGTGAGAGAGAATGTGTGTGTAAGAGAGAGTGTGTGTGTGAACGAGTAAATGTGTGTGTGTGTGTGTGTGTGTGTGTGTTTTTTTGTGTGAGAGAGAGTGTGTGTGTTTGTGAGTGTGTGTGTGTGTGTGTGTGTGTACCTGTTGCTCTGATTCTCCTGTACGAAGGGGTAGCAGGTGATCAGGTAGGAGGGGATTTGTGTGGGCTCAGCTCCGCCCTCACCGCACAGACTCATGGGTAATAATGAAGCATCAACACCTTTCTTCTGAGGGATAAACGGTTCCACTTCAGCAGAGAGCTTCACATCCTGAAACACACACACACACATATTTAAACACATCACTAGCATTTTTTACTTTACTAATTTACTAATATTTGAGTTTTATTCAGACAATTTCTTTAAACTGCAGAAACAGCAAACACAGTGTGCTAGAACAGCATTCTGAGCCAGGTGTCAGCGCACACACACACCAGCACAGCGGTCACATGTCTTGCGGTTTAACGTGTCTGAAGCACCCGTCACGATCAAATGATCAAAAACATCGTACAGGAGAGTAAACGACAGAACGATTCCCTCAGGGCAGCTCTGTTTCAGCACAACACAACAACAACACAACCAAAGGAATCTAGAGTCAGGTGACCATGACGTCATCACATTCCACACATTCCTGAACATCTCAGGTGAACTTCCTGCAGCGAAATCATTCCCATAATCATGTCACGAAGCAGGAAGAGTCAATGATTAAACAGCAGAATGTCACGTGACGCACACGCTTGTACTTCCTCTTCACAACATTATTAAACAACACAAAATCACGGGAAAATAAAGCACAGAACCGAATAATAATAATATTAATGGAATGGAAAAGATATACAAATATAATAATAATAATAATAATAACAACATGCTGATTCCCTGATTGAACACAGTCATTCTGATCAGAAACAAAGACACATCTGATGCTGTGTGTGTGTGTGTGTGTGTACGTGAGTGAATGGAGTGTGTGTGTTATAGTATATAGCAGCAATTGTTCGTCTGTAGGTGGTGGGCGGAGCTTTGTGCACTCTTCCGATTGTGACATCACACACAGCTGAGCAGATCTACATCATCTGCTCTCTCGTCCAATCAGATCTCTGACAATAACATCAGTTCATGCTGCTAATCATATCTCCAAATGTACACCATCCTATCGCTCTAAACTGCTCAACGTGACTACAAAACATTAACATCCTGATTTCCTGCAAAGCTTCTTTGAAAAGATGTGTTTCCTGAAAAGATAAAATATATGTGATCAAGACTAGTGACATAATCCTCAGGGATTAAAGTGAGGATGCCGGCTGTCGTTAAGCTAATTACGCAAGAAGTAGGTATGGACAGATTAGAGTACACTAACAATACACACTCTAAAGTGAGAGTCACACTGATCCTACAGAGATAATTCATTCACAAATTATCATTCTGGCATCATTTACTGCCGTTCTGAGCCTGTTTGACTTCTGTGGAGCACACAACGTGAGGTTGAACCAATACTGAAACAATATTGGACCGCATTTACAAAACATTTCTTTTGTAGAAGAAAATCACACATGCTTGGAACGATCAGTCTATCCCTTTAAACATGGGAAAATGTGTTAAATTGAACCGAGTATGGTGTGTATGAATGCATCAAATTAACCTAAAACTTTAATAAAGAAACACACGAACGGCAGCAGATCTGCAGCGGATCCAGTACGGATGAACGTGAGCCGGTGGTCTGCTCAGTGTGGGCTGAACTAATGAGGGCGAGGAGGACGCTTTTGTCTTTTCAGCATTTCTGTTTCAAGACTGTGTAGAAAACAGAGGGGTTTTGTGCTGAAGAAAGACAAAAGAGAGACAGACAGGCAGGCCGAGGGACTGCAGATGGAATCATTCAGAAAGAATCATTTTGGGTCACTCCATCTCACGTTGCTTGACCATTTTTTAACTTATAATGCTTTCTATAATGATACAGTTACATAAAGTTTGATATAGTTTGCATCATTGATTCTGTTATTTACCCATTTATTACTCAGTAATGTATAAAGGTGATATGACTTTATGATCTGTATGTATTTTGGTTGTAAAGATGTTTTTAGGATTGAGACTCAAACTCGATTTCCATAGTGGATCTTCATCATTACAATGCACTTAAGTCCAATATAACCCAATTAAAATAACAATAAAAACTGAGAGGTTTTGCAATACAAATACATTAATTCAAATAATAGGAAAATTAAAAACTTCTACTTTTGGACCTGGACTGACACTTCTGAGAAAATGTGGGTCAATCTCAAACAGGACACAACAGCATTGTTCTGAGAACACAAACACACGGATACAGTTCACTGACATGAGAAGCTCCGATAGGACAGAACTGAACAGGAACACAAGGAGAAACACACAGAAACTGATCTGACGACAGACAAAAACATCACAGACACGCGAGGAATGTGATCAATGCAGAAAAACCTGATGGATCAGTGCCTGCAGAAACCAGCAACACACACACACACACACACACACACACACACACACCAAACACATGATACACATGACATGAGACTTCAATCCAGACTATATGACCAGTAAGAACCCAAACTCACAGTTACTGCACTATCACAGTCACTATACTATCAGTTACTGTACGATCACAGTCACGTAATATCACAGTCACTATACTATCAAAGTTACTGTACGATCAGTCATGTAATATCACAGTCACTATACTATTAGTTACTGTACGATCAGTCATGTAATATCACAGTCACTATACTATCAGTTACTGTACGATCAGTCATGTAATATCACAGTCACTATACTATTAGTTACTGTACGATCAGTCATGTAATATCACAGTCACTATACTATTAGTTACTGTACGATCACAGTAATATCACAGTCACTATACTATCAAAGTTACTGTACGATCAGTCATGTAATATCACAGTCACTATACTATCAGTTACTGTATGATCAGTCATGTAATATCACAGTCACTATACTATTAGTTACTGTACGATCACAGTAATATCACAGTCACTATACTATCAGTTACTGTAATATCACAGTAATATCACAGTCACTATACTATCAGTTACTGTACGATCAGTCATGTAATATCACAGTCACTATACTATTAGTTACTGTACGATCACAGTAATATCAGTCACTATACTATCAGTTACTGTAATATCACAGTAATATCACAGTCACTATACTATCAGTTACTGTATGATCAGTCATGTAATATCACAGTCACTATACTATTAGTTACTGTACGATCACAGTAATATCACAGTCACTATACTATCAGTTACTGTAATATCACAGTAATATCACAGTCACTATACTATCAGTTACTGTACGATCAGTCATGTAATATCACAGTCACTATACTATTAGTTACTGTACGATCACAGTAATATCAGTCACTATACTATCAGTTACTGTAATATCACAGTAATATCACAGTCACTATACTATCAGTTACTGTAATATCACAGTCACTATACTATCAGTTACTGTAATATCACAGTCACTATACTATCAGTTACTGTAATATCACAGTCACTATACTATCAGTTACTGTACGATCACAGTAATATCACAGTCACTATACTATTAGTTACTGTAATATCACAGTCACTATACTATCAGTTACTGTAATATCACAGTCACTATACTATCAGTTACTGTATGATCAGTCATGTAATATCACAGTCACTATACTATTAGTTACTGTAATATCACAGTCACTATACTATCAGTTACTGTAATACCACAGTCACTATACTATCAGTTACTGTATAATCAGTCATGTAATATCACAGTCACTATACTATTAGTTACTGTACGATCACAGTAATATCACAGTCACTATACTATCAAAGTTTCTGTACGATCACAGTAATATCACAGTCACTATACTAATTAGTTACTGTAATATCACAGTCACTATACTATCAAAGTTACTGTACGATCACAGTAATATCACAGTCACTATACTATTAGTTACTGTACGATCACAGTAATATCAGTCACTATACTATCAGTTACTGTATGATCACAGTAATATCAGTCACTATACTATCAGTTACTGTACGATCACAGTTGTAATATCACAGTCACTATACTATCAGTTACTGTAATATCAGTCACTATACTATCAGTTACTGTACGATCACAGTAATATCACAGTCACTATACTATTAGTTACTGTACGATCACAGTAATATCCCAGTCACTATACTATCAGTTACTGTACGATCAGTCATGTAATATCACAGTCACTATACTATTAGTTACTGTATGATCACATTCAAGTAATATCACAGTCACTATACTATCAAAGTTACTGTACGATCACAGTGATATCAGTCACTATACTATCAGTTACTGTACGATCACAGTAATATCACAGTCACTATACTATCAAAGTTACTGTACGATCAGTCACGTAATATCAGTCACTATACTATCAGTTACTGTACGATCACAGTAATATCACAGTCACTATACTATCAAAGTTACTGTACGATCAGTCACGTAATATCAGTCACTATACTATCAGTTACTGTACGATCACAGTAATATCACAGTCACTATACTATCAAAGTTACTGTACAATCAGTCATGTAATATCAGTCACTATACTATCAGTTACTGTACGATCACATTCACGTAATATCAGTCACTATACTATCAAAGTTAATGTACGATCAGTCATGTAATATCACAGTCACTTTACTATTAAAGTTACTTTCCAATAAATGTGCAATAAATTAATGTTTGCGAATTTTAAGCAGCGACATGATATTGACAACCAACGATTGTCAACTTACAACATTTTTCACAGTCGATCAAAATAGGCAAGTATTGTTTTCATGGCATATTTACTTGTGAATGTCCACTGAATGTCCAATGTAGTGTGATTAACAAGGCTATTGAATACAGCTGACCGAATGTGCGAATATAAAACCAACTTTACCCAAGTGAGTTACTGTACGATCACAGTAATATCAGTCACTATACTATCAAAGTTACTGTACGATCTCAATCATGTAATATCACAGTCACTTTACTATTAAAGTTACTGAACTATCACATTCACATAATTTCAGTCACTATACTATCAGTTACTGTACGACCACAGTAATATCACAGAAACTATCAAAATCATGTAATACTACGCACAATATCCCAGTCACAATAATATCACTCATAAACATCAATCACCTCAGTTATTATAAACAGAAAACAAACTCTATTAATCACATCTTATGAGTGTTTACTTGATCCAAACACAGTCTGTTATTGTTTCTATGAGTGTCAATCATTCATAGATCAATAATCTTCATAAGCAGGTCAATAATCACTACAGCACTGTGCTGGTAGTACCATAGTACTTTGACATATACTATGGTTATAAATGACTCTGTATACATGAGCCATAATATTTACTAGTATTACCATGGTATTTTAATAAGTGGATTATACTCCACACAGACGCTGCGCGAATATTGCGCTTTAATAACAATCGACGTGTTCGTTAATATTTGATTAATCACTGAAATGGATCCAGTTTTGTTTCATTGATTATAACAGGGGCGTCATTGTTTTGACGCGTCGCTTCGCTCTCAGCATCGCGCCAGCTCTGATATACACAACTAACACACACACGAACACACATAAAACGCTCGTATCTCACACATGTGAGTGTTTGATCACAATAACAATCCGTCATTTTGCCGTTTTGGAGTTTAATCGCGCGAGCGCTGCTAATGCTAAAGCTAATGTGAGGCCAGCGGCTGTTAGTCGCGTCCGTGTATCGTCAAACGGAGTTACCTTCCTCTCGCCAGCGTCCATCTCGCACGCTGACACCGGAACCGAGCCGCGTGCAGCTGTCAGGAGACCGTGAGCTCAAGCATGATCCGGTGCTGCTCCAGTTCTGATGTCCGTCACTGACTGATTGACTGACTGACACTCATCTGGGACGGGAGCCGCCGAGGGTCATTACGGACATGCGTTTCTGTAATTGCGCCGCGCTGCCGTTAGGGGCGCGTGAGAGTATGAAACAAAAACAAAAAAATCATGTTTATTTTAGGAGATACAAGTGAATAGGGAAAGAAATTATATATAAATATTCCTATTAATTATTAGATATTATTATGAAAATGTTGCCAATTATTACTCCCATTATTACACTTCTTTTGCTCCAAGGACACATTAATATGCAAATTAGATATAATGTATAGATGCATTGTATTGAATGGGAAAATGCATGACTATTTTACCCACATATTGCATAAAATAATATAATAAATTAATCTGATGAAAAAATGAGCAAAGTTGCAGTTTAGAGCTGAAATAATCTGATATATTTCAGAGAGAGACCAGGGAATTTATGTAGGATATGACCTAATTTTGTCCATTATTGGATTGCAAAAACATAACTACAGTAAAATAAGCTAATATTAATGTTTGCAGCTTTACGCCAACTGAACGAAATGGTGTCTCAGAAACAAACATTTTTTCTTTTTTGTGAATCGTTTACAACGAAGAACATTTATTAAAGGGTAACCCTTTAATAAAGTCAGTTTTGTCATTTGTCATAAGTCAAATTGACCCGAGTTGCTGTTGCAATGTGATTTAGACAATACTCAAGCATGTGATTCCTTCATTATCACCAACACCAAGCAACACTTAACCTTAAACATGACACTGATGTGACACCCAGCATTGTAAAGCTCAGATTTGTTTTGTACATTTTCCCAAAATTAATGATGTCATTGTGTTCTGTGAATTCATGAAAAGAAAGCTCTATTTTTAACCCAGCCCATACATCCCACAAAACAATACTGTTCTCACTATTCTTCAAAACAACCCTAGAATTACTGGCACAGAAAACATAAACCAGCCATTGAGTTCAGAGATTTCACAGACACAAACTATAGGATTTCTGATATTATCTGATGGGCCTTACACACTTCATGCCTTTATAGGGTGTGACTTACACAATATACAGCATAAATGAGTACACCCCCTTTGAACAAATACAAAAGATGTATTTCCTTTATAATCACTAATACAATTCATGGAAAGATGGCAAAACTAAAATGTATTAAACATATACATAATAAAAACTGAGATATATATGTCATTAATAGCCATAAAATAAGTAAATTAGCCAATTTTGTTTAAATTAAGGATTGCATAAATGAGTACACCCTAGATTTAATTCAACAAATGTATAATATTCTAGCACTTAGTATGCCCTCCATAATTTTGAATATACTGCTCTGACCCTTCTTGGTACGGAGTGTACAAGTTCATGACAAATTGTCACATCTGTCCTGGATGATGAGCTCCTTAAATGCCCTGATCTTTAACGGGGAGTGTTGCTCAACTCGTCTCAGGTGCTCAAGAGTGTTAAGATTGAGTGCAATACATGTCCACAGAAGGTTTTTCACCTCATTGTCATGTTGAAAAAATGCCCAACAATGCAGGGAATGAGGAAACATCTTCTGTTTAAGTTTGTGTATTAAATTACACAGTGGTGTGTGAATTCATGACAGCATTGATAAAGGACAACTCCCTCACACCTTCAGCACTCCCTATAGAAGAGATTTACTACCTCTGAACTTTACTGTGGGAACCAGGCACTTCTCACTGTACTCCTCCTCTAGCAACACCAGAACATTTTGGATGCTGTTAGATCCAAAATGATTGATAAGACCAGAGTATTGATTCCCAGAATCTATATTTTGTAAATATGGGCTTTGGAAATAGCTAACTGACTTTATTGTGCTTTGGCTACAGTAGTAGTTCCAGTGAGAACAACAACCACACAGCAAAATCCCACAGTTAAATCAACTCTGCTCAGAGTACATATGGCCCCCTCTCTAAATAGTGTTAAAATAACAAGGAAGCAGAGTTAAATTTAATGAGATTATTAAGCAAGTAATTAAGTAATGATTGCGCATTAATGATGAACACCTGCTGTTAACAAGCAGAATCACTGAAGAAATAATAAAAACACAAGAACTACAAGTGACTTCAGTCACAGCTTTGTTAATTGCTTAATTATCTCATTAACTTTAACTCTGCTTCAGTGTTATTTTAACACTATTTAAAGAGGGACCATATGCACTCTGAGCAGAGCTGATTTAACTCTGGGGATTTTACTGTGCATGTCATTTCTGCAGGCTGCATCTTACTCTGTGAGATGAACAGTCACTCTTTTCATAGCTTTTGCTGGCTCTGAGACACTCGCTTGGTATGTCTCCTGCTCTTTGTCTAGCAAAAAAATCCCTCATCACTAAATGAAAGCTTAAAATGAAGGTCTGATTATTGTCACAAGTCCATTGATTTTGAATTTCTGTGTTACTTTTGCTATATTTTCACACTTAAAACAATGATTTGGTAATCCTCTTGTACCACTGTCCTCTTTTGTGCTGAGAAATAAGTCTCCTGACAGTTCTCTCCCAAGTGCTTCCATTGTTGTCAGCATTAAGAAGCAGCAATAACCAGCAGAAGCGTAGCAGATCTATTCCACCAAGACCAATCACTCGGAGAGTTGTCATGACAGGAATCTATTTGTACCAGAAATTTTATAACAGACCTCTTCATGATGCAATCTTTATTTTAATTTTGGATAGAAAGCTTTTGTTAAGGTGTTATTAATTTATAGAAATTAATTTTGTCTTAAATATTTTCTTCTATGGAGTATTTTGTATGTTTTATTACTCTTGATACTTACTTTATGTCTATTTTACTAATGTATTTTTGTTTATTTGTAATGCAAAGCTAAAAAAAAGATTTAATATTAAAAGTTTAATATTATCATAATTTCAGTTCATGTCACTCTATCAATGGAAAGCCTGACAACTCTCACATTCACCTACAGGTGGCGCTGTTGTATTTCATTCTATCAGGGGAAAAAAAACATGGATCTCAAACTTACTTGCTTGCCTTTCTCAGCAAAATGACCTGAAAACCCAGGTGAAAAAAAGTACATTGCTATAATATACTTAAAGTGCTCTATTTTCGTGCACTAATTTTGTACTTAATATACTAAAAATTCTTCTTTAGTACTTCTTATGATCATCTTAAGAACATCTAAGTGTACTCAACTGTGCTATTTTGAACTAAAATGTGCTTTTAATATACTATCTCTGTTTTTAAAAACTGTATTTAGATACCATTTATAGTACATTTGAACCCATAGTGTACTACAAGTGGTAACTATATATATTTTTTAAATATAGAGATAGTATATTAAAAGCACATTTTAGTTCATATTTCATGGTGTCTCAAAATAGCACAGTTGAGTACACTTAGATGTTCTTAAGAAGTACTAAAGAAGAATTTTTAGTATATTAAGTACAAAATTAGTGCACGAAAATAGAGCACTTTAAGTATATTATTATTATTATTTTTTTCACCTGGGAATCTGAAAGCGATCAAAGCGCTGCTCACCTGTGTGTGCTCATTAGATTTGTTGTGTAATTAACAGACACATAAAAAACACAATTAAATTAAACACTGGTGGTTGTGACTAAACAAACTAGGAATTCTTCTCACTGCCAGATGGAACAGCCCAGAATTAGTGCGTCCCAAATCATGCAGGCTACACTGAAAATAGTATGATAAAGGTGTCTGGATGATTTACAGTCTGGAAGCTTTTCAAAGTCCATCCACACATGCTTTTCGGGTAATATTACCTACAAGCCTTTGTGCAAAGGATCTGGAGGAGGTCGACACCGTTCTTTCTTAACTTTTATTAATTTTGCTCTAACACTTGTGCACAAAATCAATCAATATGCATCAATGGGAATTGTTACGTATTAAGACATTATTATTTAGTATTATTGGCATAGTGTGAAAAATACTATAGTGTTTGTGAACCATACTACAGTAAATTGTAGTATACTGTATATATTATAGTATTTACAACACTTTGTTAATGAATGCTACAGCATATTGTAGTATTAACTATAGTGAACTGATTATGAAACTGTTATGAATACTGTAGTATACTTTAGTTTTTACTACAGTAAACTGTAGTGTATATTGTAGTATAAAATACCCTAAAGTTGTAGAAAACTTAGTACAATATTGGGTAAAATAATTTGTTTATATTACTATAGTTGTTATATTATCACAGCAACTACAGAATTACCACAATAAGTTAAGTACTTTACTATAGTATGGTTCAAAAACACTATAGTATTTACTATAAATTACTATAGTATTTTTTCACCTGGGTATCACTGGCTGCTAACTACATCTAGCCTAGTGAATAGTAGGATATAAGTGTGCATATTTCCCTTATGAAAATTAACCATGGTTTTATTATAGTAAAGATGTAGTAACTATGACAGATTGATTAACATTTGTATAACCACAGTTTTACTACAAATACCATGGTTAAAATATGGTTAGTGTGGCAAAACCATGGTTAATTTGTGGGTGCCATGGTTTAATTACAATAACCATGTTTTTTGGGTTTTATTTTTTGTAAGGGCTGGACTGTGGTTAATGTGGTTTGATGTTGCATTTGATCACAGAATTTAGAAAACTAATATGGAACACTATTTCTACCACATAAGAAAAAAATGTTTTATAAATCGAAATTATGACTTAAAAACTAAAAGTTTTCATAACTATGACAGAGAAAGTCATAATTTCGATTTATCTTATAATTTTGACTTTTTAATATCACAATTATGACTTTGTATGTTATTGTGATTTACCAAAGCAAGTTTTTTATGTGGCTTTCATACACTTATGTGTCCTGCTGTCAAACACGTCTAAATGAGACTTTATCGCCCATTTAATGTCAGTTTTCCAATAAAATTTTTATGCCTCTGCTAATGAGCATTAATGTAAGCCTGTGTAATGTAATGTAAGTGTTGACCCTCACTTATTTTTGGCACGCATCCACTGCTGCTCTGTGCGTGTAATTTTATGGGTTAAAAAAAGTCCGGCAGAGATTTAGATCTCACGGAGGAGCGTGCGCAGCCCCCCTCCGGTCACCGTAACGGGATGCGTGACTACACATGTTGTGTTTTTACTTTTTACAAGGCTTGCGCGTGATTCTGCTTTTATACACTCATTTAAGTCCACGGGGTTGTTTTTTACACATCAAACCCCAGACGCCTGAGAGCACGCGCACCGCTGGAGTCTCGCACGCAACCACATGCGCGCGCGCAGACTCGAACCATGTGGATGCGATGAGGCCACACACACACATACAGAGTTTCTGGGACAAGCCTTCTATCTTTTCTCACAGCATTATTATTGATGTCTTATGACTGATGGCTTGTTCTTACAATTATTCAAAGAAACTGAGAAGAGAGGAGACAGAGATCAGACTTAAACGAATCCATCAATGTCATACACTTATACTACCATTGTTTCTGAATTGAGATGAAGACCCTATAGGCTACATTCATACACATTATGATATTATAGTTTTTTTTATTAAGACTCATTTATGATTACTGACTTTTTACAGCATCTGTCCCTTACCTAGCTAAAAGGAAACGTTCTCAGAAGTTATGAACAAACATTCTTCCAGTAACGTTTGTTCAAAGTTATCTGTTCCTTAATAACAAACTCAAAACATTAGCACAAAAATATTATTTACACATCATTCATGGAATGTTTTTCTGAAACATTTTATTAAGACACTAGGCTTAATGTTTTAAACATTATTTCAGATGGTTCAGAGAACATTCCAAAGTAACGATTCAAAATGATAAAATGTAGAAGACATTCCCTTAATGTTTACTCTAACATTCACATAACCAAGAAAAAAAAAACATTTAAAAAAACTGGACATTTTGAAATTTCTGACAATATTAAAAAGTAATGTTTTCATAACTTCATGGGAACATGAGCAAAACATTCCTAGAACATATATTTGTATTCAGATTCAATTTATTGCGCTGCAACTGAAGAAAACACATGCAAATAAAGAAATACAAAAATATTTGGTTGCGTTGTAAGTATTTGCAGTGTTTCTGTATTTGGTTGCATTGTGAGCATTTGCAGCGTGTTTCTGTATTTGGTTGCGTTGTGAGTATTTGCAGCGTGTTTCTGTATTTGGTTGCTTTGTGAGTATTTGCAGTGTTTCTGTATTTGGTTGCGTTGTGAGTATTTGCAGTGTTTCTGTATTTGGTTGTGTTGTGAGTATTTGCAGTGTTTCTGTATTTGGTTGCATTGTGAGCATTTGCAGCGTGTTTCTGTATTTGGTTGCTTTGTGAGTATTTGCAGTGTTTCTGTATTTGGTTGCTTTGTGAGTATTTGCAGTGTTTCTGTATTTGGTTGCATTGTGAGCATTTGCAGCGTGTTTCTGTATTTGGTTGCGTTGTGAGTATTTGCAGCGTGTTTCTGTATTTGGTTGCTTTGTGAGTATTTGCAGTGTTTCTGTATTTGGTTGCGTTGTGAGTATTTGCAGCGTGTTTCTGTATTTGGTTGCTTTGTGAGTATTTGCAGTGATTCTGTATTTGGTTGCATTGTGAGTATTTGCAGCGTGTTTCTGTATTTGGTTGTGTTGTGAGTATTTGCAGTGATTCTGTATTTGGTTTCTTTGTGAGTATTTGCAGTGATTCTGTATTTGGTTGTGTTGTGAATATTTGCAGTGTTTCTGTATTTGGTTGTGTTGTGAGTATTTGCAGCGTTTCTGTATTTGGTTGCGTTGTGAGTATTTGCAGTGTTTCTGTATTTGGTTGTGTTGTGAGTATTTGCAGTGTTTCTGTATTTGGTTATGTTGTGAGTATTTGCAGTGTGTTTCTGTATTTGGTTACGTTGTGAGTATTTGCAGCGTTTCTGTATTTGGTTGTGTTGTGAGTATTTGCAGTGTTTCTGTATTTGGTTACGTTGTGAGTATTTGCAGTGTGTTTCTGTATTTGGTTGCGTTGTGAGTATTTGCAGCGTTTCTGTATTTGGTTGCGTTGTGAGTATTTGCAGCGTTTCTGTATTTGGTTACGTTGTGAGTATTTGCAGTGTGTTTCTGTATTTGGTTTCTTTGTGAGTATTTGCAGTGTTTCTGTATTTTGTTGCGTTGTGAGTATTTGCAGTGTGTTTCTGTATTTGGTTGCGTTGTGAGTATTTGCAGCGTTTCTGTATTTGGTTGCATTGTGAGTATTTGCAGCGTGTTTCTGTATTTGGTTGTGTTGTGAGTATTTGCAGTGATTCTGTATTTGGTTGCATTGTGAGCATTTGCAGCGTGTTTCTGTATTTGGTTGCTTTGTGAGTATATGCAGTGTGTTTCTGTATTTGGTTGCTTTGTGAGTATTTGCAGTGTTTCTGTATTTGGTTGCATTGTGAGCATTTGCAGCGTGTTTCTGTATTTTGGTTGGTTGTGAGTATTTGCAGCGTGTTCTGTATTTGGTTGCTTTGTGAGTATTTGCAGTGTTTCTGTATTTGGTTGCGTTGTGAGTATTTGCAGCGTGTTTCTGTATTTGGTTGTGTTGTGAGTATTTGCAGTGATTCTGTATTTGGTTTCTTGTGAGTATTTGCAGTGATTCTGTATTTGGTTGCATTGTGAGTATTTGCAGCGTGTTTCTGTATTTGGTTGTGTTGTGAGTATTTGCAGTGATTCTGTATTTGGTTTCTTTGTGAGTATTTGCAGTGATTCTGTATTTGGTTTCTTTGTAGTATTTGCAGTGATTCTGTATTTGGTTGCGTTGTGAGTATTTGCAGTGTTTCTGTATTTGGTTGCACTGTGAGTATTTGCAGCGTTTCTGTATTTGGTTGCGTTGTGAGTATCTGCAGTGATTCGGTATTTGGTTGCGTGTTGAGTTTGCAGTGTTTCTGTATTTGGTTGCGTTGTGAGTATTTGCAGTGTTTCTGTATTTGGTTGCGTTGTGAGTATTTGCAGTGTTTCTGTATTTGGTTGCGTTGTGAGTATTTGCAGTGTTTCTGTATTTGGTTGCATTGTGAGTATTTGCAGCGTGTTTCTGTATTTGGTTGCTTTGTGAGTATTTGCAGTGTTTCTGTATTTGGTTGCGTTGTGAGTATTTGCAGTGTTTCTGTATTTGGTTGTGTTGTGAGTATTTGCAGTGTTTCTGTATTTGGTTGTGTTGTGAGTATTTGCAGTGTTTCTGTATTTGGTTGTGTTGTGAGTATCTGCAGTGATTCGGTATTTGGTTGCGTGTTTGAGTATTTGCAGTGTTTCGGTATTTGGTTGCGTTGTGAGTATTTGCAGTGATTCTGTATTTGGTTGCGTTGTGAGTATTTGCAGTGTTTCTGTATTAGGTTGCGCTGTGAGTATTTGCAGCATTTCTGTATTTGGTTTCTTTGTGAGTATTTGCAGTGTTTCTGTATTTGGTTTCTTTGTGAGTATTTGCAGTGTGATTCTGTATTTGGTTGCGTTGTGAGTATTTGCAGTGTTTCTGTATTTGGTTGCATTGTGAGTATTTGCAGTGTTTCTGTATTTGGTTGCGTTGTGAGTATTTGCAGTGTTTCTGTATTTGGTTGCGTTGTGCGTATTTGCAGTGTTTCTGTATTTGGTTGCGTTGTAAGTATTTGCAGCGTTCTGTATTGGTTGTTGTGAGTATTTGCAGCGTGTTTCTGTATTTGGTTGCTTGTGAGTATTTGCAGTGTTTCTGTATTTGGTTGCGTTGTGAGTATTTGCAGCGTGTTCTGTATTTGGTTGCTTTGTGAGTATTTGCAGTGATTCTGTATTTGGTTGCATTGTGAGTATTTGCAGTGTTTCTGTATTTGGTTGGTTGTGAGTATTTGCAGTGTTCTGTATTTGGTTGCATTGTGAGTATTTGCAGTGTTTCTGTATTTGGTTGCGTTGTGAGTATTTGCAGTGTTTCTGTATTTGGTTGCGTTGTGCGTATTTGCAGTGTTTCTGTATTTGGTTGCGTTGTAAGTATTTGCAGTGTTTCTGTATTTGGTTGCACTGTGAGTATTTGCAGCGTTTCTGTATTTGGTTGCGTTGTGAGTATCTGCAGTGATTCGGTATTTGGTTGCGTGTTGAGTATTTGCAGTGTTTCTGTATTTGGTTGCGTTGTGAGTATTTGCAGCGTTTCTGTATTTGGTTGTGTTGTGAGTATTTGCAGTGTTTCTGTATTTGGTTGTGTTGTGAGTATTTGCAGTGTTTCTGTATTTGGTTGTGTTGTGAGTATTTGCAGCGTTTCTGTATTTGGTTGTGTTGTGAGTATTTGCAGTGTTTCTGTATTTGGTTGTGAGTATTTGCAGTGTTCTGTATTTGGTTGTGTGTGAGTATTTGCAGTGTTTCTGTATTTGGTTGTGTTGTGAGTATTTGCAGTGTTTCTGTATTTGGTTGTGTTGTGAGTATCTGCAGTGATTCGGTATTTGGTTGGTGTGAGTATTTGCAGTGTTTCTGTATTTGGTTGCATTGTGAGTATTTGCAGTGATTCTGTATTTGGTTGCGTTGTGAGTATTTGCAGTGTTTCTGTTTGGTTGCGTTGTGCGTATTTGCAGTGTTCTGTATTTGGTTTTGCGTTGTAAGTATTTGCAGCGTTTCTGTATTTGTGTTGTTCTGTGAGTATTTGCAGCTGTTTCTGTATTTGGTTGCTTTGTGAGTATTTGCAGTGTTTCTGTATTGGTTGCGTTGTGAGTATTTGCAGCGTGTTTCTGTATTTGGTTGTTTGTGAGTATTTGCAGTGATTCTGTATTTGGTTGCATTGTGAGTATTTGCAGCGTGTTTCTGTATTTGGTTGTGTTGTGAGTATTTGCAGTGATTCTGTATTTGGTTGCATTGTGAGTATTTGCAGCGTGTTTCTGTATTTGGTTGCGTTGTGAGTATTTGCAGTGTTTCTGTATTGGTTGCGTTGTGGTATTTGCAGTGTTTCTGTATTTGGTTGCGTTGTAGTATTTGCAGTGTTTCTGTATTTGGTTGCTGTGAGTATTTGCAGCGTTTCTGTATTTGGTTGCGTTGTGAGTATTGCAGTGATTCGGTATTTGGTTGCGTGTTGAGTATTTGCAGTGTTTCTGTATTTGGTTGCTTTGTGAGTATTTGCAGTGTTTCTGTATTTGGTTGCATTGTGAGCATTTGCAGTGTTTCTGTATTTGGTTGCGTTGTGAGTATTTGCAGCGTGTTTCTGTATTTGGTTGCTTTGTGAGTATTTGCAGTGTTTCTGTATTTGGTTGCGTTGTGAGTATTTGCAGCGTGTTTCTGTATTTGGTTGCTTTGTGAGTATTTGCAGTGATTCTGTATTTGGTTGCATTGTGAGTATTTGCAGTGTTTCTGTATTTGGTTGTGTTGTGAGTATTTGCAGTGATTCTGTATTTGGTTTCTTTGTGAGTATTTGCAGTGATTCTGTATTTGGTTGTGTTGTGAGTATTTGCAGTGTTTCTGTATTTGGTTGTGTTGTGAGTATTTGCAGCGTTTCTGTATTTGGTTGCGTTGTGAGTATTTGCAGTGTTTCTGTATTTGGTTGTGTTGTGAGTATTTGCAGTGTTTCTGTATTTGGTTAGTTGTGAGTATTTGCAGTGTTTCTGTATTTGGTTCGTTGTGAGTATTTGCAGCGTTTCTGTATTTGGTTGGTTGTGAGTATTTGCAGTGTTTCTGTATTTGGTTACGTTGTGAGTATTTGCATTTTGTGTGTTTCTGTATTTGGTTGCGTTGTGAGTATTTGCAGCGTTTCTGTATTTGGTTGCGTTGTGAGTATTTGCAGGTTTCTGTATTTGGTTACGTTGTGAGTATTTGCAGTGTTTCTGTATTTGGTTTCTTTGTGAGTATTTGCAGTGTTTCTGTATTTTGTTGCGTTGTGAGTATTTGCAGTGTGTTTCTGTATTTGGTTGCGTTGTGAGTATTTGCAGCGTTTCTGTATTTGGTTGCATTGTGAGTATTTGCAGCGTGTTTCTGTATTTGGTTGTTTGTGAGTATTTGCAGTGATTCTGTATTTGGTTGCATTGTGAGCATTTGCAGCGTGTTTCTGTATTTGGTTGCTTTGTGAGTTGCAGTGTGTTTCTGTATTTGGTTGCTTTGTGAGTATTTGCAGTGTTTCTGTATTTGGTTGTTGTGAGCATTTGCAGCGTGTTTCTGTATTTGGTTGCGTTGTGAGTATTTGCAGCGTGTTTCTGTATTTGGTTGCTTTGTGAGTATTTGCAGTGTTTCTGTATTTGGTTGCGTTGTGAGTATTTGCAGCGTGTTTCTGTATTTGGTTGTGTTGTGAGTATTTGCAGTGATTCTGTATTTGGTTTCTTTGTGAGTATTTGCAGTGATTCTGTATTTGGTTGCGTTGTGAGTATTTGCAGTGTTTCTGTATTTGGTTGCACTGTGAGTATTTGCAGCGTTTCTGTATTTGGTTGCGTTGTGAGTATCTGCAGTGATTCGTATTTGGTTGCGTGTTGAGTATTTGCAGTGTTTCTGTATTTGGTTGCGTTGTGAGTATTTGCAGTGTTTCTGTATTTGGTTGCGTTGTGAGTATTTGCAGTGTTTCTGTATTTGGTTGCGTTGTGAGTATTTGCAGTGTTTCTGTATTTGGTTGCATTGTGAGTATTTGCAGCGTGTTTCTGTATTTGGTTGCTTTGTGAGTATTTGCAGTGTTTCTGTATTTGGTTGCGTTGTGAGTATTTGCAGCGTGTTTCTGTATTTGGTTGCTTTGTGAGTATTTGCAGTGATTCTGTATTTGGTTGCATTGTGAGTATTTGCAGCGTGTTTCTGTATTTGGTTGTGTTGTGAGTATTTGCAGTGATTCTGTATTTGGTTTCTTTGTGAGTATTTGCAGTGATTCTGTATTTGGTTGCGTTGTGAGTATTTGCAGTGTTTCTGTATTTGGTTGCACTGTGAGTATTTGCAGCGTTTCTGTATTTGGTTGCGTTGTGAGTATCTGCAGTGATTCGGTATTTGGTTGCGTGTTGAGTATTTGCAGTGTTTCTGTATTGGTTGCGTTGTGAGTATTTGCAGTGTTCTGTATTTGGTTGTTGTGAGTATTTGCAGTGTTTCTGTATTTGGTTGTGTTGTGAGTATTTGCAGTGTTTCTGTATTTGGTTGTGTTGTGAGTATCTGCAGTGATTCGGTATTTGGTTGCGTGTGAGTATTTGCAGTGTTTCGGTATTTGGTTGCGTTGTGAGTATTTGCAGTGATTCTGTATTTGGTTGCGTTGTGAGTATTTGCAGTGTTTCTGTATTAGGTTGCGCTGTGGTATTTGCATTTCTGTATTTGGTTCTTTGTGAGTATTTGCAGTGTTTCTGTATTTGGTTCTTTGTGAGTATTTGCAGTGTGATTCTGTATTTGGTTGCGTATTGAGTATTTGCAGTGTTTCTGTATTTGGTTGCGTTGTGCGTATTTGCAGTGTTTCTGTATTTGGTTGCGTTGTAAGTATTTGCAGCGTTTCTGTATTTGGTTGCATTGTGAGTATTTGCAGCGTGTTTCTGTATTTGGTTGCTTTGTGAGTATTTGCAGTGTTTCTGTATTTGGTTGCGTTGTGAGTATTTGCAGCGTGTTTCTGTATTTGGTTGCTTTGTGAGTATTTGCAGTGATTCTGTATTTGGTTGCATTGTGAGTATTTGCAGCGTGTTTCTGTATTTGGTTGTGTTGTGAGTATTTGCAGTGATTCTGTATTTGGTTGCATTGTGAGTATTTGCAGCGTGTTTCTGTATTTGGTTGCGTTGTGAGTATTTGCAGTGTTTCTGTATTTGGTTGCGTTGTGCGTATTTGCAGTGTTTCTGTATTTGGTTGCGTTGTAAGTATTTGCAGTGTTTCTGTATTTGGTTGCACTGTGAGTATTTGCAGCGTTTCTGTATTTGGTTGCGTTGTGAGTATCTGCAGTGATTCGGTATTTGGTTGCGTGTTGAGTATTTGCAGTGTTTCTGTATTTGGTTGCGTTGTGAGTATTTGCAGCGTTTCTGTATTTGGTTGTGTTGTGAGTATTTGCAGTGTTTCTGTATTTGGTTGTGTTGTGAGTATTTGCAGTGTTTCTGTATTTGGTTGTGTTGTGAGTATTTGCAGCGTTTCTGTATTTGGTTGTGTTGTGAGTATTTGCAGTGTTTCTGTATTTGGTTGTGAGTATTTGCAGTGTTTCTGTATTTGGTTGTGTTGTGAGTATTTGCAGTGTTTCTGTATTTGGTTGTGTTGTGAGTATTTGCAGTGTTTCTGTATTTGGTTGTGTTGTGAGTATCTGCAGTGATTCGGTATTTGGTTGCGTGTTGAGTATTTGCAGTGTTTCTGTATTTGGTTGCATTGTGAGTATTTGCAGTGATTCTGTATTTGGTTGCGTTGTGAGTATTTGCAGTGTTTCTGTATTTGGTTGCGTTGTGCGTATTTGCAGTGTTTCTGTATTTGGTTGCGTTGTAAGTATTTGCAGCGTTTCTGTATTTGGTTGCATTGTGAGTATTTGCAGCGTGTTTCTGTATTTGGTTGTTGTGAGTATTTGCAGTTTTCTGTATTTGGTTGCGTTGTGAGTATTTGCAGCGTGTTTCTGTATTTGGTTGTTTGTGAGTATTTGCAGTGATTCTGTATTTGGTTGCATTGTGAGTATTTGCAGTGTTTCTGTATTTGGTTGTGTTGTGAGTATTTGCAGTGATTCTGTATTTGGTTGCATTGTGAGTATTTGCAGCGTGTTTCTGTATTTGGTTGCGTTGTGAGTATTTGCAGTGTTTCTGTATTTGGTTGCGTTGTGAGTATTTGCAGTGTTTCTGTATTTGGTTGCGTTGTAAGTATTTGCAGTGTTCTGTATTTGGTTGCACTGTGAGTATTTGCAGCGTTTCTGTATTTGGTTGCGTTGTGAGTATCTGCAGTGATTCGGTATTTGGTTGCGTGTTGAGTATTTGCAGTGTTTCTGTATTTGGTTGCGTTGTGAGTATTTGCAGTGTTTCTGTATTTGGTTGTGTTGTGAGTATCTGCAGTGATTCGGTATTTGGTTGCGTGTTGAGTATTTGCAGTGTTTCTGTATTTGGTTGCATTGTGAGTATTTGCAGTGATTCTGTATTTGGTTGCGTTGTGAGTATTTGCAGTGTTTCTGTATTAGGTTGCGCTGTGAGTATTTGCAGCATTTCTGTATTTGGTTTCTTTGTGAGTATTTGCAGTGTTTCTGTATTTGGTTTCTTTGTGAGTATTTGCAGTGTGATTCTGTATTTGGTTGCGTATTGAGTATTTGCAGTGTTTCTGTATTTGGTTGCGTTGTGAGTATTTGCAGTGTTTCTGTATTTGGTTGCGTTGTGCGTATTTGCAGTGTTTCTGTATTTGGTTGCGTTGTAAGTATTTGCAGCGTTTCTGTATTTGGTTGCGTATTGAGTATTTGCAGCGTTTCTGTATTTGGTTGCGTTGTGCGTATTTGCAGCGTTTCTGTATTTGGTTGCGTATTGAGTATTTGCAGTGTTTCTGTATTTGGTTGCGTTGTGCGTATTTGCAGCGTTTCTGTATTTGGTTGCGTTGTGAGTATTTGCAGCGTTTCTGTATTTGGTTGCGTTGTGAGTATTTGCAGCGTTTCTGTATTTGGTTGCTTTGTGAGTATTGGCTGCAAGTTTCTGAATTTGGTTGCATTTTGAGTATTTGCAGTGTTTCTGAATTTGGTTGCATTGTAAGCATTTGTGGCACGTGTCTGTATTTGGTTGCATTCTGAGTATTTGCTGCAAGTTTCTGAATTTGGTTGCGTTGTGAGTATTTGCAGTGTTTCTGTATTTGGTTGCGTTGTGAGTATTTGCAGTGTTTCTGTATTTGGTTGCGTTGTGAGTATTTGCAGTGATTCTGTATTTGGTTGCATTCTGAGTATTTGCTGCAAGTTTCTGAATTTGGTTGCATTGTGAGTATTTGCAGTGTTTCTGTATTTGGTTGTCAAACTGATGAAGATGTTTTCTCAATTTGCTGGTGTTTTTTCTATCTCCTTTTGTACCTCCTTTTCAACATGAGGGTGAATTAATGATCACAGAATGTTGTTTTTTCCTGAACTATTCCTTTGAGAGGATCTATTATATTTGTGAGAACATGTTGTCCTTCACATAACGAAATAAAGTTCACACACATTCACGCAGATGCTCTGATGTCCACACTATAACAAGCCTTTTTCTCGTCAAATCATTAGAATACACTCGGATAAGATGCAGTGACATCATGTGACATGATGCAGGTGAAGTGAGTCTGATGTGTTTGCGATGTTTACCAGATACAGATGTTCACTCATAAAGACCTTAATGTCGCTGTTTGCAATGAAAAGCTGAAGCTGTGAGGAAAAAGAAGAACTTCAGTCCACTGGAACAATAAGGTCATAATATCGTTCTCTGTCTTTCAGTGGGCCGACTGTCTGAAGTAAATATTATCACACAAATTACAGCCTATCATCATCTGGCACTTTGCTCACATTTGACCATGGAAACTGTAAACTGTTTTTCACCTCTGACACAAACTCTCCGTAACTCCAGGACGGATTGTGTGCAGGTGTGAAAGATGATGTAATGTGAGTAATGAGACATGATTATGCAAGTTAAAGCATAAAACTATTGTTATGGACGTAGATATTGAAGTCTTTGCCAACGGCGTTCTCAGCCAAGCTCTAATGAATCTCTAGTGAGTTTCAGCAGGTCTGCCCTGACTGACCATCACTGGAAAACAACAGAAAACAGCTCCACATGTGCTCAGCGAGAGAACGCTTCTGAAAGATCAACGGCTTTGAGACATTAGTAACAGGAGGTCAACATGACCGGAATCTCCATGAGACCTGCAGCCGTGTGTTGTGTAAAGCTGCGCTGTGGTCCTCCAAACCCCTCCGGAACCGTTTCCCACTTCCCACCAGGACAAAAAAAATCCAGCTCTGATTTACTGTTGGATAATCAGTCGTGTTTACCCGAGGTGGGGGGGCACAGTCTGTGTGGCCACGACAGAGAATCATCTGCCCTGAGCGAAAGAGAGAGAGAGAACGGATGATAATATCATGCCATGATGACATGCAGATCCTGCAGCTCCACACAGACACTCGGAGCAGATGCAAGAGTCTGCAAATTACACCTTTGCATGCGAACTGTGAACAGATGTGAGGAGCAATTAGAGAGGTGCACACACACACACACACACACACACACACACACACACACACACACTTAACTATATAAATGAGGACAGACTGTTGTTTTTGTATACAGAGATACTATAAAAAATACTATAGACTAAACCAAAAACACTGACAAAAAAATTATACGTTGGATTTACTTAATTTTTTTTATGTCAACAGGTTCCACATAACTTGGTTATTTTGCATTTAATTATTTATTTCAGTTAATTTAAATTTATTACATAAGGTTAAAGGATTAGTTCACTTTCAAATTAAAATTTCCTGATAATTTACTCACCTCCATATCATCCAAGATGTTCATGTCTTTCTTTCTTCTCCATTTAGTGGACTTCACTGGACTTATTGTTATATACTTGCACTAGCATATTGTATATGACAATTTAGTTCAAACTTTGACCTGTGGAAATTGCCGATGGTTTCTCTAGATAAGACTCTTATTTCTCGTCTGGTATCGTTTAAAGCTCTTTGAAGCTGCACTGAAACTGTAATTTTGACCTTTCCACCGTTTGGAGGCCATTGAAGTCCACTATATGGAGAAAAATCCTGGAATGTTTTCCTCAAAAACCTTCATTTCTTTTCGACTGACGAAAGAAAGACATGAACATCTTGGATGACATGGAGGTGAGTAAATTATCAGGAAAAATGTATCTAAAAGTGGACTAATCCTTTAACTCAACACTATTTAGTTGAACCTGGTTAACATTCTTAATTTTGTCCAAAACCATTAAGTTTAATTATCCTAAAATTAATATCAAACAGAAATGAAAACAAATAATACAGTTTAATTGATTAGTTCAAGAACAATTTTCACAACTTTAACTAAATCTTTACACTGTCAAGACTCTTATTGTTAGCCAGAAGATGGATTTATTCCATCTATGTCATGCCCAAAATATGCTTAAAATAACACTTTATTTCAAAATTTACCCAAATCAGCCCCTTTGCAAAGCATGATGGGAAGTGAAAGTCCTGTTTGATTGAGTCCTGGTTGAGTTAACTTGATTGAAACATGTTATTTTAATATGAAAACATCAAGTTAAGTCAAAAAGCAATCGTTTCAAGTCAGTTCAACATTTGAACCAGAAACCTAATACAATGATGTTGAATCAAAATAAGTTGTTTAAATAAAGTGAACAGCATCAAAAAATCATTTTTTGGACTGCACACTAACACTGACAGAGAAAGTTTTGCATTAAAACTAAGCTGCATTAAATAAGATGACATCTTCACCCTTTATTCAAATATTAAATATTTTGTAATCATATTGCGATTGATAATAATGCAATGAAACATGCCGAATTGTGCAACATAATTTTCGCCCAGACTGTCTTACAAAACACATGCTGTCACGGTTATGCTCAGTTTGGGTATCATTTTCATTGTTTTCAGTTGCTGTTTAGTCTACCTTAGTTAGTTTTCCCTTGTTCTTAGTTTCCCACCACTAGTTTGTTACTCCTTGGTTACTCATTAATTAGATCACACCTGTTTGTGTTCAGTTTCATTATGTTGAGTTTATAAGCCCTTCAGCTCTGCCTGGTGTTGTTGTGTTTTACACGCTGTTCCATTTGTGTTTCATCACTCTTGGATTTGATTAATAAATAACATTTCAATTTGAATGATTTCGTCTATCTTCTTCATCCTCTGACTCAACGTTACACATGCAAAAACAAGAAACAATGAAATATTAATAACTGATATGTATGCTTTTTCCTGTCAGCTTTTGTTTTTGTATGCATTTTTTTTTTGCATATAAAATAAACTTTCAGCTGTATTTTGCCTTTTTTTTGCCAAACAATTTTGTCAGATAAACACCCTGTTTAGTGTTTTGTTCTTTCCTCATATTTAAAAATATTTAAAAAATATCAAATATTTTGATGTTCCAGTTGAACTTGTAGCGTCATTAACAGCAAATATCCCCTATTCGGACATCACTTACATATACAGTAGATGATATGTTGATAATCACATTTCCATTTAGCAACAATCTTTTCTTCAGATCAGGCATAAAACCACATCTGTTATCTCACACACACACACACACACACACACATGTGCAGCTCCAGTGCAGACGAGTTCCTGATAGTTCACACAGTTCATGATAGCGATTGCTGAAATAAAGCGAGCGGACCGCACAGCTCACGGGTCAAAGCATTACATCACACTGATGATGACAGGAGCCTCGCATCACCCACCCAAACACACGCGTTTGATGGACATGCCGTCTGGCAGCGATTCTGTCTTTAGCAGAGACCAGACATCCACTTGGCTTCAGGAAAAACACTGGATCCTCTAAATCAGTCTCTTCTAAACTTACCTATACTGTACTATATATATAAATATATTTGTAAATACTACACTCTTTATTGGGATCGATGGTTCCATGAAGAACCTTTAACATCCACCTTTCCATTGCAAAAAAAAGGTTCTGTATAGTGGAATATAGTGAATTTTTTCAACCCTCTGGTGCTCTCACTGTAAAAAAATATATATATTTTCAGGATTTGTTCTCACATTTTTTCTTTTGTCAAATCAACTTCAATAATTAATGTGGTTCAGATAAAATATATTTTGAGTTTTTGTTGATTAAACCAATTGCCTTCATCGTATTAACGCAAAATTTTAATTTCACCAGGTAACTTACTTTTTTAAGTAAAACCAACAATCCTTTTTACAGTGTGGTACTTCTTGACCAATTGACCCTTCATCTGGAGTTTGATTGACAAGCGATCTAACCAATCAGAACGCCGAATCCGCCATTTTGTCCGACAAAGCAGTCAGGAGTTATGCTGCGTTCACACTGAACTCGTCTGGGGCGTCTGATTTACATGTTAAGTCAATGTAAACGCGCGTCCTGCGGCGCGAATCGAGCGTCTGACGCCCTAGACGCCCGAGTTGAAAAATCTGAACTTTGGTGAATATTCGCAGCGCGTTAACCAATCAGAGACTCTGCATTGGTAGTCATGTGTTTATGACGTTATCAGAGGTGGAGACGAGAACAAAGATGGAGGACAAATTAATAGTCCACCCTGAGCTCTATGATGTGTCGTCATATTTTTATCGAGACAGGAATAAAAAGGACCTTGCCTGGAAGAGGATGAGGAAATTGGACAATCTGGTAAGTTGTAAAATTCTTTGCATGATTTTAGCCGTTGATACTAGCCCGCCTTACATCCATATCCGCCATTATCTAGCAAGGAGGCCGGCAAATACACTGGGCAGCACGCCAGGCAGAAGCCCTTCCCATGACGTGAATTCACGTCTGAACACACTTTGTTTCGACGCGCATCTGACTTCAAAATGTTCAAGCGTCCAACTAGACACGGATTTGACGCGTGATTCGCGTTTGGTGTGAACGCAGCATTAGAAGATTAACCTCGGTGGAGTTAAACCAAAGTCCCTTTAAGACAAGTCATTTCACTCGGCGGCCATCTTTGAAACGCCTCTCAGGCATCCTGGGCATCATGCAATCTCTTTGAATGGGGAAACATCAAATTCTCCAAAACTGTTCGCCAACCTTACGATTAAATTTAATATTTGAAATCACCAATGAAATCTAACAACAACCGGCTCATAAATTTAGTTTCCAAACGCTCGAATCATGACAAAAAACTGTATTTTTCAGGCTGGATCAAGCTAATGCGCATGCGCAGACCTAAAGTGTCTGACTGTTTCTATAGAAACCGGTGATTCTAACGGCCGCTGAAGTGACGCGATGACTTTACCAGTCGGCGATTGGCTCTTATTTAGAAGGTGGGACTTATTCCGCCATATTGCGTGTTACACTTTCTCCCATTCAAAACAATACGAGTGACACGTCTTGTGTTATTCTATAGTCTTTGGTTAAACTTAAAAATGGTGTGTATTGACGTCTTTCAGTGTTTGAAACAACATTCCTTCTGATGTTCATTCATGTTTATTTGATGCTATAAATTAATTAGTAGGAAGAGATGATGGGTTCACGAGCCGCTTGAGCTGAGGCGCTACAGCGATCTGTCACGACACATTAAAGAGACACAAAATGTTTTTTATTGTTCAAATTTCTTAAAAAACTACTCAGTTTGAAAGCTGGGGCTTTGTTTAATATCATAACTCAAGTCAAGTTACCTTTATTTATATAACGCTTTTTACAATGTAGATTGTGTCAAAGCAGCTTTACATTGATAACTGGTATATAATTTTGGCTGCACAGCAGCTCTTAAAGAATAGTGTCAATGCAGGCAGATCAAAGCTCTGTTGAATATCAAATGTCAAGTCAAATGTCAAGTGTCCCCAACTAAGCAAGCCAAAGGCGACAGCGGCAAGGAACCCAAACTCCATCAAACAAGTGGCAAATAGGTGTTAAAATGGAGAAAAATTGGCAATGCAGTAATCCATCCTTGAGTGCTTGTTATGGTCTGCAACTAACTCAAAAAGCAGGCAACCAGGCAGTGCAAACACATCTTAACATAACAGTGACTAGACAAAGAGTGCAGGCAAGGGTGCAGCTTAAATAGGAAACAGAAACGAGATAATTAACTAAAGACATAATCATGGGAACAAATGAGTGGTGGGAAACTGAACAAAGGAACACAGCAACATAAAACACAAGACAAACCGAAGATGTGACAGTTCTCTGGCTCTTTTTTTGCATGTCAACATCACAAATTACTAGTGATGTTCCTAATTTGTAAGTTGCTTTAGACATTTGCTATACAATTGAACTGAATTGATCATATATCAGCTTACACAAAAATAGAGAGAGAGAGAGAGTGTGTGAGGTGATCTGGCCAGCAGTTATGGACTCTCTCTCTCTCTCTGTTGGCACTACAGACTCTGAAATCAAAAACAGAATGTTTGAGCTCATTCTTTGCATTACTACTGTTCAATTATGATTTACAAGAGCGTGAGCGCTGAGAAATCTCACGCAACAGCGTGACTCAAAAACAAATTCAGTCTGTCTGAAAGCGTCTGCAGTCGATTGAATTGTTCAGATGTGAATCGTCCTCTGTGAGCTTCAGTTCAGCGCATCATAAACAGTTTAACAATTCAGATTTATTCAAACAGAACTGTTTCTAAACATCATGTGAATGTCAGAGCACTACCAGACTAACAAAAAGCCTTTCTGAGCACATTGCGTGGCCCACCACTGGCCCACCCACACACACACACACACACACACACTCTCCAGCTGACCTCTGAGGGCGAGACACTCACCTGTCTGTCTTCAGACCAACATCTGAAGCGCTGCTCATTCAGAATCTGTGGATCATCTTCAGAGGTGCACATGAACTTTTCAACCTGTGTGGGACGTCTGCAGCTTTATAAATCTCGTGCTGTAGTTGTAACCCACATTGACACTGATTAAAGGGCAGATGAGCGTTTCTGAGATGATGAATGAAGCCTCATGATGGTGTCATTTAACTTTACTACCAACAGCCACATCAAGACACAGAGAGAGAGAGAGAAGCTTGTTTGTTTTGAAGGTGCAGCTCGAACATGAGTTATGTGGGAGTAAAGCATTTTTATGCTGCACAGAAGCATTATTAAACTCTGCACACGGTCAATATTATCAAATTATTCAAATCAGCTATGAAGAAAACAATACAATCATATATTCTTGAGACAGGGATGCAAAAAAAGTGACAAAGCTGCCTCCTGAGAAGAAAAATTTTGATGTATTGTGCGGTTCTTTTGAACTTTCTATTCATCAAAGAATCCTGAAAAAATTGTACACAACTGTTTTCAACATTGATAATAATCATAAATATTTCATGAGCAGCAAATCATCATATTAGAATGATTTCTGAAGGATCATGTGCGAAGCTTGTATCCGCCATGAAATAAAAAAATAAAAAAGGTAATTGTGACTTTTTATCCCACAATTCTGACTTTTTTCTCAGAGTTGCGAAATATAAAATCACAATTGCATGATATAAACTCAAAATTGCATGATATAAAGTCAGAATTGTGAGATATAAAGTCAGAATTGTGAGTTATAGTCAGAATTGTGAGATATAAAATCAGAATTACGAGTTATAAAGTCAGAATTGTGAGTTATAGTCAGAATTGCGAGATATAAAGTCAGAATTGCGAGATGTAAAGTCAGAATTGCGAGATATAAAGTCAGAATTGCGAGTTATAAAGTCAGAATTGCGAGATGTAAAGTCAGAATTGCGAGATATAAAGTCAGAATTGCGAGTTATAAAGTCAGAATTTTTATCCCACAATTCTGACTTTTTTCTCAGAGTTGCGAAATATAAAATCACAATTGCATGATATAAACTCAAAATTGCATGATATAAAGTCAGAATTGTGAGATATAAAGTCAGAATTGTGAGTTATAGTCAGAATTGTGAGATATAAAATCAGAATTACGAGTTATAAAGTCAGAATTGTGAGTTATAGTCAGAATTGCGAGATATAAAGTCAGAATTGCGAGATGTAAAGTCAGAATTGCGAGATATAAAGTCAGAATTGCGAGTTATAAAGTCAGAATTGCGAGATGTAAAGTCAGAATTGCGAGATATAAAGTCAGAATTGCGAGTTATAAAGTCAGAATTGCGAAATATAAAGTCAGAATTACGAGATATAAAGTCAGAATTACGAGTTATAAAGTCAGAATTGTGTGATATTGTCATGATCACTAGTGAGAGTGCCCTAGTCAGCCACTAGAGGGCACTCCATCCTGGACTCTTGTTTTCACCCCTTGGACTACATTACCCAATACTCACTTCTGGACTCATTATCCCACTCATTGCACTAAGCTGTTTTGTGTTTCATCATTAGTGTCTGTCTATTTATACTCAGTTGTTTCTGTCCTTGGTTGTGGTTTGTTGTATTGTGACGTGCACTTTTGTTTCTCTGGTCTTTTGTTTTGTGGACTGTTTTCTGGATTTTGACCCCTGCCTGTTTTGGATTTATGATTGTGGATTGCCCAAATAAATGCTGCAATTGGATCCGTCTATTGTTTCTGTGTGTACCGTGACAGAACAAACCACCAATGCAAGGATCCAGCAGCAGGAGACTCTGGTCATCGGTGGGGGCTGAGGAGGCTCAGGCCCTGTTGTCAACTCTTCGTCAGAGGAGAATGGGAGTGCGGGCATTTGTCCAGAAGTTCTGGTCACGGGCGGAGGGGTATGGTCTCCCTGATGTGGTCCTTAAGGACATATTCAATGGATGTCTGGATAAACCTCTGCCGCAGTGGGAGATGGAGCTGGTAAAGGGGTTAAACTTTTGGAATTTCTCCAATTACCTGCATCTGCGTGGGAATGGGCTGATTCGACTACCTCCAGCACCCGCTCCAGCCCTGAACCCACTCCAGCCCGTGTGTCCACTCCAGAGCCTGCTCCAGCCCGTGACTCCGCTCCAGTCCGTAAGCCCGCTCCAGCCCCTGTGTCCATTCCAGAGCCCGCTCCAGCCCGTGTGTCCTTTTCAAGGCCTGCTCCAGCCCATGAGTGCGTCCCAGCCCGTGAATCCGCTCCAGAGGCCTCAGAGGAGGTTGGCACTGAGTCTCCGCTTCACACTCGTAAAAGGAGGAGGAGGAAGGCTTTAGTCATCCCTCAAGGCCCAGAGGCCTTCCCAGCGGCCGCTCCAGCCAGTGAGTCCACTCCAGAGCCCGCTCCAGCCAGTGAGTCCACTCCAGAGCCCGCTCCAACCAGTGGTTCCACTCCAGAGCCCGCTCCAACCAGTGGTTCCACTCCAGAGCCCGCTCCAGCCAGTGGTTCCACTCCAGAGCCCGCTCCAGCCAGTGGTTCCACTCCAGAGCCCGCTCCAGCCAGTGAGTCCACTCCAGAGCCCGCTCCAGTCAGTGAGTCCACTCCAGAGCCCGCTCCAGCCAGTGAGTCCACTCCAGAGCCCGCTCCAGTCAGGGAGTCCGTTCCATCCAGTGAGTCCACTCAAGAGCCCGCTCCATCCAGTGAGTCCACTGCAGAGCCCACTCCAGTCAGGGAGTCCACTCCATCCAGTGAGTCCACTCCAGAGCCTGCTCCAGCCAGTGAGTCCACTACAGAGCCCACTCCAGTCAGGGAGTCCGCTCCATCCAGTGAGTCCACTCCAGAGCCTGCTCCATCCAGTGAGTCCACTACAGAGCCCACTCCAGTCAGGGAGTCCACTCCATCCAGTGAGTCCACTACAGAGCCCACTCCAGTCAGGGAGTCCGCTCCAGCCAGTGAGTCCACTCCAGAGCCCGCTCCAGTCAGTGAGTCCATTCCAGCCAGTAAGCCCACTCCAGTCAGGGAGTCCGTTCCATCCAGTGAGTCCACTACAGAGCCCACTCCAGTCAGGGAGTCCACTCCATCCAGTGAGTCCACTACAGAGCCCACTCCAGTCAGGGAGTCCGCTCCATCCAGTGAGTCCACTCCAGAGCCTGCTCCATCCAGTGAGTCCACTCCAGAGCCTGCTCCATCCAGTGAGTCCACTCCAGAGCCTGCTCCAGCCAGTGAGTCCACTACAGAGCCCACTCCAGTCAGGGAGTCCGCTCCATCCAGTGAGTCCACTCCAGAGCCTGCTCCATCCAGTGAGTCCACTACAGAGCCCACTCCAGTCAGGGAGTCCGCTCCATCCAGTGAGTCCACTCCAGAGCCTGCTCCAGCCAGTGAGTCCACTCCAGACCCCGCTCTAGCCAGTGAGTCCACTCCAGTCCCGCATGCTCTTCCTGTCAGTCCTATGATGGCCAAGAGGACTGTCTTCACTTTTTATGTTTTGGCGGCCTTGCGTGCCTGGAGGATGCACTCGGAGCGGCCCGAGCCCGCTCCAGCCAGTGAGCCCGCTCCAGCCAGTGAGCCCGCTCCAGCCAGTGAGTCCGCTCCAGCCAGTGAGTCCACGCCAGTCCTGCATGCTTTCCCTGTCAGTCCTGTAATGCACTCAGGGCTGCCCGAGCCCGCTGCCGTCCCAGAGCATCCAGAGTTATAAAGTCAGAATTGCGAGATATAAAGTCAGAATTGCAAGATATAAAGTCAGAATTGTCAAGATATAAAGTCAGAATTGCGAGATATAAAGTCAGAATTACGAGATATAAAGTCAGAATTACGAGTTATAAAGTCAGAATTGTGAGATTTAAAGTCAGAATTGCAAGTTATAAAGTCAGAATTGCGAGATATAAAGTCAGAATTGTGATATAAAGTCAGAATTGCGAGTTATTAAGTCAGAATTGCGAGATATAAAGTCAGAATTGCGAGATATAAAGTAAGAATTGCGAGATATAAAGTAAGAATTGCGAGATATAAAGTCAGAATTGCAAGATATAAAGTCAGAATTGCGAGATATAAAGTCAGAATTGCGAGATATAAAGTCAGAATTACGAGTTATAAAGTCAGAATTGCGAGATAAAAATGTCTGATTCAAACTAACGACTTCAATGAACTCTGACAATATGAGAAATCTGAGGGGGAAAATGTATATTTCTAGACCAAAGTTATAAGCAGAAGAAAGAGTCAAATTTGAGCAGTTGGTGGCGCTATAAAGTGTGTTAACCAGTCAGACCCTAAGCAGTGCTTCAAACATCTTACCATGTTATTCTACAGGCCACCATCGATTCCAGGTCTGATGATGATGATGTCACAACAGAAACAAAAGGAGCAACACCTTCAGCCCTCGACCCTAATAAACACAGATAACAGAAGTGAACTAATGCAATCAAACATTATCAGAAGCATTCACATTTGTAATGAGCTGTTGATTTTTCACATGCACACGTTTTTCTCCTCAGTCCATCCAAGACTCGAGCAACACAACTGTAGCTATTTAAAGAACAGCCCACCGTTAACAGCCATGATCCCATGAGCTCACCAATTAAGAGGGAATGTAGAAAGCAGCGGATTAACCCGAACTCCACCCGCTCCTCAGAATAGACTGACCTTAAACCCCGAGAGCAGGTGAGAGCCAAGCGCCATCCTGCTGTTGATGAAGCACAGACAAAGCAAGCTCACACTTTCATCAGTTCTGGTGTTTAATGATATTATATGTCAAAGTTATTCTCCATAAGCCAAGAGTAAACAGACGTAAACGGGATTGCATGTTCGTTTGGGTTATAACAGCCGTTTCAGGTGCAATTAAAACAGCAGGAGAGCTGCAAATCCGTCCGAGAGAGTCGTCTAAAGTTCACAAACATGAGCTCTCTCTCTCTCTCTCTCCTCCAGAACTGCTTTGATGTGTCACTCGCTCTATCATTTCAGCCATAAACTCAAATGGCCGCTGGGACTGTAAACATAGTGAGCGATACAGTCCAGTGAACGCAGAGAGATTCAGTTCAGTGAGAACCTGATGCAGGATGAAACTCATTTAGAGAAGCGACAAATGCAGATCAGCATCAGATTAACCCTTTCTCAAAGTTTGACTCGGCTTTGAATCTCTTTAACTGTGGTTAAACAATTAAACAGCAGGGAATAAACAACATTTATTCATTTTGCAGAAATGCATAATGAGAATTACAATGATTTAACCATGCATGATTAGCACAGGAAAATAAACATTTCTTCCTCTACACTGCGTTCCAAATTATTATGGAAGTGACATATCAGTAAGATTTCAATACAATAAACATTCAGATTTTAGTTTTTCTAAGAAAATGTTTGTTTGTTTATTTATCCATGTCTTTTTTAGATCAAAATTAAATTTTAAATCATAAATCACTCACAAATCTTATAATAATTTGATAAACATTCAGTTTCACACAATATTAGTTGTTTTCGTGCCTTTTGCACAACATTGCACCATTTCATGCTTTTCATCTTCAGAAAGATCTTTCTTCATCCCATATTGCATGAGAACTGTGATTTGCTTAATAATGTGGAACAACCTCTATATAATGGATAAATAAACAACCAAACATTTTCTTAGAAAAACTAAAATCTGAATGTTTATTCTACTGAAATCTTACTGATATGTCACTTGCATAATAATTTGGAACACATTGTGTAAAGAGTCTGTTGACATCCAGTCAAACTCTACAGTATTTAATAGTCAAATGTCAACCCAACTAACAGGTAACATTCTCAGAACGTTGTGGCAAGGTTCTCTCAATGTTCCGAACAAACATTCTTCCAGTAACGTTAATAGAACGTTTGTTCAAAGTTATAATAACGTTCTCAAAATGTCAGCACAAAAACATTATTTATATGTATTTTTTTAGTTGGATGTTCGTCAAACATTTTTTAAGTGTTACTACTTATTTTAGAACATTAAAAAGTAACATTCCCATAATATTTGCAAAAAATAAAATGGAACGTTCCCTTAACGTTCGCATAACCAAGAAAAAACATTTCTGACTTCAAAAAAACTGGACGTTTTGAGCATTCAGAAATAATGTTTTCATAACATAATGGCAAAACGAACATATTTTTGTTAGCTGGGAACATGAACTCATCCTCAAAAAAACAAACAAAACTACACCAGACGAAAGAAAATACAACCCAGATTTGTACTAAATATGTTTCATGCAGCGGCTGTAAGGAGGATGAAACCATCAAATTTTCTGTTCTGATGTTCAAATGTAAAATCTGGTTGCAGCAGAATCTTCCGATACAGAAACTTTAGATCGCATGCTCCTGTAAAACCTAATTACGTTTTTAAGGTGAAAGGAAATACAAGGCTTCTCCGTTTGCAAATGACCGTGAGCTTTTAGATCAGCCGTTTTACGAGCCATCGTTTGGGAAATGAAAGAGCAAACTGGAGCGTCCAGAGGTCTGCGTGTCTGTCGGCCGTGCGCAGCGTCTCCCTCGGGGCTCCAAACGCTGGGAACGTTTGATGTGCCGAGAGCTGCGGAGGCCAGGTGTGTAAAACTGTAAATTTGCCTCCTAAATACAAACAGGAAAAGTGAAAGAGTGCTTGACCTTCTGCAGAGATGAACCATTCCAGCAGTGAACGGCCCTCTGTTTAGCTTCCTCAATTGTGGCCCGCCTCGTTAGATTTATTACCCTCATAGATTCACTATCAGCCTTTGAATTCAACTCATGCTTTGATGTTTGTCTGTAAGACAGCAACAAATGACAGACGAGACCCTTCAGATCACATATGAGAACTGCGGGATCTTGAGAAAGTCACGGCACGCGATTTCTTTGAATAAATCGGTGGATGTCGATGCAACAGCAGTTTCTTAGAGTCTGCGTGCAGACCTCGCAGGATTCTTCCTGCATACCTCAGAGAGAGAGAGAGAGAGAGAGAGAATGGCTGCGCTCATGTTTACGGCTCCCTCTCACGTCCACCGGAGGCCTGGCTAGCAGAAACGGATGATTCTCTCTCTCTCTCTTTCGTTCTCTCGCTCCAGCATCCCAGTGACAGCTGAGTGGCTGAGGCGTAATTGCAGAGAAGTGAGGTCAGCGAGAGGCTTTTATCAGAGATTGCGCAGCGTTCAGCAACACGAGAAGATGCACAGCGCAGACGGGCTGCCCCAAAACTCCCTCTCTCGGTGCGTCACATTGGAAGTTTCTCTGGAATCGTCTGGACTGAAGCGCACATCCTGGAGGCACAAGTAAGTCACTTTATTATAACACTTTAAATCAATATATTCTGTCGTAAGTTAGATTGGCAGAAACCAGGCAGAGAGACAAATATAATGTCATTTAAGGTATCGGTAGAGCAATACTGAGACATTTATAATACTGATAGACCAGTTTTCAGACATTTAGAGCAGCAATATTGAGTAGTGATATTTAAAGTGGTGACAGACATTTAAATTACAGATAAAGTGGTAATGAGATTTAAATTAGCAATAGAGCAATATTCAGACATTTAAAGTAGAAACAGAGGGATACTGAGACATTTAAACCAGTGATAGAGCAATACTGAAACATATGAAGAAGTGTCAGAGAGAATTATTTTATATTATGATATTTTAATCAGCGAAACAGCAATATTGCAACATTTAAAGTAGGGATAGATACAATGCTGAGACATTTAAAGTAGCAATAGTGTGACATTAAAAGTAACAGAGCAACACTGAAACGTTTAAAGTAGCGATAGAGTGACAGTGAAACATTTAAAGTAACATTTGAGCGATACTGAAACATTTAAAGCAGCGATAGAGCGATATTGAGACATTAAAAGTAGCAGTAGAGCAAAATGTAAATATTTAAGGTAACAACTGAGCAACACTGAAACTTTTAAAGTAACAATTGAGCGACACTGAAACATTTAAAGTAACAATCGAGCAACATTGAAACATTTAAAGTAACAACTGAGCAACACTGAAGCATTTAAAGTAGTGATAGAATGACACTGAAACGTTTAAAGTAACAATTGAGCAACATTGAGACATTTAAAGTAACAGTAGAGCAACACTGAAGCATTTAAAGTAGTGATAGAATGACACTGAAACATTTAAAGTAACAACTGAGCAACACTGAAACGTTTAAAGTAACAATTGAGCAACATTGAGACATTAAAAGTAACAATTGAGCAACAATGAAACATTTAAAGTAGCGATATAGTGACAGTGAGACAATAATTTTAAAGACACTGAACATGCAGAATCTGATTCATATGTGAATGATGTTGATTATTGAGGTGAACTGTGATGTCTCCTGTATCTTCATCAGAAATGGACAGTGTGTGAAGCACCAGTTTGTTGATTTGTATCATTTGACTGTCATTAACAACAGAAACTAATACACTGCTGCCTCCTCCAGCTCTGAGGAGATTCTGATGCTGCAGGAGGAGGTCCGACTTCACTCCACAATCTGAGGATTTTACTGGGAAAGGGTCCAAGCGGATCTCCCACGGCTTGAAGATCCAAACAGAGTTTTGCCTTCAGTATGTGGATCATGAACTCCTTGAGAAACGCAGTATAATGCGCAAATGGACGCTGCCATGGAAACTGCCTAAGTTGCCGTGTGGACTGTGGTTGCACGTCGTGCTGGTTGTCAGCCGTGTGTGTGTGTGTGATGGCGACGGAGTCGCTGGGCAGGCGTCTGTGACTGACTGTTCCAAACATGAACGGCACACCAGAAACTACGACTACATGGAAGGAGGGGACGTTCGAATCCGACGCCTCTATAGTCGCACACAGTGGTTTCTGATGATCGACGAGAACGGGAATATCAATGGAACGCAGGATCCCAACAACTGCTACAGTAAGAGATTATCACTCACTTCATGTCTGACTGAGGTTCTACCTTAATTTCAAAAAACACATTTGGTCTTCATGTGTCAGGAGCTTCACGGAGGATGTATCAGACAAATAAAGTAGCCATAGAGTGACACTGATACATTTAAAGTAGCGATAGAGCAACATTGAGACAAATAAAGTAGCCATAGAGCGACACTGATACATTTAGATTAGCGATAGAGCAACATTGAGGCATTTAAAGTAGAGATAGAGCAATATGGATACATTTAAAGTAGCAACAGAGCGATATGGATACATTTAAAGTAGCGATAGAGTGACAATGAGGCATTTAAAGTAGCGATAGAGCGAAATGGATACATTTAAAGTAACAATAGAGCAATATTGATACATTTAAAGTAGCAATAGAGCGATATTGATACATTTAAAGTAGCGATAGAGTGACAATGAGGCATTTAAAGTAGCGATAGAGCGATATGGATACATTTAAAGTAACAATAGAGTGATATTGATACATTTAAAGTAGTGATAGAGTGACAATGAGGCATTTAAAGTAGCGATAGAGCAACATTGAGGCATTTAAAGTAGAGATAGAGCGATATGGATACATTTAAAGTAACAATAGAGTGATATTGATACATTTAAAGTAGCAATAGAGCGATATGGATACATTTAAAGTAGCGATAGAGTGACAATGAGGCATTTAAAGTAGCGATAGAGCGATATGGATACATTTAAAGTAACAATAGAGTGATATTGATACATTTAAAGTAGCAATAGAGCGATATGGATACATTTAAAGTAACAATAGAGTGATATTGATACATTTAAAGTAGCAATAGAGCGATATTGATACATTTAAAGTAGTGATAGAGTGACAATGAGGCATTTAAAGTAGCGATAGAGCAACATTGAGGCATTTAAAGTAGAGATAGAGCGATATGGATACATTTAAAGTAACAATAGAGTGATATTGATACATTTAAAGTAGCAATAGAGCGATATGGATACATTTAAAGTAACAATAGAGTGATATTGATACATTTAAAGTAGCAATAGAGCGATATGGATACATTTAAAGTAGCGATAGAGTGACAATGAGGCATTTAAAGTAGCGATAGAGCGATATGGATACATTTAAAGTAACAATAGAGTGATATTGATACATTTAAAGTAGCAATAGAGCGATATTGATACATTTAAAGTAGTGATAGAGTGACAATGAGGCATTTAAAGTAGCGATAGAGCAACATTGAGGCATTTAAAGTAGAGATAGAGCGATACGGATACATTTAAAGTAGCAATAGAGCGATATTGATACATTTAAAGTAGCGATAGAGCGATATGGATACATTTAAAGTAGCAATAGAGCGATATTGATACATTTAAAGTAGCGATAGAGCGATATGGATACATTTAAAGTAGCAATAGAGCGATATTGATACATTTAAAGTAGCGATAGAGCGATATGGATACATTTAAAGTAGCAATAGAGGGATATGGATACATTTAAAGTAGCGATAGAGCAACATTGAGGCATTTAAAGTAGAGATAGAGCGATATGGATACATTTAAAGTAACAATAGAGTGATATTGATACATTTAAAGTAGCAATAGAGCAACAATGATACATTTAAAGTAGCGATAGAGCGATATGGATACATTTAAAGTAGCGATAGAGTGACAATGAGGCATTTAAAGTAGCGATAGAGCGATATGGATACATTTAAAGTAGCAATAGAGCGATATGGATACATTTAAAGTAACAATAGAGTGATATTGATACATTTAAAGTAGCAATAGAGCAACAATGATACATTTAAAGCACTGATAGAGCAACAAAAGCTTTCATTAGTTAGATTCACAAACAATATTACATTATATCATGCTAAACTGATCATGTGCATTATGTACATTGAAATATGAACTTCAAAAAATATCATAGTTGCATGTCACTTTAAATGTCACTATTGATTTGTTGAGTGTTTTATAATCTAATAATGTTTATTATTAGACTACACATTAATTTATGTCACTTTATGTCCGGTAAAGACTCTTATGTTATATTAGTAGAAAGTGAAATCCCACTGTATCTGAGGGTGAAGCAATCAGCCTGGTCAGAATTCCAGTGGGATTATTAGCAGGTCGCGAGGCAGTGTGACGAGGGAGTGACAGGCGTAAAGAGAAACAGGTGCTCTGTGTTGGGGCCGTATTTATAGCTCTTGTTTCACTTCGTTAGAGGACTTAGTGGTCAGAAGTTAAAAGTCAATGTGGTTACAATGGAAGTACAACTCACTGAAAAAGATGTCTATTTTTGTCAAAACAAATTGTGAAGCAAAATGAAACTCAAATTCAGACTTGAGGCTGATGATACATGCATAACAATAATAATAATTAATAATAATTAAAATGTTTATTAATCCCTTTACAGTATAACATCAGCCTCAAGCATGTTTGGTTATTAGTAGTTTTGTTTGTGTATGAGAAGAAAGTCGTCGTGTTGGCGTGACGGCATGCATCTCTGCTCCAGAGGGAAAATGATTACGTCAGCTGGCGCTGAAAAGAAGAAAAATTGATACAGCCAGATGTGGCCGACAACTGCACGCACAGAGCGCATGCAAGACATGCAGTGAGGGTAGGAGAGGGGTGGACAGCGCCGTGGGAGAGAAAAGCAGACGCGTTTTGAGGTTCTGTCAGAGTTGTGCCGTGACAGCAGCTTATTATACCATTAGAGCTGCTCACATGTAAACCAAACACTTCCAGAGACGCACACATGTATTTGAGTGTCCTTACACAACTCACACACACACAGAGCTTGAAACGACAAGAAAACATGAGCGAAACAACAAACAGGCCCTTCAGCTGTGAAATATCTGATATGGAGTGCAACTGGAGCTTGTCGACTTTTAACTCACTGTTGATTGAACCATCTGATACTGATATTTCATCTTCAGTTAAGATCTTATATTCAGAAATGAAACTGTTTTCTCTATAAAAATAGATTTTTGAAAGGTGAAGCGTGTCATTAAACAGAAAAATCAGCTCAGGCCATGTCATGGCATGGGATTCTCAAACAAAAAAAGTTCATAAGTTCAAAAGATTCAAAAGAATCAACCTTCGACTGTCATATTAGTTAGTATTTTAAAACCAAAAAATGACACACGTCACCTTTAAACCATAAATTAAATTAAATGTGTTTTGAAATGAATTAAGTGGCCAAATATCCAAAGAATTAAATGTTTGCATTTACGAACCACTCCCCCCCCCCCCATCAGATTTAACCTTTCGGTGCTCTACGATCAAATTTTGACCAAAAAATGTTATTTATTTATTTTTTATTTATTTAAATGGTATGACTGTTGTGGCACTTGGTATGTGAACACAAAAAAAAAAAAAAAAAATTGTGGACATGATTCGAAAAGGTTAAATGGTCCAAAAAATAGTCACAAAATAGTTGACCGCCATAGAAATGAATGGATAAATAATAAAAAAATAAAATATACAGAATTTTGGGGGGTGAGGGGGATGGGTACAATCTACAAATCAGCCATGATGCAGAAAAAAGCACGCAGCAATGAAGGGGTTAACTGAAAAATACTTTGCATGGATTAAATAATGTACTGTAACAATTGTGGGAAAAAAAACAGATCATAATTACTGCATAAATATTACTTAGTACCATAAAACTCCCTCAAATGCAAAACATTAAATATACTTACTCTTTGGTAACCAAAAAAAATTTTTTTTTTGTTTTTTGTCTACAAATCAGCCATGATGCAGAAAAAAGCACACAGCAATGAAGGGGTTAATTAAAAAAAAAATTCAATAATTATACTGTATTGTAAAAAAAATAAGGAAACAAATAGAACATAATTACTGCATAATATTACTTACTACCATAACATTCCCTCAAAATATTCATGTAACCCCTAAACGAGGAGCAGCAGAGGGTTAAATCAAAGCAAATGTGACCCTCAAAGTATATTTGGCTGCAAACACACACAGCGCTGCGTTTCTTCAAACGCTCAGGCTGATCCACTGTCTGTCTTTCAGGTGTTCTGGAGATCAGGACGGTTTCTGAGGGCGGCGTGTTGGCCATAAAAGGACTGAAGAGCCAGTATTACATTTCCATGAACCGCACCGGAATGTTACAGGGCAAAGTAAAACCCCTCCGTCCTGCAAACACGTCTTTTAATCTGATTCCAGCTAATGCATTCTCACGTTTCATGGCTGATTTAAGAGTAAATATAGCGAATGAGCAAACTAGATTTTACGGCAAATTAATGTTCTGTCGTACCTGTTTTCACCTCTCCCAAACAGAAAGACTACAACGACAGCTGCAACTTCAAAGAAGTGTTTTTAGAGAACTACTACACAGCGTACGCCTCGGTCAGAAAGACTAAAGACGGCAAAGAGATGTTCATCGCTCTGTCAAAAAACGGACGGCCGCTGAAAGGAAAGAAGACGAGGAGAGAGAGCATCACTTCTCACTTCATCCCTCGAAAGTGCAAGGAAGACGAGAAGAAGCTGGCGTGAAGTGATGCATGTGAGATTACTGTCAGTAATTCAGCTGCAAACATTATCAATAAAACACACTTTCTTTCTTCGCCGCTCACACACGAGAAGAAGCTGGTGAAACGGCACCAGGGTTTATATATGAAAATGTTTTGGACTCGTGTAAACAAACAGTTATAAATACTCCTCTGTGTTTTGAGATAAAAACTATTTTTATACTTTTTAGAGAGAATAACCAGAGCGTCTATGTTTCTGTTCACTGCACTTTCACAGCCATTAAGAATGAAAACGCCAAATAAACACTGCAGTGCATTTATACGAACGATCAATATCGCACACGTTCAGTTTATATACTAACATTCATCCTGAGGAGTTTTCCTTTTCATTTAGTTTGAGACATTCCATTCTCCTTTCCATTTCCATGAGAAAATCAGTTCTTTCATTTGTTTAATCTTTGGGTCATTTATTATTTCTAAAAATCACATGCAATTAACATTCATATTCTAAGAAATACAATGTTTGTCTTCACAATCTTCCATCACTCATTCATAAACGACTTTCCTTTTCATTATTGATCAACCGTCTTCATATATAGACACTTTCACCGTCCAATCGGATGAAATCAAACGCATTATGGTGAAATGGGTTTGTATTTAGTTTCCACATAATCACTCAGTGCTCTAATGTGATTGTGTCCATGTGTCGTTGTGTGTTATTTATGATATTTATATGTGTCGCTGGCTCTGAAATAATCGTCTGTATTCTGTGCTGCAAACACTCACACAGAGAGTCAAGCAGGAGTTTATATTTTGCTGCTAGGATACTAAGTGAAATCTGAGGTTTTATATGATTATAGATCAATCTCAATAAAACATGTATATATCTTTCTCTGGAGTGGCGTGTTCTGAGATGTTCACGAGGCCTTTATCTGGACACAAAAAACATGATCGGCTTTACAAATCGCTCACTTCATTTATCTTATTTTCTCTTTTTAACACTGATCGGCCAGTTCGCTAAACCGGCTGGGAGAAAATTCACAAGTTATTGAACACTAATCACCATAATGATGACATCAAACGAACCACAGTGATTGACAGGATTTTTTGTTTAGACAGAAAATGACCTTTCACAGTAAAATTCAGTGTTTTACAGTAAGACCTTCCTATGGAAGCCCATTTCAGCCACATAAGATAAAAAATCACACTTAATTATGACATAAAAGTCAAAATTTTGAGATAAATGACATTCAAAGTACTAATACCAAGTCAAAACGATGAAAGAAACTTTTATCTAATCATTTCTACTGTTTAATCTCATAATTATGACTTGGTATGTCCTAATTATGATTTAGTGTCACAATTTCAACAAAAGTAAAAATTCTAACTCATAATTTTGATTTTTCTTTTAATCTCATAATTAAGATTTACTGTCATAATTTCGATTTTTTTTCTTTTGTCAATTATGACTTAGTATGTCATAAATGTAACTTTTTATGCATAATTATGACAATTTTAAATTCTGACTATCATAGTTTTGATTTTTTTAATCTCATAATTATGATTTAATGTTATAATTTTGATTTTATCATAATTTTTGTCATAACTGAATTTTTGTCATTTATGACAAAAAGTCAAAATTACGACTTTATGTCATAATCTCAATTTATCTCAGTTATGACTTAGTATTTCATAATTATGATCATGTTATAATTATGACTTTTTGGCAATTTATTGTCATAATTGATTTTTTATGTCAAATATGACAAAGTCAAAATTATGACTTTGTATGTCATAATTTCAACTTTTATTTCAATTATGACTTAGTATTTCATAACTATGATCATGTCATAATTTTGACTTTTTGACAATTTATTGTCATAATTGAATTTTTGTCAATTATGACGAAAAGCCCAAATTATGACTTTGTATGTCAATTTCAACTTTTTATCTCAATTATGACAGTATTTCATAATTATGATCATGTCATAATTTTGACTTTTTGGCATATTTTTAACATCTCATAATTATGACTTAGTATGTCATAATTGACTTTTCATCAATTTTTTTGTGTAATCTCACAAATATGTCTTTTTATGTCATAATTATGATTTACAAAAGCATGATTTTTTTTCTTATGTGGCTGAAATGGGCTTCCAGTAAAATAAGTGTTATCTCAGCGATTTCATGTCTCACAATACACTTTCTGTCTACTCTTAATAAAATAAATTACACTCTAATCAATATTTAATCATCATATAGCCTATGTACTGATTTGACAAGTCGCTCAGTCTTCAGTGTTTATGTACTGTACATGTTGTTTCTTGTGGATGTATTTATCCAGATCGATGGAGTCAGTTGTAGCATCTCGAGGGAATGAGCGAAACATGATTCCCGTGAGGTGAACGAGAGAGATGTGCTGGACGACTGCCACACACACACACACACACACACACACACCCTTCTCTTGACCCAAACACAGTTAGAGTAAGGTGAGCACGTCTGCCAAGTCACGCAAAGTTGGTTTTAGCGTATAATTTGTAACATGTTCTGAATGTAAACAGACTCTCACTGAGGGCCGTTTGTGAGCGACGGCGACTGACGGGCCTCACACTAAAAGAGACATGATTCATTTATCAGATAAAAGGTTTGATTCGAATCCATCTGGACTTTACAATCAGTGCGTTTCATCACCGTCTGTGAATGAATCTTAGAATCACTTGTCATTTAATGAAGTTTGTCCTGTATCTCTATGATAAAAGCTCAGCTTAAACGTGTCTCACATTCATCTGGCATTTGTTCGTTTGTTTGTTGGTCACGTGGTCGCAAGCCTTCAGCACAGCATGAGTTCAGCATGTTTGAGTCCAAATAAAATCAAAACCGTGGGCGATTCTGGCAGTGGAACCTGTGGACACGTCGATTGAGTTTTATCAAAGCTTTGAATCTAAATGAGACCTGATAAAGTCTAAAACAACACAGAGATTGATCACATATGGGCGAATCCCCCGAGACCCTGACCGGCTCACAATTTAACATTGAAAGAAAAAACACACTTTATTTTGCCTAAAAAAGAAATGAAACCTATTTTTAGGATAATTGCATTGTAACATTATTTTCATAACAACTAAATGCAGAATTCAACCCATTAATTACTGTAATGCATAATAAAGACATAATGAAATACAGGAATGCCAAAAAAAAAAAGAAAAATGGTCCTAAAAAGTTTTTTTTAGGGTAAAATGTGACTTAGACCAGTGTTATTTTAGTATTATGGATATACTATTATAGTTTTTATTAATATTTTGAATGTTTTTATTTTTATATTTTCTGTTTTGATTTTAGTTAAAGTTTTGTTAACTGTGTTGTGCGTTTTTGTCATTTTTATTAGTACGTTTAAATAGTTATTTTTATTTCAGGTTTTTTTTTTTTTTTTTTAAATCTTTAATTTAAAAAGTTTATTTTATTTCAAGTACAAGTTTTAGTTAACAATGTTTTCTTGAGATTTACAGACACTGAACCAAGAGAGTTCTGATTTGCATTAATTGAATAATTCCAGCAACATGTGGCCAGTTTCACCTGCAGACTGTTGCACACAGCAGGAATCAGTCCAGACGCAGGGATGAGTACATGTGACCTCTCATGAACCAATCACCAGACGGCAAAGACAGGAAGTCCACACGCACCTGAGCAGCTTGCTGTCCTTACAGAGACAGAAGAAAGAGTGTGAGAGACGTGACTGACACGCTGTCAGATAATAACTGTATCAGATAATAACACAAAATCCAGTCGTTAAAGGGTTAGTTCACGCAAAATTGAAAATAATGTAATTAATTACTCTCCCTCATGTCGTTCCACACCCGTAAGACCTTCGTTCATCTTCAGAACACAAATTAAGATATTTTTGTTGAAATCCGATGGCTCAGTGAGGCCTCACATGAACTGATTTAAATATGTTTTTAGTACATTAATGGATCTTGAGAGAGGAAATGTCATTGCTGGCTATGCAGGCCTCAATGAGCCATCGGATTTCATCAAATTACATTATTTTCATTTCTGGGTGAACTAACCCTTTAATAAAATGTCACTTCACCAGCATTTCACCATGTAATTTGAGAAAAACTATCAGCAAATATATATAAATATATCTGTTAAAGAAATCATGATTACTATTTATAATAATACAAAATTAAACTGTACAGCATTTTATTTCACACACAAAAAATGCAATCTTTTGTTATGGAATTATGTTTTCATTTAGTTACATTTTAAAAGATCGATTAAATTTTTTATGAATTAATTTGATTATACATGTGTTAGAAATGACAATGAACATTTCATAAACCCCTTAAAACCAGCTAAATTAAAATGGAAAAGAATTTGGATAAAAATAAAAGGGATTTCATAAGCGGTTTCTCCTCCAGAGGGCGCCTGCTGCACTTTCTGGACACGTCTGTACAGGTTTGCATGTTTAAATAGTTACCAAGGACTAGTATCTGAGGTCATCTCTAGAAAACGCTTAAATAAAACGTCTCATCATGACTGTGATTGGTCCAGCCCTGCCTGCGCTCAGAAAAGTAACACATACCACGTGACAACATCACTTCAGCAGTGCCAGTGGCTTGCATTAAATAACTTCAATGGACTTTAAAGTCACCATGAAACCAACATTGACAATACTGGTTTTGTGATTTAATTTAATGTGATTTATCGGTTATTGTTCCTGTTAATCTTGAATCATAACTTCTCCCTCTTGCAGCATCTCTTCTCTTCTCTGATGATGAGGGCGGGGCAACCTGTCACTCACATGAGATCCACCAAGAGCAAACCACAACCATCCAATCAATTCCCCACAGACAAAATCAAGCCCCGCCCTACATTTGTTCTTGTTTGAGAAGCGTTTCACTCGGCACAATAAACAATACATCATCCTGACTTTAACAGAGCATCGTTAATCATTTAAGAATACAAATAAAATCTGCTCTTTCTGATTTGTGATGCTGACGTCAGAAAAGTTCAGCTTCATCATACCTGAGCGAACAGAAGAATCACGGCTGAGATGATCAAAACCGCTGTAACTGATCAACAGATCAGACAAAGAAACATTAATATCAGACATTCAGAGATGTTATAAAACAATATTTTTTTGTGTGTCACTGCAATAAACCTACAACAGTCTGATGAAGTGAAGCGCTGGCAGATCTTCAGAGCAGTTTCATGCCTTTTTAATCATTCTCTCTAATATTATTTAGCTCTGTATCTGTGATGGAGTGCCTGTCCGCTGAGTCAAGAGGATCTAGTATCGTTCGTCTCGGATCACATCAGTGTGTTATTGTCTTCATCTGAATCTGCTGTGACCAGCCAAACAGCCTCATTCATCCTCACCACAAACAGATGGTGACAAATTAAAAGTATTAAAGGCGATCAGTACGTTTACTCTATGCCAAATGATCAGCGCAGACCGTGTGAAGTCCAGATGCATTAAACAGACGTGCCCAGACAGACGGCTGGAGCTCCGGATTCTTGGGAAAAGACGGAGTTCTGAAGATTCAGTTTAATCTGAAGCATCTGCAGGTCTTTTTGCAGGGATTCAATGGTGTCATTGGGAAAAGGGACTCTGGCTTTGAGGTCTTCATATATTTCTCCAGAGTGACGGTAGAGAAGAGAGGAAGACTCGTCCAGATTCTCCTCACACGTCACTGGCCAATCAACCTGAAACAAATGGTGTATTAAAGCAAAAAGGTCCGCATCAGGCATAACTGTTCTAAATTCACTGTAAACCACAGTGCCACCTACTGGTGGTTGTAGTAAATCGCACAAAGCAGGAGAATCCAAACAAACACTTTGTTATTAATCCACAAAGATACACACAGGAGATTGCAGAAGAAAACAAACTAAATAAAGACAATCCCGGACAATGAACTGAGGCTTAAATACAGACAGTGTAATCAACAGAAAACAGAACAGGTGTGAATATTTATTAACAACCAAGGAAACTAACAATGACTAGGAACTCAGGGGCTATTTACACGACACCGTTTTCAACTAAAAACAGAAAACTTTTTATGCGTTTTGGCCATTTATTTACACGACACTGGTGTTCTACTGGTTTGAAAATGCAAACTTTTGAAAACGGGTTTCAAAGTGGACGTTTTCGAAAACGATACCGTTGTCATCTCCGTGTAAAATCCAAAAATGCAAATGGGAAAACGGTGATGTCATGCACATTACGTGTTTAGTCTTTTTCAACGCGACGGTAAGGTGTTTTCTGTGAATGTGTGAGACTTCAGATGTATTAGCTGCTATAGGGAAATAACGATACGAATTGAAGTGCAGTAAACTGAAAAAATAAGGTGGATAGGCATGCACATGTGGTGCGAATGCTCTGTAAAAGAATCCGTATGCACCTTTCTTTACAAAGTGACATCGCCAACTACTTGTCTGGCATGCATAATACAGTGTTTTTAGTCATTTTCGCGGATCCGTTTGAACGGAGATAGTTTAAATAACGTTGTCATCTGTACAAAGAAAAAACGTTTCCGTTTTTAGTACATCGTTGTCGTGTAAACGTACCTTGAGGCAAAACAAGCACAAGAAAAACTGTGAAAATGAAACCGAAACGCGGCTTTACAGGGCTTATTGCTTTTATAAAATGGTTAGTCCATTCGTTATAACTATAACGATAAAGATATAGTTCTAAAAAACGTATTAAAGGTGCCCTAGATTGTTTTTTTACAAGATGTAATATAAGTCCTAGGTGTCCCCTGAATGTGTCTGTGAAGTTTCAGCTCAAAATACCCCATCGATTTTTTTAAATTAATTTTTTTAACTGCCTATTTTGGGGCATCATTAACTATGCACTGATTTTTTCAGCACGGCCCCTTTAAGGGATGCGCTCCCTCTGCCACACGAGCTCTCAACTATATATACATCGCATAAACACAGTTCACACAGCTAATATAACCCTCAAATGGATCTTTACAAGATGTTCGTCATGCATGCTGTATGCATGCTTGGAATTATGTGAGTAAAGTATTTATTTAGATGGTTACGTTTGATTCTGTGTGAGTTTAAGGCTATGCTCCGTGGCTAAAGCTAACATTACACACTGTTGGAGAGATTTATAAAGAATGAAGTTGTGTTTATGAATTATACAGACTGCACGTGTTTAAAAATGAAAATAGCAACGACTCTCGTCTCCGTGAATACAGTAAGAAACGATGGTAACTTTAACCTCATTTAACAGTATATTAGCAACATGCTAATGAAACATTTAGAAAGACAATTTACAAATATCACTAAAAATATCATGATATCATGGATCATGTCAGTTATTATTGCTCCATCTGCCATTTTTCGCTGTTGTTCTTGCTTGCTTACCTAGTCTGATGATTCAGCTGTGCACAGTTCCAGACGTTAATACTGCCTTTCCTTGTCTAATGCGTCGAATGGGCTGGCATTATGCAAATATTGGGGTCATACATATTAATGATCCTGACTGTTACGTAACAGTCGGTGTTATGTTGAGATCCGAGTGTTTTCCGGAAGTCTTTTAAACAAATGAGATTTACATAAGAAGGAGGAAACAATGGGGTTTGAAACTCAATGTATGTCTTTTCCATGTACTGAACTCTTGTTATTCAACTATGCCGAGGAAAATTCAAATTCTGATTCTAGGGCACCTTTAAATATAAAATACGGAGCCCTGCACATGACATGCAAGAAAAAAAAATTATGATTTATAAATCGAGGGAACGAAATAGCAAATTGTGCGCACGTTTTACTACTTCTTTCCCTCGATTTACTAAATCGTGCACACGATTTACCAAAACGTACGCACAATTTACTATTTCATTCCCTCAATTTATAAATCATGCGCACGTTTTAGTAAATCGAGGGAACGAATTAGTAAATCATAATGTTAAAATATACAGTACAACTTACCGAAATCCGTATCATGTCTCGTGTAATCGCTCAATCAGTGTTTCAACCTCGGAAAGACGTCAATAAAACAGCTTGTAAACAATGTCACGTGACGTCACATTTACCTCAGAAAAACATATTCAGTGACCATAAACTCATTAGTCAGCTAGAAAAGTGCTCTAGAAAGCAACATTCTGATAAATATAGCTATGCACCGTTACATATTCATTATCATTTTTAATGTTCTCAAATATTTAATGCATGCTTGAATAAATCAGTTATGACAGCCGCGATTTAAATGTTTATATTTAAAAAAAAATAACTGGAGTAGAAATATGATTATAATTCTAAACTTTATTTATAATTAAAACATCATTGAGTGTAATTTAAGTGTTTGTATATAAATAAGTTAATTAAATTAATTAATTAACCTTCAATATTATTATAGAAGTACCAGCTGACTCTCATGTGTAGTTTACAGCATTGAGAGGTTTTTCTTCCTCTAGAAAATTTGCCATGTACTGTAACTTAAATACTACATCCAAAATAATCGATATCGAATCGAATTGAAATTGTAATCGAATAGGAATCGAATCGGAAGCATAATCAAATCGAATCGTGAAAATTGTCTCAATACCCAGCCCTTGATTCATGAGAACTTGAAGGGAAAATGTGCTGGATTGTCATAATATCACAATGCAAAAGTTTTCATCGCTCCATGAGTATTTTAAATGAATATAAATATAATAATTTATCATTTTGACCCGTCAGTTTTCTTAAAAAAAGTTTTAAAGGCTTAAATGTGAAGCTTATCATTTTGTTTGTCAAAACATGTATTACTGTTGTTTAAATCGTCGTTTTTACCGTCATTTTATTATGGTATGTACGTGAGGTATTCCTCGCCACAGAAGTTTTGGCGGGATTTCCTGAGACTCATCCAATAATGACATTTCACGTTACATAAATTAATAATTATAGTTAACTTAGCTGCTTTAATCTGTTTAATTGTCAATTTAACTCACCAGTCCTTGAGATTTAATAAATTCGTCGAGGGAGCAAATCTTATTTGTCTTTTTCTCCATCTTAAACATCAATCCGCGTCTGTTGCTAGGTAACCCACCACTCTTCCTGCTTCCTCGAGCTCGTGAGTGCTTCCGGCGCGCATTGCACACGTGGTATTGTTGTCATCACTTTCAGTCTATGGTGTGTGTGTGGACGCGTTTGGTTACAGTCATGTCGGATGAGGACTGCGCTGCTGCGGGGGAGAGGAGCTCTCTGAGCGGCCTGCTGCTCGCCTCGCACGCCCCGCTGGATGACGCGCAGCGCGCGGGCCGGATGAAGTGCTCGCGGTGCGGCGCGTCGCGCATGTTCTACTGCTACAGCTGCTGCGCGTTGGTCGGGCTGGAGCCGCGGGATGTTCCGAGCGTCAAGGTCCGTGAAAACATCACATTAAACCGCTGTAGAATCAAATAACTCACCTTCATACTGAACAAGTTAGTATAATGACTTAAATAAAATTAAATTCTATCTGTGCACCTTTAAAGAACAATTATTAAAACAAAAAGTGTAAATTCTGTCATCATTTACTCACCATCATGTCTGCATTTTTACATTCTATGAAAGTTTTTGGATACTGATGCTGTCAAACTCCAAAAATAACAAGATTCTGAAAATTAAATCATATGAAAGTAGTCAATTTTTTTTCAATGGAATATATTGTCTTCTCTTCTCTGATGATGAGGGCGGGGCAACCTGTCACTCACATGAGATCCACCAGTAGCAAACCAAAACCATCCAATCATTTCCCCACAGACAAAATAAAGCCCCGCCCTACATTTGTTCTTGTTCGTGAAGCCATTTTATTCGGATTAGGGAAGAAAAAAGATCAGCACCATATAAGGAGAAGCAGAAATCTCATTGGTTCTTGCATGTGTCGAATTTACATGTGCACAAATGAAGCTGTTGCAAAGTTAATCTGTAGACCAACCTAATTCTTCATGATTTAATTAATGGATTAGTTCACTTTCAAATTAAAATTTCCTGATAATTTACTCTCCTCCATGTCATCCAAGATGTTCATGTCTTTCTTTCGTCAGTCGAAAAGAAATGAAGATTTTTGATGAAAACATTTCAGGATTATTCTCCATATAGTGGACTTCACTGGAGCCCAAACGGTTGAAGGTCAAAATTAGTTTCAGTGCAGCTTCAAAGGGCTTTAAACGATCCCAGACGAGGAATAAGAGTCTTATCTAGAGAAACCATCGCTCATTTTCTAAAAAAAAAATTAAAAAATTTTATACGTTTTAACCATAAATGCTCATCTTGAACTAGCTCTCTTCTTCTTCTCTATTTGAATTCCGGCAGTGTATACACTGCTAAGAGTATTACTGCCCTCCACAGGTCAAAATTTGAACTAAATTGTCATATACAATATGCTAGTGCAAGTATATAACAGTTAGTTCAAACTTTGACCTGTGGAGGGCAGTAATACACTTAGCAGTGTCTACACTGCCGGAATTCAAATAGAGAAGAAGAAGAAGAAGAGAGCTAGTTCAAGATGAGCGTTTATGGTTAAAATGTATAAAATTTTAATTTTTTTTTTTTTTAGAAAATGTCCGATGGTTTCTCTAGATAAGACTCTTATTCCTCGTCTGGGATCATGTAGAGCTCTTTGAAGCTGCACTGAAACTGACATTTGGACCTTCAACCGTTTGGGCTCCATTGAAGTCCACTATATGGAGAATAATCCTGGAATGTTTTCCTCAAAAACCTTCATTTCTTTTTGACTGAAGAAAGAAAGACATGAACATCTTGGATGACATGGAGGAGAGTAAATTATCAGGAAATTTTAATTTGAAAGTGAACTAATCCTTTAACTGTCTTTTAGAAATTATCGGTTTGGAATTACGAGTAGAATAAGGTCTGTGGTGAACATTACTGGAAGAGACTTGGCTTTCGACATCATAAAAGTTACTCAATAAATCCAAAACCACGTTTCTAAAAATCCCTCAGGAAACTCAGGGCTGCCAAACACTCATTCTTTTTATAGTTTTATTTTTTTTTAGGAATAATGATTTGAGAGAGTCAGCTCCTCATATGAATAAACGTCTCTTTTCATGTTCCACGTAAAAAGAAGCGTTTGGAACAGTTCTTCTGAAGCACATGGTGTGTTTGTTAAAGCTCATGAAACATTTGTCTGCCATTTTCAGCTGCCGGTGAAGATCGACATCATCAAACACCCCAATGAAACAGACGGCAAGAGCACGGCGGTGCAGGCCAGACTCCTCGCGCCGCACGACGTCACCATCTACACGTACCCCTGCATCCCTGAGTTGGACCAGAGCGCAGAAAACGTAAGGAAAACCCCTGTGAACCTGCCGTGTGCTCAGACCGCCTCGGGTAATACAGATGCCTGTTCTTCCCACAGATCGTGCTGGTGTTTCCCGGTCCAGATGCAATGACAGTGGAGGAATTATGGGAGTATTTTTCTGCCGGTGGAGCGCAGAGAGTGAAGAGATTAAAGGCGGCTTCTGAAACTCGCACCTGCCCGATCCAGAGAGTGGTTTTCATCGATAGCACCTGGAACCAAACCACCAGAATCATCACGGATGAACGTCTTCAAGGTGCCAGCAGATTCTCTCTCATCTTTAGGGCTTTTCACGCTTGAACTAGTTAACCCTGGGTCATTTTAAACCTGGGTTAACGGAATCCTGGGTTATATTGCTCCTAATTTACCTGAGAGTAACAATTAATCCTGTTTATTTTTACGCTGACATTTCACATAGTACATTCCTCAAACCTTGGGTTAACCTTATCATTTGCCTTGGGTTAAAGTTATTTTCCTTGGGTTAACGTTATTTGCCTTGGGTTAACATTATTATTTGCCTTGGGTTAACGTTATTTGCCTTGGGTTAAAGTTATTTGTCTCGGGTTAACATTATTATTTGCCTTGGGTTAAAGTTATTTTTCTTGGGTTAACATTATTTGCCTTGGGTTAAAGTTATTTGTCTCGGGTTAACATTATTTGTCTTGGGTTAACATTATTTGTCTTGGGTTAACATTATTTGTCTTGGGTTAAAGTTGTTTGCCTTGGGTTAAAGTTATTTGCCTTGGGTTAAAGTTATTTGTCTTGGGTTAACATTATTATTTGCCTTGGGTTAAAGTTATTCTTCTTGGGTTAACATTATTTGCCTTGGGTTAAAGTTATTTGTCTCGGGTTAACATTATTTGTCTTGGGTTAACATTATTTGTCTTGGGTTAACATTATTTGTCTTGGGTTAAAGTTGTTTGCCTTGGGTTAAAGTTATTTGTCTTGGGTTAACATTATTATTTGCCTTGGGTTAAAGTTATTTTTCTTGGGTTAACATTATTTGCCTTGGGTTAAAGTTATTTGTCTTGGGTTAACATTATTATTTGCCTTGGGTTAAAGTTATTCTTCTTGGGTTAACATTATTTGCCTTGGGTTAAAGTTATTTGTCTCGGGTTAACATTATTTGTCTTGGGTTAACATTATTTGTCTTGGGTTAACATTATTTGTCTTGGGTTAAAGTTGTTTGCCTTGGGTTAAAGTTATTTGTCTTGGGTTAACATTATTATTTGCCTTGGGTTAAAGTTATTTTTCTTGGGTTAACATTATTTGCCTTGGGTTAACATTATTTGTCTTGGGTTAAAGTTATTTGCCTTGGGTTAAAGTTATTTGTCTCGGGTTAACATTATTTGTCTTGGGTTAACATTATTTGTCTTGGGTTAAAGTTATTTGCCTTGGGTTAAAGTTATTTGTCTTGGGTTAACATTATTTGCCTTAGGTTAACATTATTATTTGCCCTGGGTTAAAGTTATTTGCCTTGGGTTAACATTATTTGTCTTGGGTTAAAGTTATTTGCCTTGGGTTAACATTATTTGTCTTGGGTTAAAGTTATTTGCCTTGGGTTAAAGTTATTTGTCTTGGGTTAAAGTTATTTGCCTTGGGTTAACATTATTATTTGCCTTGGGTTAAAGTTATTCTTCTTGGGTTAACATTATTTGTCTTGGGTTAACATTATTTGTCTTGGGTTAACATTATTTGTCTTGGGTTAACATTATTTGTCTTGGGTTAAAGTTATTTGCTTTGGGTTAAAGTTGTTTACCTTGGGTTAACATTATTTGCCTTGGGTTAACATTATTTTACCCAGGGTTAAAAGGGGGGTTTTAGAATGACAATAACCCGGGGTTAGTTCAGTGTGAATAGCCCTTTTGAATGCGTTTGTTTATCTAATGTAACTTTATTAATGTTCTTTCTCTACAGCTTTACCAAATGTGGAGCTCAAGAGCAGAAGAACCTGTTTTTGGCGGCATCAGAAAGGCTGTCCGGACACGTACCTGGCCACAATAGAGGCCGTTTACTACTTCCTGAAGGACCTGCACAGCCACTACTTCTCCGAATACACGGGAGAATACGACAACCTGCTGTTCTTCTTCTCATTCCTGCATAAACTGATCAATAAAGCCAAACAGGCTGCTGGGAAAGTGTGACGAGAAACTCTCACGTCTGATTTATTTGAACGCAATGGATGCATTTTGTCACAGTGAGATTTTAATATTTTTATTTACAAGTCAAGGTCTGCATGCATATTCCCAGTGTGACTGAAACATTCACTGATTTTATTTTTAAGGCACTTCAATGTGTATTTGACAATAAATGTTTTCTTGTACACTCTTCTCTTGTCATGTTAGTAATAGGCCTCTCTGATTTTGGCCTGTAAACTGTCGCAGGTCTTCTTGGCGTCTCCCAGGAGCATGGCAGTGTTGGGCTTGTAGAAAATGGGGTTATCGACGGCAGCGTAACCCACACCCAAAGTGCGCTTCATCACGATCACCTGCACACAAACGCACACGCTGATTCACACGGCTGCTGCTGTTCGTACGGCACAATCTGTATAATCACGGAAAAACCTCACACCTGCTTAGACTTCCACACTTCCAGTACCGGCATCCCGGCGATTATGGAGTTTGGATCTTCTTGTGCGGCGGAGTTGACGGTGTCATTGGCTCCGATCACGAGCGTCAGGTCGGTTTCTGCCACACAGAAGAAAAACGAGAGAACAGTTCAAACGGCGCTCTATTAGAAGCTCTCATGCGATGGGATCGTGTTTCTCCCTCGTTCTCTACATGCTTATCTGCTCCGGCTAAACAAAAACACGTGCTGCCCTCTGACTCTGACCGCAGAGACGCCAGTTGCGGCAACTTGGGGTTGCATGTCTAGGCACAATTACATAATCAAAATGAATTATTACAAAGATCAGAATCCACATGTGTCCCCAACCGCTGCCAAACAACTTCACAGCAGTCTGTGAAGTATCAGCTCATCCGTCTGACGGGCTGCATCTGACAGATATGAGATGTGTTTCACACTGTAAGCGTAAACAATCCAAAAACAAATAACTCGATTGCTACTTTGTGTTTAATGGAAATCAATGAGCATAAAAATTGGCTATTAGTATTGCTATATTTTTTTGAAAGAAATTAATACTTTTATTCAGCAAGGATGAATTAAATTGATCAAAAGTGACATTATGTTCAAATAAATGCTGTTCTTTTGAACTTTTTATTCATCAAAGAATCCTGAAAAATAAAATGTATGACTGTTTCCACAAATATATGTACTGTTTTCAACACTGATAATCATCATAAATGTTTCTTGAGCAGCAAATCAGCATATTAGAATGGTTTTTGAAAGATCATGTGACACTGAAGACTGGAGTAATGATGCTGAAAATTCAGATTTGATCACAGGAATAAATTACATTTTACTATTTATTCATATAGAAAACAGCTGTTTTAAATTGTAATAATATTTAGTGATTTTTACTGTATTTTTAATCAAATTCAGCTTTGATCACAGGAATAAATTACATTTTACTATATATGCACATAGAAAACAGCTGTTTTATATAGTAATAATATTCAGTTATTTTTAATCAAATAAATTCAGCTTTGATCACAGGAATAAATTACATTTTACTATATATGCACATAGAAAACAGCTGTTTTAAATAGTAATACTATTCAGTGATTTTTACTGTATTTTTAATCAAATAAATTCAGCTTTGATAACAGGAATAAATTACATTTTATTATTTATTCATATAGAAAACAGCTGTTTTAAATTGTAATAATATTTAGTGATTTTTACTGTATTTTTAATCAAATTCAGCTTTGATCACAGGAATAAATTACATTTTACTATATATGCACATAGAAAACAGCTGTTTTAAATAGTAATAATATTCAGTTATTTTTAATCAAATAAATTCAGCTTTGATCACAGGAATAAATTACATTTTACTATATATGCACATAGAAAACAGCTGTTTTAAATAGTAATACTATTCAGTGATTTTTACTGTATTTTTAATCAAATAAATTCAGCTTTGATAACAGGAAAAAATTACATTTTATTATTTATTCATATAGAAAACAGCTGTTTTAAATTGTAATAATATTTAGTGATTTTTACTGTATTTTATATCAAATTCAGCTTTGATCACAGGAATAAATTACATTTTACTATATATGCACATAGAAAACAGCTGTTTTAAATAGTAATACTATTCAGTGATTTTTACTGTGTTTTTAATCAAATAAATTCAGCTTTGATCACAGGAATAAATTATATTTTTCAATATATTCATATAAAAAACAGCTATTTTAAATAGTAATAATATTTCACAATTTTTAAAAGTCTTATTGACCCAACACTAGAATTTACATAATGATCAGATCATTTATTTAAATACAGAACAAATTTAACGCATAGCCCTTAATGCACACATTTGATTACTGTAAATAAAATGGATAAGAATAATAAAGGAAAAAACATGGGAAAATTTGAAAAATGTGCAGTGATGCACTTTGCAACAGTGTCAGACTGCAAACTGGCTCTTTTGATGAATATGCTGTTAAATCTGACCTGGGAAATCCTCGTTGATCTCGTCCATCTCTAGAACCACGTCATACGGGACGCCGGCCTCAGCCAGGAGCACATTGAGCTGTCCGGGCATGCGTCCGGCCACCGGGTGAATCCCAAACCTGACCGACACACAGATGATAATCAACTAGAGCAGATTCTTCATAATACAGTATTAAAAATGATTACTCAGTATTTCTGTCTTGTTTTCCAGTAAAAATATCAAACATTCTCAAATCAAGATACATTTACTGGAGAAGCAAAATTAATGAAGATATTAAATCTTGTTTGCAGAAAAATGCATCAAAATGAAGTGAGTTTGTGCTTAAAACAAGAACAAATATCTGCCGATATATTTGTTTGTTAACTGTTTTATCATACATTTTGTTAGTATGCTTGTAGAATGTTAATAATGTGTTAATTTATGATAACAACATGTTAAAAATGCTAGCATCAAGCTAAGTCATGTTTTAACACATTGCTAACATGACTTAGCTTGATGCTGGCATTTTTAACATGTTGTTATCATAAATTAACACATTACTATTGTCTTAGCAATTTGCTAACATGTTTGCTAGTATGTTTCAACTCTTTGTTAGCATGTTTTGACATGTTTTCAGTATGTTTTAACACATTGCTAGCATGACTTAGCTTGATGCAAGCATTTTTAACATGTTGCTATCATAAATTAACACGTTACTACTGTCTTAGCAAATTGCTAATATGTTACTAGTATGTTTCAACTCTTTGTTAACATTATAACATTGCTAGTATGTTTTAACTCATTGCTAGAATTATTTAACATATTGTTAACATGTTTTAATACATCAGTTACATGAATTAGCACATTCCTAGCATGATTTAGCATGCTGGTAGCATGTTTAACACATGCTTACATGACTTAGCTTGATGCTAGCATGTTTTAACATTGCTATCATTATTTAACATGTTACTACTGTCTTAGCAATTGCTAACATTTCAACTCTTTGTTAGCATATTTTAACATTGCTAGCATAGTTTAGCATGCTGCTAGCATGTTTAACATGTTGCTAGTATGTTTTAACACATTGCTAACATGACTTAGCTTGATGTTAGCATATTTTAACATGTTGCTAATATTTTTAACACATTGTTAACATTATTTAACATGTTGCTAGTATGTTTTAACACATTGCTAGCATGATTTAGCATTTTGTTAGCATGTTTTAACACATTGGCCACATGAATTATCACATTGCTAACATGTTGCAACTCTTTGTTAGCATGTTTTAACATTGCCAGTATATTGTAATACATTGCTAACATGATTTAGCATGTTGTTAGCATGTTTTAGCACATTGGTAGAATGAATTTGTTAAAAATACATTTATTGGCAAAGCAAAATGACTTGAGATATTACGTCGTTTAATTGAAACATGCATCAAAATGAAGTGAGTTTGTGCATAAAACAAGAACAAAGATCTGCCAGTCAGAAAAATCATCTTCATTCAAAAGGAAAACAAGATGATTTTTCTGACTGGCAGATCTTTGTTCTTGTTTTATGCACAAACTCACTTCATTTTGATGCATGTTTCAATTAAACAACGTAATATCTCAAGTCATTTCGCTTTAAGAATGTTTAGATATTTGAACTGGAAAACAAGATAAAAATACTTTTTGCAGCATATAAATTATGCATAATTATGCAACTAACCCTAACCGTAATCACGTAGTACGTACATGTTGTTAATTAATATTACTCAGAACTTATTTGTATAAATTCACTCTAACAAGAGCACCTTAAAATAAAGTGTAGCCGTTGATTCTCCACGCAATAAATTCTTGCTTCTCCACCATCTGTGGCGTAAATACTCTGAGAATGTTTTACACTTTCCCTCTTTATTTACAGAAAGGCTGCATTTTTACCAGCGTTTTTTTTATTAGACACAGATGTGTTTTGTCTTCTCTTTAACAGAATTACGCCGCTGACCTGCCAAGTATTCAAGACATTAAAAACATTGAAGTGTGAGAGTTCAGCATGCAATTATTTTTGGAGGTTATTTTGATGTTCTCGCTGATTTAAGAGGTCATGAGCTGCGTCTGACCTCACAGTCTTGCCCTGCTCTCTCAACATCTTCACCATGTCAGCGATTGGATACTGAGCCTTGGCCGCGCACAGACCCCAGCCTGTCCGAGAGAAAACACACACACACACACACTTCATGTAAGTTATTAATCTTCTGTCTTTTCCCAGAATCTCGAGCAGCATGAGGTCATGGAGGAATCCCCTAAACCCTTTTCACTTGATGTTTCAAGATCCACATTTGCTTCAAGTTTCCTGCTAATAACGGCAGGAGCGTGGAGAATTGTGTCATCAGCCGCGTGTGTGCGGACTTTCAGGGAAATCCGTTTGATTACATTCAGATTGCAGAGTTTCCTGAACTCCAGATGTCTCCCTACAGGACGATCGCGTGTGGAGACGAGACACGCACATGTGACCCGTGTTTCAGGCTGCTCAACATCAGATTTCTCAGCCATTTCTCTCTCGTTTCGAGTCGAGACTAAAGATATTATGTATAAGCAGCTAACAGGGAACGTTTTCAGAACGTTGTGGCAAGGTTCTGAACAAACGTTCTTCCCGTAGCATTTGTTTAAAGTTATCTAGTCTTCAATAACGTTCTCAAAACATTAGCACAAAAACATTTAGTCGGATGATCGTCTAACATTTTTTAAATGTTACAAAAGTAACGTTCATTTTTTAATTGTTACAAAAGTAACGTTCATTTTTTAACTGTTACAAAAGTAACGTTCATTTTTTAAATGTTACAAAAGTAACGTTCATTTTTTAAATGTTACAAAAGTAACGTTCATTTTTTAACTGTTACAAAAGTAATGTTCAGTTTTTAATTGTTACAAAAGTAACGTTCATTTTTTAATTGTTACAAAAGTAACATTCATTTTTAATTGTTACAAAAGTAATGTTCATTTTGTAATTGTTACAAAAGTAACGTTCATTTTTTAATTGTTACAAAAGTAACATTAATTTTTTAATTGTTACAAAAGTAACGATCCATTAATGTTTGCAAAATGGAACATTCCTTTATCATTTGCATAACCAAGAAAAAAAAGGTTTTAAAACCTTCTTAGAACATATTTTTGTTAGCACGACTTTTAATTAGCGTCTCGGTGCGCGATATGACCAACATTTTAAACGGATACGCGTCACTTTAATCACATGATACACATCAGCTAATAGCAATTAGGTTTGTCACGACATCTGAAACCTTTACAGATTCATAATCCTCAAAATCACAACAAACCAAATGACTAACTTCAGCTGTCAACTAAAAAATAAAGCTCATCGGGACAAACTTTTATGTTTACTTGACAAAGTCTTGTCTTTTAGCATGTTTTATTATGCTGTTAGCATGTCTTAGCATGTGTCTAGCATTATTTTGCTTTTCGCTAACATGCTTATAGAATGTTTCAGTGCATTTCTAGCATAAATTAGCATGTTGCAAGCATTTTAGCATGTTGCTAGCATGAATTAACATGATACTACCATGTCTTATCAATTTGCTAACATGTTGCTAGCATGTTTTAACACTTTGCTAGCATGTTTTAATATTGCTAATGTTTTAACACATTGTTAACATGATTTAACATGTTGCTAGCATTATTTAAAATATTGCTAACATGATTAACATGCTGCTAGCATGTTTTAACATATTGTTAACATAGCATATAGTTAGTATGTTTTAGCACATTGCTTGAATGAATTAACATGTTTCAAGTATGATTTAGCATGCTGCTAATATGTTTTAACATATTGTTAGCATGTTTTAACATGTTGCTAGTATGTTTTAGCACATTGCTTGAATGAATTAACATGTTGCAAGTATGATTTAACATGCTGCTAATATGTTTTAAGATTGCTAACATGTTTTAACACATTGATAACATGAATTAGCACATTGTTAGCATGATTTACTGTTACATTTTGCTAGCATGTTTAACATATTTTGCTAACATGATTTAGCATGATTTTAACACATTGCTAGCATTATTTAGCATATTGTTAACATGTTGTTGCACATTGGTAACATGAATTAGACATTGCTAGCATTATTTAGCATATTGTTAACATGTTGTTGCACATTGGTAACATGAATTAGACATTGCTAGCATGATTTACTGTAACATGCTGCTAGCAAATTGATAGTGTGTTTTAACACATTGTTAGCATGACTTAGCATGCTGCTAGCACATTGCTAGTTGCCAGTATGTTTCAACACATTGATAGCATGAATTAGCTTGTTGCTAGCATGTTTTAGCACGTTGTTAGTGTGTCCTAAGCTAGTTGCTAGGCTTTGCTAGTGATAGATACTTGGTTTATGAAGCAACTCTATTAGAGTTAGTAAAGTTTTGACTCCCTCAATGAAAATGACCTCCTCTATATGATTTTTCGTAGTTTCGATCGTCCGTCTGAAGATCTGACCTGAGTTCAGTGGATGTAGCTTTAAAGCTCTAGGAGGAGATACTGACTAACTTTAGTCTCAGAAAAAGAAGAAACCTAAACAGGATTTCAGTCTTTGTCAAGACAACATAACTATTAAACTGTACGTATATCCAACTTTACATATACTCAAATAAAACAACATGGGTGATGTTTATAACATGGGTGTTAGTGTCAGTCCCCCTGCTGGCAGATGTTGCAACTACACCATTCAACATCTTTTTCCATTGAATAATATCTGTGTGTGTGCTAACATCTCAATATATTATTACACACACTTCATCAGAGCCTTGATTCTTTCAGCTCATAATTCAGACTCAGTCACTATCCCTCCATCCTTTGACAAACACTGACCTCTAGTGTTGAGAAAACAGGCTGACAGTTCAGTGTGACAGGACTTGATGCATACAATCTCTTTTATCAGCTCAGCTCACAGATTGTTTTGACTGTTTTTATATTTGAAGAACCAGGATTGTGTGTGTGTGTGTGTGTGTGTGTGTGTGTGTGTGTGTGTGTGTGTGTGTCGCACCAGGTGTTATAATGATGCTGCTGGCCTCTTTGATCATCTCGATCGACTGCTCCACGTTGACTTCCGTGTGCGTGCCGACAATCTCCATGGGCTTCCCGCCGGCGGTGGACGTGGTCCCGTATCCTCCGAGGATGACGTTCGGCAGCGAGCGGTTCATGGCCTGCAGAAGACACATGCTGGTCATCGTCAGAGCTGGAGGATCTCCTCTGGTGTCTCACACTGGGCTCACGGTTACTCACCACACACATGATGTAGGACAGGATGGCACCGGACGAGCCAATCAGAGCGCCGACGATGGTCATGAGGTTGTTGTCCAGCAGGAATCCCTCGGCACACAGAGCCCAGCCTGAGTAACTGTTCAACACCGTGATGACCACGGGCATGTCGGCTCCTCCGATGGCTGCAGTGAGCGTCACACCCTACACACACATACACACACTAAGAATAAAACTAAAAATAACATAAACTAAAAATATTTCTTATCAAGATCTTTCTTATTTTAATTCATTTTTTTGTCTTGAAGAACCAGGATTCACATGTTCATGGAAAACTTGGATATATGAGGAAACCTCATTCTAAAAGTGTGATTTCTAGACCTGGAAAAGTCATAAAATCTATCTAAATCTATAAAAATATATATTTGGTAACACTTTACAATAAGATCTCATTTGTTAACATGAGTTAATGCATTAATTTTTTATTTTACTATTTTTGCCAAGCTCTAAAATATTTTATCTGGTAGAAAATGTGAGTAAATTAATATTTATTATATTTAAAATTATGTTAAAAAATATTTAAAATATGTAAAATATTTTAATAATATTTATAATATTTATGATATTTACAATTATTAAAAAATATATTAAGAATATGTAAAATATTTTAACAATATTTATGATATTTTTCAACATTTATGATATTTAAAATTCTGTAAAAAACAATATTCAAATATTTTTAAATAAAAATATTTTTAAAAATTAAATATAAAAAATATATGTGGTAACAGTTTATAATAAGGTCTAATTTGTTAACATAATTTAATGAATTAATTTTTAATTTTACCAGTTTTGCCAAGATCTAAAATATTTTATCTGGTAAAAACTGTGAGTAAAACAATATTTATGATATTTAAAATTATGTTTAAAAATATTTAAAATATGTAAAATATATTAACAATATTTATGTTATATACCAATATTTATGATATTTAAAATTATGTAAAAAAAACTATATTTAAAATATTTTTAAATAAAAATATAAAAATTATATTTGTTAACACTTTACAATAAGATCTCATTAAGTTAATGCATTCATTTTTAATTTTACTTTGGCAAGCTCTAAAATATTTTATCTGGTAGAAACTGTGAATAAAACAAAATTTATGATATTTAAAATTATGTAGCAAAAAAATTGTAAAATATTTTAACAATATTTATGATATTTTTCAATATTTATTATATTTAAAATTATGGAATTTTTTTTTTTTTTTTACTAGTTTTGGCATGCTCTAAAATATTTTATCTGGTAGAAATTGAGTATACATATTTTTAAAATATTGTAAATATTTTTAAATAAAATATGATAAATATATAAAATATTTAAATAAAAAAATATATTTGGTAACACTACAATAAGGTCTCATAATACATTAACTAACATCAACTAATAATGAGCAATACATTTTTTTTTTTACAGTATTTTAATTTAAATTTATTAATGTTAGTCAAAAATGTTCATAATTATTTCACTGTGCTTTTACTAATATTAACAGATATAATTTTTGATCTTTAAAATGTATTAGTAAATGTTGAAATTAACATTAACTAATAATAATAAATGCAGTAGAAGTATTGTTCATTGTTAGCTCATGTTAACTAATGTTAACAAATGAAACCCTATTTTAAAACATGTTGTTCATGGTTGTTTTAAGGAGTTGACCTCTATGACCTTTCCAGTAGTTTTCATAACTGGATAAGGTTTTTAAAAAATCATTCCAGCACTAATGAATCATTCAATCTAATTTGTGAATCAGTTTTCAAAGAACCGACTCAAAAGAACAGTTCGCTCACACGTCAGACAAACACGTTTCCCTCCACACAGGATCAGATGAACTGATGAATATATCTAGAGCAGTAATGAGAGAAACGCGCAGTGTGTTTGAGGTGTTTGTGAGGTTCAGCGCACCATGATGGTGGAGAGGCCGGAGACGCCCAGCAGACATCCCATGCCTGTGCTGTAACTGTCGCTCAGCATGAAGGGAATCATCCCGCCCACCGACGCCGCCATCAGACCCGCGTTCAGCATGTGACGGCCCGGCAGCAGCAGAGGAGATGAGTCCAACACACCTGAACACACACACCAGTTCTGACTATTATTTCAGGCTTTACTGGGCTAAACATCTCATTTTGTAGGAGAGAACGACATAAAATGGCTTTAATTTCAGTGAACCCACCTTGTAATTTCCCGTAGGCCACCAGAGAGCCGCTGAAGGTCACTCCGCCGATGTATGTGCCCAGATACGCCACGATCTTCAGCACGCCGGCCGCCGGATGGACGTCCAGGTGCGGCTGCTCGATCATGAACTCGGCGACGCAGGTCAGAACCGCCGCCAGACCCACCAGACTGTGGAACGCGGCGACCAGCTGAGGCAGATCTGAGATCTCGATGCGCTTAGCGATGGTCAGACCTGATCATGTGATCAGACACACACACACACACACACACACACACACACACACACACACACTGTAACAGTCATAATCTATTTGATAAACCAAAATGCAAAAAATGTGTATTTTTATTAATGTTAAAATGGTGTTATTTATGAATTTGAGTATGTGCTAATCTATTTCGTTGTGAATGCAGTGCGTTGCAGAGAGACTCCGCCCACATGCTCTTCTGATTGGCTGTGACTGATTTGGTTGCGAGTGCAGTGCGCTTGCAGAGAGACTCCGCCCACACGCTCTTCTGATTGGCTGTGATTGATTTGGTTGTGAGTGCAGTGTGCTTGCAGAGAGACTCCGCCCACACTCTCTTCTGATTGGCTGTGATTGATTTGGTTGCGAGTGCAGTGCGCTTGCAGAGAGACTCCGCCCACACGCTCTTCTGATTGGCTGTGATTTTAGATTGATTTTGACGCGTCTGATGTGGACAGATGGAATCTTATTGCATCACCTCTGGTTAGGACACTGTGTTAGTCCAGGAATCAACAATAAAATCCAGTGCTGAGGCAGGAATGAGCGGTTCTTACCCAGAGTTCCACCTGTTGCCATTGCGAGGGACATCTGCGACAGGAGTTCTGGTGAGGGTTTCAGAGCGCCCAGCGTAGCCGCGATGCCTCCTGCCACCCCGATCATGCCCAGCGCGTTACCCAAACGACTGGTGCGCTGAGCGGAGAGACCGGCGAGAGCTCCGACGCAGCACAGACCTGAGCCCAGGTACATCATCTACACACACACACACAGATTATAGAGTCATGTGACTCTCACATGACATCACCATCACATGTGCAGCACCTGCTCAATGCTGTATCCGCCGGCCAGTGATGCCCCGTATCCGCCCACAAACACCAGTCCAGGCAGCGAGTAGAGATAGTTGTGCTCCGGAGGGTCCGTCGGCCTCTTAAACATGTCCAGCATCCTCTGGGTGATGAGGAAACCACCTGAAGATCACATGATGAAGCATCAGTACTGTGTGTGAGCTGTGACCCGTTAATAATATAACTGCAATATATATAAATATAGTTTGTGCTCTGACCTGCGATGTTGATGGAGGACACAAACGCAGCGAGCAGAGCCAGAGATTCAGGCACAGACGAGGGAGTCAAACCTCCACCCATCAGCACCAGCCCACCCACCGCTGTCAGACCTGCACACACACACACATCAGTATACACACACACACACATGACATGATCAAGCACACCTGTGTGAGCCTCACCTGAGATGGCGTTGGTCACTGACATGAGCGGCGAGTGCAGTGCCGGCGTAACACCCCACACGGTGTGATATCCCACAATTCCCGCGAGGCCAAAGGTCGTCACCATCTGAGTGAAGGCAGCATTGGGAGAGGCGATTCCCAAAGCCAACACGGTTGAGAGACCTTGACAGCCACACACAGAGAGAGAGAGAGAGAGAGTGTGTTCATTTGTTCATTGAATCATTCATTAGTTCATTCATTTGTTTGTTTGTTGTTGTATTTTATTGTCATATCAGTTTCACAGCAGGTACAGATTCAACATTCAATAAGTACAAACATTTAATAAACTCAACTTAAAGAAAGAAAAAAAGACTAAACAATTTTGTACAAAAATCATAACTCTATAAAATGTTCTTTACTTGATCTTGTGATAAAAAAAATCTATAGTTTTTCTGGATGTATTTTACAAAACAAGTCCTTCAAAGTTTGTCCTGATTCGTTTGTTTGTTCATGCATTCATACATCAATTCATCTGTTCATTCATTTTATTCCTTTGCATCATTCATTCATTCATCCATCTTTCATTCACTCACTGGTTTGTTAATTTAGTCATTCATTCATTTGTTCATTCATTCATTCATTCATGCATTCATTCGTTCATTCAATTATTTGTTAATTTAGCCATTCATTTATTCGGTCATTCATTCGTTTGTTTGATCATTCATTCATTCATTCATCCAGTCATTCATTCGTTTGTTCGATCATTCATTCATTCATCCAGTCATTCATTCATTCATCCAGTCATTCATTCATTCATTCAGTCATTTATTTGTTTGTTCGATCATTCATTCATTCATTCATCCATCCATCCGGTCATTCATTCATTTGTTCGATTATTCATTCATTCATCTAGTCATTCATTTGTTTGTTTGATCATTCATTCATTCATTCATTCATCCGGTCATTTATTTGTTTGTTCGATCATTCATTCATTCATTCATCTATCCATCCGGTCATTCATTCATTTGTTCGATCATTCATTCATTCATCCAGTCATTTATTTGTTTGTTCGATCATTCATTCATTCATTCATCCGGTCATTTATTTGTTTGTTCGATCATTCATTCATTCATTCATTAATTCATCCATCCGGTCATTTATTCATTTATTCGATCATACATTCATTCATCCGGTCATTCATTCGTTTGTTCGATCATTCATTCGTTTGTTCGATCATTCATTCATTCATTTGTTCGATAATTCATTCATTCATTTGTTTGTTCGATCATTCATTCGTTTGTTCGATCATTCATTCATTCGTTTGTTCGATAATTCATTCATTCATTCGTTTGTTCGATCATTCATTCATTCATTCATTCAGTCATTTATTTGTTTGTTCGATCATTCATTCATTCATTCATCCATCCATCCGGTCATTCATTCATTTGTTCGATTATTCATTCATTCATCTAGTCATTCATTTGTTTGTTTGATCATTCATTCATTCATTCATTCATCCGGTCATTTATTTGTTTGTTCGATCATTCATTCATTCATTCATCTATCCATCCGGTCATTCATTCATTTGTTCGATCATTCATTCATTCATCCAGTCATTTATTTGTTTGTTCGATCATTCATTCATTCATTCATCCGGTCATTTATTTGTTTGTTCGATCATTCATTCATTCATTCATTAATTCATCCATCCGGTCATTTATTCATTTATTCGATCATACATTCATTCATCCGGTCATTCATTCGTTTGTTCGATCATTCATTCGTTTGTTCGATCATTCATTCATTCATTTGTTCGATAATTCATTCATTCATTTGTTTGTTCGATCATTCATTCATTCATTCATTCATCCGGTCAATTCATTCATTCATTTGTTTGTTCGATCATTCATTCATTCATTCATTCATCCGGTCATTTATTTGTTCGATCATTCATTCATTCATTCATCTATCCATCCGGTCATTCATTCATTTGTTCGATCATTCATTCATTCATCTAGTCATTCATTTGTTTGTTCGATCATTCATTCATTCATCCAGTCATTTATTTGTTTGTTCGATCATTCATTCATTCATTCATTCATTCATTCATCCGGTCATTTATTCATTTGTTCGATCATACATTCATTCATCCGGTCATTCATTCGTTTGTTCGATCATTCATTCGTTTGTTCGATCATTCATTCATTCATTTGTTCGATAATTCATTCATTCATTTGTTTGTTCGATCATTCATTCATTCATTCATTCATCCGGTCATTTATTTGTTTGTTCGATCATTCATTCATTCATTCATCCATCCATCCGGTCATTCATTTATTTGTTCGATCATTCATTCATTCATCTAGTCATTCATTCGTTTGTTTGATCATTCATTCATTCATCCAGTCATTTATTTGTTTGTTCGATCATTCATTCATTCATCCGGTCATTTATTTGTTTGTTTGATCATTCATTCATTCATTCATTCATTCATTCATTCATCCATCCATCCATCCGGTCATTCATTCATTTGTTCAGTTATTTATGTTTATTCAATCAATCATTCAATCATCCGGTCATTCATTCGTTTGTTCGATCATTCATTCATTCATTCAGTTATTCATTAGTTCATTTGTTGCTTCATTCCTTTGTTAGTTCATTTAGTCTTTTATTCATTCATTCGTTTGTTCATTCATTTACTCATTCGTTCATTCACTCACTCATTTGTTCATTTATTCATTTGTTCATTCAATCGTTCATTCATTCATTCATTCATTCATTTAATTATTTTTTAATTTAGCCATTCATTAGTTTTATTCATTCATTCATTCATTCATTCATTCATTCATTCTTTCATTCATTCATTCATTCATCCGGTCATTCATTCTTTTGTTTGATCATTCATTCATTCATTAACTCGTTCGTTTATTAATTTGTTCATTCATTTAGTTATTCATTAGTTAATTTGTTGTTTCATTCCTTTAATAGTTCATTTAGTCTTTTATTAATTCGTTTGTGCATCCATTCTTTCATTTACTTATTCGTTCATTCATTCGTTCATTCACTCACTCATTTGTTCATTAGTTCATTAATTAATTTGTTCATTCATTGTTCTTTCATTCATTCACTCATTCATTCATTCATTCATTCATTTATTTGTTAGTTAATTTCATCTTTCATTCATTCATTTGTTAGTTCTTTTAGTCATTCATTCATATATTAGTTCATTCATTCATTTAATTTGTTCATTCAGTCGTTCGTGTAATTTCTAACCTGTTGTGTAGACGCCCGCTGATGTCATTGTGCGTTTAAAAGGGGAAATTACGGCCCGTTTCTCAGCTTCCAGCTCGGCGACGCTCTTGATTTTGGCGGGTGCCGGCGGTGGGCTGGTTTTTGGCAGCGGTGCGGGAAAAAGATTCTGACCTTCCTAGAAATGGGAAACAAAATATGAATATAGTTTATGGTGAATTTAATAAGGTTTTGTGTGATTTCTAATGTCATCCACGTCACAGGAGTGAGTTTATTTGGGGTTTGATTCACCTTCATCACCATAGTCCCTCTGATCACATGATCCAGCGTGCCGTAATCAAACTCCTCCAACGGCTCGAAGTGGAAGACCTCTTTATCAGGGCTGATGGCCTTCAGCAGCTTGATGATGTTGTTGGAGTAAAGCGAGCTGGACTGCGTGGGCATCTGACTGGGCAGATCCGTGAAGCCGATGTGCGTCACGCCCTACACAACAAACCAGCAGCACACGTCAGATTGACTCCACGACGCCACTGTCGCCACACGCTGAAGAACAGACGCACAGATACCTGATGGACGTAAAGCTGTCCAGGTTTGGTGGTCTCGATGTTTCCCCCAGCCTCCGCCGCCAGATCCACCACCACCGATCCGTCCTTCATGCTCTCCACCATCTCACGCTTTATCAGCACTGGAGCTCTTTTACCTGAACGACACACACTAAAATGTAATACAAGATTTTTTTTTGTATTTTATATATATATATATATATATGTGTGTGTGTTTGTGTTCACCAGGAATTAGAGCCGTGGTAATGACGATGTCGACTTCCTTGCACTGTTTGGCAAACAGACTCATCTCGGCCTCCAGGAACTCTTTAGACATTTCTTTGGCGTAACCTCCGACCCCTTCGCCCGACTCGGCGATGTTCACTTCCAGTGGCTCCGCGCCGAACGATTTGAACTGCTCCAGAGCTGCCGGTCTAACGGGAGACAGACAGACAGACACCGATCAGGACGGCTTCATGCTGATCTCAGTCAGTCAGACAGATAAAGCGGCTTCACACACCTGGTGTCGAATCCTCTGACGATGGCGCCCATTGATTTCGCAGCTCCAGCCGCAGCCAGACCCGCGACACCACCACCGATGACCAGCACCTGCACACAAACTTCTGTTTAACTCCATTTACTTCAGTAATCCTTCCTCGAGAGCTGAATACATCATATCTGATTGGCAAAAGTGTCATTTATTCACTCATGGCCTCAAAATATATTTGGACAATTAAGTCACACTTAAAAATTTCTGAATGCCATTTAGTGAAAAAGTCAAAAGTTTTAAGTTGTTAATGTCTTATGAATTAAATGGATTAGACATGCATTTGATTATTAAAATTGATTTAAACCATTAAAATGGAATTCAGAAAAATTAAAACAGAAAACACAGAATTTGGGAAAAATAAAACATATTTCATAGGCCCTAAAAATTAAATGTTTGCTTTTTGATTAGTAAAATGTGAAATAAATAAATAAATAAATAAATAAATAAATAAATACAGAATTTAGTGTAAAAAGACATTTAGAACATTTAGAAAAAAAAAAAAAAAAAAAAATCAGAAAAATTAATAGACAAAAAAAAGAATTTGGAAAAAAATAAAACTGAAAACATATTTCACAGAACCCTAAAAATGAAATGTTTGTTAAACTTTTAATAAATTACTGTTAAATTGCTTAAATTGTACAATTTTCATGATTTTAATTAATTCAACATGCTTTTTGATTAAAATTTAGTGTAACCAGTCCAGAAAATTTAAAATAGAAAAAAACAGGGTCCAGAAAAATTTAAATGGTTAAATTAATGGTTAATTATTTTCCCATTAAAACGATCCATAACAATGGAAAAAAAAAATGTAAAAAACGAAAACCAGGAAAATTAAAATGTAAAAAAAAAATCCAGAAAAATTAAAATAGAAAAAAACTGAATTTGGGAAAAAATTAAATGAAATTTGGGGAAAAAATAAAACATATTTCATAAGGCCCTAAAAATAAAATTTTTGCTTTTTGATTACAAAAATTAAAAAAAAGTAAAAATAAAATAAAAATAAAATAAAAATAATCAAATTTAAATAGAAAAAAATGGAATTTGGGAAAAATAAAATTAAATTTGGGAAAAATAAAACATATTTCATAAGGCCCTAAACATTTAGTTTTTGCTTTAGCTTTTGCGATTACTAAAATTTAGTTTACCTTTTAAAACGGTGCAAAAAAAGTGAAATTGCAAAAAAAACCTGAAAAATTAAAATAGTAAAAAAAAAAATTGGAAAAAAATAATACTGAAAACATATTTCATAGTGCCCTAAAAATGTAATGTTTGTTAAACTTTTAATAAATTGTTATTAAATTGTACAATTTTCATGATTTTAATTAATTAAATGTGGTCTCATTTAACTAAAAATTAAAATAGAATGGAATTACTAAAATGATTACTAAAATTTAGTGTAATAATTTAATGGAATCCAGAAATATTGAAGGGAAAAATTTTTTGGGGAAAAAAATAAAACATATTTCATAGGGCCCTAAAGATGTAATTTGAGTAAAACTTTTCATTAATGGATGTTAAATTGGACAAGTTTGATTTTAATTAATTAGACATGCTTTTAGATTACTAAAAGTTTCAGACCAGAAAAACAAAAAATAGAAAAAAAATGGAATAAAAAAATTAAAACAGAAAAAATGGAATTTGGGAAAAAGTCAAACAGACTTTATAGAGCCCTAGGATCCTCACTGATCAGCCGTTTTTACATGTGACTGCAGTGAACAGACGTGTTTACTGTACCTTCGCCGGAGGAACTTTTCCAGCCGCTGTGATCTGACCCGTGAAAAACCTTCCGAAGTGATTGGCTGCGAGAACCACGGCCTTATACCTGCCGACGAGAGCGAGAGCGATACGAATGAGATTTGATCATCATAAGGACTTCCACAGAGAGCACGGGACGCGTCAGTCTCACCCTGCGATGTTGGCCATGGAGCTGAGGGCGTCGTATCCCTGTGCGATGGTGACGCGCGGCACCTGGTCCATCGCCAGCACCGTACAGCGCTGATCGCTCAGCCGCTGCATGAGCTCGGGGTTCTGCGCCGGGTAGATGAAGCTCACCAGGGTGGATTTGGGCTTCAGCAGCTCCGCCTCGTGGACCTGTAACCCCTCGTTAAACACCGGCGCTCGAACCTACGGCACAGAGTCCGCTGCCGTCAGCAGAACTGAGCAGATGCGGGATATGAGCGGCTTTATCCTCACCTTCAGGACCAGATCTGATCCGAACGCTCCTTTGGTGTCGGTGATCTGAGCTCCAGCGGCCCGATACTGATCATCAGAGAACTTCGCTTCACGTCCAGCTCCGGATTCCACCTGCACCCTGAAGCCCTGCTTGACCAGCAACTCCACACCCGCGGGCGACACGGCCACCCGCCGCTCCTTCTCGAAGATCTCCTTCGGGACTCCCACCAGCACATCTTTATACCGCACACCTGACACACACACACACACACACACACACACACAACAAGAGAGACACAGGAAGAAACCAACTACAGTAGAAGCATCCCAGAGCTCCCTAGAAACTGCATAGCAACCACCTAGTAACGTGCTAACAGCTCAGAACACCTCGGAAACCACATAGCAACGCCACGGCAACTGGAAAACACCTTAGTACTGTAGTGGTGAGTTTTGGATGGCAAATATCTCTCACATTATTATCAGAAAAAGTTTAAATCTAGTTAGAATTATCGTTCACTAAAACTAAAATCCCCAAAAAACAGCTATTAAATTAAATGAAAACAACATTTCTCATTTTCATTTAGTTTAATTGATAAATGAACTGAAATACAATTAAAAAAAGAAATAGAAAAATAATAAAAATGACAAAAACAACATTGCTAAAACTAAAACTAGGTGAGTAAAGTCTGATGACAAACTTTGAAGCCTGAAAACGTTTTAAAAACTTGAAGTTTTAAGATTTTGTTTAAGTTTAAAGTTGAAAGTGGTTTTAAAGTTTGAATGTTTTGAAGGCAATAAACTCTATCAGAACATTGCTAACATGACTTAGCATTTAACATTTTGCTAACATGATTTAACATTGCTAGCATGCCGTTAGCAAGATTAGCACATTGTTAGCATGATTTTAACATTGCTAGCATGCCGTTAGCAAGATTAGCACATTGTTAACATGATTAGCATGTTGTTAGCATGATTTAGCATTTTGCTAACTTAATTTAACACATTGCTATCATGTTGCTAACATGATTTAGCACATTGCTAACATGATAAGCATGTTTGCTAGCATGATTAAGAACATTGCTAACATGATTTAACATGTTGCTATCATGTTTATAGCATTATTAGCATGCTGCTAGCATGATTTAGCATGTTGCTAGCATGATTTAACATGCTGTTAGCATGTTGCTAGCAAGATTTAACATGTCATCATGATTTATCATGTTAGCATTTTGCTAACTTGATTTAGCACATTGCTAACATGTTGCTAACATGATTTAGCACATTGATAACATGATAAGCATGTGTTATCATGACTTAACATGTTGCTTAAATGACATGACAACGCATTGTTTACGTTGCTAGCATGATTTAACATGTTGCTATCATGACTTGGTATGTAACATGTTTTGCTAACATGATTTAACATTGCTAGCATTTAGCTAGCTTGTTAACATGATTAGCATGCTGTTAACATTATATAACGTTGATAGCATGTTGTTAGCATGTTGCTAACAACATTTAACATGGTGATAACATGATTTAACATGTTGCTAGTATGTTGCTAGCTTGATTTAGCACATTGCTAGTATGACTTAACATTTTGCTAGCATTATTTATCATTTTGCTAACATGATTTAGCATGATGATAGCTTTATTTAGCACATTGCTAAGATGATTTAACATGTTGTTATGTCGGATCTATTAGAAAAGATCTGAGGTCTGAGCCAAGTTTGAACTAAATATGAACTAATACAATATGCTAGTGCAAGTATATAACAATTAGTTCAAACTTTGACCTGTGGAGGGCAGTAATATATTTAGCAATGTCTACACTGCTGGAATTCAAATAGAGAAGAAGAAGAAGAGAGCTAGTTCAAGACGAGCATTTATGCTTAAGATGTATATAATTTTACATTTTTTTTTGAAAATGGCCGATGGTTTCTCTAGATAAGACTCTTATTCCTCGTCTGGGATCATGTAGAGCTCTTTGAAGCTGCACTGAAACTGACATTTTGACCTTCAACCGTTTGGAGGACATTGAAGTCCACTATATGGAGAAAAATCCTGGAATGTTTTCCTCAAAAACCTTCATTTCTTTTCCACTGAAGAAAGAAAGACATGAACATCTTGGATGACATGGAGGAGAGTAAATTACCAGGAAATTTTAATTTGAAAGTGAACTAATCCTTTAATAAATTAAAATAATAATTAAAATAACTTGCAAAATGCAAAAAATTAATAATTATAATTTGCACCACTCAATGACTAATGTTTCTGTTTGTTTTCAAGTTTCCAGGGGTTCTGAACATTGTTAGATAATGGCGTCAAAAACATCGAGCCGCACTGATTTAGAGGCTCAGCAGCTGTTTTCTGTCTCCCACAATGCTTTTTTCCCAGGTTTTACCCTCTACGTTACAATGCATCAGTGGGAACATTTTGTACACACACAGACGGCGGATCAGCTAACACATTTCTCTCCATAACTGGCGTCATCCAATCAGAGCGAGGCAGCAGACATTATTAGAAGCTCATTGGCAGAGATCCAGTGCCCTTGCGTACTCAAGCACAAGCGAAAGGGAAGTGACATGCAGTGCGCACTTCTCCTTTAACTGACCTCTCTTATCTGCAGCACAGAAAGACTAAATCACATGTGTTATGACTCTCAACACTTTCAGCTGTAAATGAGACGCTCTCTGTCCCGCCAGTGTCAGATCTCACCTTTAACAGCCTGTTGATCACACAGAACAGAGAAGGTCTGGAAGAATCTCCTCGCCGGCCGCTGCACCGAGCAGCAGGTCACGCAGCGCAGCAGACACGACATGTCTCGGGCGTCTCTGAGGAACACAACACACACTCTCAACAGCACACACACACTCTCCGTCAGGCGCAGACACGCATGATCTAGCGGCGGCGCGGCCGGACACAGACTGCAGGCCTGTAGGGTGACACCTGCCGCTCTCGGAAGGCCACGCGAGACCAGTGACGAGAGAGCAGGGAAAGATGCCAAGACACACACACACACACACACACACACACACACACACACACACAGCTTTACTGTATTAATAAACCAATCTGATGCTTTCTTCCATGTGATGTTGCTGTTTAAGCATGAAAAAGTTCCAGTTCTTCTCTATATCAGTGTCTGTTTCTGAACTTCCTGAAATGCCTCCATTGAGATTTCTTCACAATACTCCTCATTTAAATAATTAATATGCAGAATAAAGGGGCGGGGCCTGCTTGAGTTTGTTGAAACTGGCGGTTATGGTAAGGGGCGGGACATTTCCCAAACACCAATCACAACACACTGCTCCAGCCGACCAATCAGAGCACATTGTGCTTTTCAGAAGGAGGGGCTCCATGTTGATAGCATGATTTAACACATTGTTAACATGTTGCTAACATAATTGAACATTGCTAGAATGATAAGCATGTTGCTAGCATGATTTAACATGTTGCTATTATGATTTAGCATGTTGCTAATATGATTTACCATGTTGCTAATATGATTTAGCATGTTACATTAGCAAGATTAGAACATTGTTAGCGTGATTTAACATGTTGATAGCATGATTTAACACATTGCTAACATGTTGCTAACATAATTGAACATTGCTAGAATGATAAGCATGTTTGTTAGCATGATTTAACACGTTGCTATTATGATTTAACATGTTGCTAATATGATTTAGCATGTTGCTAATATGATTTAGCATGTTGCTAATATGATTTAGCATTTAACTTTAGCAAGATTAGAACATTGTTAACGTGATTTAACATGTTGATAGCATGATTTAACACATTGCTAACATGTTTGCTAACATAATTGAACATTGCTAGAATGATAAGCATGTTGATAGCATGATTTAACATGTTGCTATTATGATTTAGCATGTTGCTAATATGATTTAGCATGTTGCTAATATGATTTAGCATGTTACATTAGCAAGATTAGAACATTGTTAGCGTGATTTAACATGTTGATAGCATGATTTAACACATTGCTAACATGTTGCTAACATAATTGAACATTGCTAGAATGATAAGCATGTTTGCTAGCATGATTTAACATGTTGCTATTATGATTTAACATGCTGCTAATATGATTTAGCATGTTTTGCTAATATGATTTAGCATGTAACTTTAGCAAGATTAGAACATTGTTAACGTGATTTAACATGTTGATAGCATGATTTAACACATTGCTAACATGTTGCTAACATAATTGAACATTGCTAGAATGATAAGCATGTTTGCTAGCATGATTTAACATGTTGCTATTATGATTTAACATGCTGCTAATATGATTTAGCATGTTGCTAATATGATTTAGCATGTAACTTTAGCAAGATTAGAACATTGTTAACGTGATTTAACATGTTGATAGCATGATTTAACACATTGCTAACATGTTGCTAACATAATTGAACATTGCTAGAATGATAAGCATGTTGCTAGCATGATTTAACATGTTGCTATTATGATTTAACATGTTGCTAATATTATTTAGCATGTAACATTAGCAAGATTAGAACATTGTTAGCGTGATTTAACATGTTGATAGCATGATTTAACACATTGCTAACATTTTGCTAACATAATTGAACATTGCTAGAATGATAAACATGTTTGTTAGCATGATTTAACATGTTGCTATTATGATTTAACATGTTGCTAATATGATTTAGCATGTTGCTAATGTGATTTAGCATTTAACTTTATCAAGATTAGAACATTGTTAGCGTGATTTAACATGTTGATAGCATGATTTAACACATTGCTAACATGTTGCTAACATAATTGAACATTGCTAGAATGATAAGCATGTTTGTTAGCATGATTTAACATGTTGCTATTATGATTTAGCATGTTGCTAATATGATTTAGCATGTAACATTAGCAAGATTAGAACATTGTTACCATTATTTAACACATTGCTAACATGTTTCTAGCATGATTAGCATTTTGTTAGCATTTTGCAATGGAGAATATGGGGGAAATAATGAACATTCAAGCATGAGGGCAACCTGTCACTCACATGAGATCCACCAATAGCAAACCACAACCATCCAATCAATTCGCCACAGACAAAATCAAGCCCCGCCCTACATTTGTTCTTGTTCCAGAAGTGTTTCACTCTGATATACGGCACAGATAGATAGGGTGTTTTAACAATATTTCTAGCATGATTTAGCACTTTGCTAACATGTTGCTAACATAAGTTAACATCATTGCTAGCATGATAAGCATGTTATTATCATGACTTATGGTACTTTCAAGTTAAGTCGGAAAGTTCATATTTACGAGCTGAACGCACATGAACGCCACCACAATGTCGTAATCACGACTTCCCACCTCGTAAATACGAACTTCCCAGGAGGACCTGAACGCACTATTAATAATTATGTTGCTAACGTGACTTAGCATGTAAGATGTTGCTAACATGATTTAACATTGCTAGCATGTCGTTAGCAAGATTAGAACATTGTTAGCATGATTTAACATGTAGATAGCATGATTTAACATTGCTAACATGTTTCTAGCATGATTAGCATGTTGTTAGCATGATTTAGCAAGTCGCAATGGAGAATATGGGGAAAATAATGAACATTCAAGCAGGAAAACCGGGGCAACCTGTCACTCACATGAGATCCACCAATAGCAAACCACAACCATCCAATCAATTCCTCACGGACAAAATCAAGCCCCGCCCTACATTTGTTCTTGTTTGAGAAGCGTTTCACTCAATATACAGCACAACAGAGAAGAAAAGACGAGCTCAACTTCTGTTTCATGCCGACTTTAAATTCATTTCAGTTCTCTTGTGTATTTCACTTATATCAGCTCTGGCTGTGTTCCAAATTCAGTACTAGTGTACGGTTTACTGTATACTGCCTAAAAAATAGTATGCAAAGCAGTATGCAACAATATTTGAATTTTTAATCAAGTTTTTGAGTCTGAACTTTTGCAAGTCTAATCAAAATCTTTCAGTTCATTTGTCACACAGTAAATGGAAGGAGAAGTTGAGCATGATCAATCTCACACAGTGAGCAAATGTAGACTGTAACACAGAAACGAGTGTTCATACTGTGCACTGTAAGAAGAGGAGTTATTCACATCTCAACACAATTTCAGTTCCTTCTCAGTCTTTCAAGCATCATCTTATAGTCTTTTAGGTAAAGCGTTCATTATGCATTTAAAGTGATATTTAAAAAATCGTTATGCATTCTTCATCTGAATCATCTGATGATGTGAAAGTCATCCACCTGTTCAGGTTCTTCAGCTGGTTTAGTGTCGAAGTCTGATTCGCTCACGTGTTCGGCATCAGCTCTCCTTGTCCTGACGTCCAGTCCTCAAGCTCCACCTCTCCGCTGGAAAGAATGGGCGTGTCCACAGAAAGGCCATGCCTCTTCCCAAACACGCGCTCCTGCAGCTCGACGATGTCATGACGGATATCTGCCATCATCAGTAACAGGAAGTCGAACGACCCTGGAGGACCCTGAAGAGGACAGAGAGATTTCAGTAGATTGATTTCACTTCAGAACTTCAGAATCATTAGTGTTCAGGTTTCAGGAGAGTTCAGCTCTGATTCTTTGGTTCAGTATATTATAGCAGCGTTAATAGAGTTAACTAAATCTCAAATTAAACCAGACATTTTAAAAAGACATTTTGGTTAAATTGACAAAGGAAACATTTCTCATTTTCATTTAGTTTAAGTCGATGTACTAAAATGACTAAAACTAAAATAAAATTAATAAAAACTATTAAATCTATAAAAATATAAAATATATAAAATATAAAAATATAATAATAATATAATTAAAATATATAATATATATATAATATATATATATATATATATATATATATATATTACATTTTTATTATTTTATATTTTTATGTTCAAAAATGACTAAAACTTTAACAAAAATTAAAATGAAAAAATAAAATATAAAAATAAAAAAAACAATTCAAACTATTAATAAAAACTAAACTGAAATAAAATAAAGCATTAAACAAACATAAACTTATTTTATTTCAGCAAGTTGCCAGGGAAACATTTCTCATTTTCATTTAGTTTAACAGAATGTACTAAAGTAACTAAAACTGAAACTGAAATAAAAATCAATAAAAACTATTAAATATCCAAATGTCTAAATAAATATAAAAATATAATAATAAATAATAAAAAATGAAGTAAAAAAAAATAATAATAAAATTATATATAATAAAAAATATAGAAATTACAAAATGACTAAAACTTTAACAAAAA
>VTFQ01000592.1:0-17500 GCA_036281575.1 Ancherythroculter nigrocauda | reverse complement strand
TAAAATGAATTAAACTGTCTCTAGGAAAAACAGTCCAAAAATATTCATGATCTTGTTCTCAGTGGTGTATATAGAAGAAAGTTCCTAATTCAATAGGAAATAAGTAAATAAAAATAAATAAATAAATAAATATATGTAAATATAAAAAATAAAATCAAATAAAATATACATAAAAATAAAAAATAAAATAAATAAAAATACATGAAAAGTAATAAACAAATTAAGAAATAAAACAATAAATAAAAATAAACACAAATAAATAAAAGTAATAAACAAATAAAATAAATAAAATATAAACATAAAAACAAATAAAATATATATAAAAATAAAAAATAAAATAAAAACAAATAAAATATATAAAAATAAAAAGTAAAATAAATGTAAATAAAAATAAAAATAAAATATATAAAATACAAATAAACAATAAATAAATACAAATAAATAAGATGAATAAATAATAAAATAAAATAAATAAATGTAAATATACAAAAATAAAGAAAATAAATAATGTAAGTAAATAAATAAATAAAATACATTAAAAACTAATAAAGTAATACATAAAACAATAAATAAAAAATAAAAATAAATAAATAAAAGTATTAAACAAATAAAATAAAAAAATATATAAAATATAAAATAAATAAAATAAATTTAAATAAAAACAAAATAAATAAATGTAAATAAAAACAAAAAATATAAATAAAATTGTATAAACAAACAAAAAATAATACATAATAAATACAAACAAATAAGATTAATAAAATAAATAAATGTTAATATATAAAATAAAAACAAATGAAAACAACAAATAAATAAATTAATATCAGAATGATCATTTCTGGGTGAACTAGTCTGGTAATAAATCTCTTCGTCATGCAAAAACACAAATAACACATCTTTCAGACATGTATAATGACTGATTGATTTCCAGTATAATAGATGAGCTGAAGGTTTTACCTACTTTCTGGCACACACTGACCCATCACAAACCTGAAGCCTTCGCAGCACTTCCTCCTGCAGACACAATACAATCCACTAATTAACAGAAAAATAATTCATAAAATTGATGAATGAATGAATGTAGTAAAGGTTTTCTGTGATAATCTAAACTCAATCTTTCATGAGTCTCAAGCGACTTTCTCCATCACAGTCCATCAAAATATGCTTCAAATGAAGGCAGTGAAAATGTGTTTATTTTCTCAACACTTGTCCAGCAGTCAGACTCAAGAGACTGTCTTTCCTCTCTTCATCACTCCATCCATCATGTTCTCTTCCTCCTGTCATCACTTCTGTTTTTCCCACTCTTCATCTGTCCGTTCGCAGGTTTATTTCTACAGTTGATGTTGTTCACATACAGCCTTCCTCAAACCACAAACCACACATGACGAGCTCCGATCGTCAGGACGTTTGTGTCGTCACAATGTCAGATCTGTTCCTGTGACCCTTGACCTCCTGACCTCTGCTGCTGACCTCTCATCTGACCTCTCTCAACACACATCATAGACTTTGAATGATGTTTAATAGATCATTATAATGACTGCAGACTAACCAAAACCTAAAAAGAAAAAACTAAATACATTTTTACTTTACTTTTGAGGACGTCATGTCAGATTTAGCTCACTTCTGATCAATTTCTATTTCTAATTCAATGCAGACAGACCAAATGTCTCTCGTCACACTTGAAGCGTTTGTTCTTCAGTCACACCTCTAGAACTCAGAGCACCAGCAGGTATCCCATAAAGCACCGCGATCGCAGCAGCTGTGATCACGAGCGGACACTTCCTCTCGCAGGATTTACAGTCGGATCTCCTGCCGGGAGCCTGAAGCTTCGGTTCACACGGATCTGAAGGAGCTCACGCCTCCGTTCACTGCTGAGAACATGCTGCCGATGAGAAACAGTCAAACTGATCACTGCCGCAAAAACCTCCATTTGATCTCCATTAGATCTCACTGGGGTTTAGAGAAACAATCGAGGCGATAAAGCAAGAACCTGCTAATGGGCAGTTTTCTGACCCCTTTGAGAGGTTTTTTTTTTTTTTTAAGCATAAACTCACTTTATTTTGATACATTTCTCAGAAAACAAAAATTGTTTTGCATCTCCAGCAGTCAAAAGTTTGAAATTTTGAGATTGAGATTTTATAATGTTTTTGAAAGAAGTCTTTTCTGCTCACCTGAATATATTTGATCAAAAAGAAAAAATCACAAAATATTATTACAATTTAAAATATTCACATAGAATGTTTTCTATGTGAATATATTAAAAAATGTAATTTATTTCTGTGATCAAAGCTGAATTTATTTAATTAAAAATACAGTAAAAATCACAAATTATTATTATAATTTAAAATAGCTGTTTTTTATGTAAATATAGTAAAATGTAATTTATTTCTGTGATCAAAGCTGAATTTATTTAATTAAAAATACAGTAAAAATCACAAAATAATTATTATTTAAAATAGCTGTTTATGTGAATATATAGTAAAATGTCATTTATTTCTGTGATCAAAGCTGAATTTATTTGATTGAAAATACAGTAAAAATCACAAATTATTATTATAATTTAAAATAGCTGTTTTTTATGTAAATATATAGTAAAATGTAATTTATTCCTGTGATCAAAGCTGAATTTATTTGATTGAAAATACAGTAAAAATCACAAATAATTATTATAATTTAAAATAGCTGTTTTTTCATGTAAATATATAGTAAAATATAATTTATTCCGGTGATCAAAGCTGAATTTATTTGATTAAAAATACAGTAAATATTAAATATTATTACTATTTAAAACAGCTGTTTTCTATCTGAATACATTAAAAAATGTAATTTATTCCTGTGATCAAAGCTGAATTTATTTAATTAAAAATATAGAAAAAAAATCACTTAATATTATTATAATTTAAAACAGCTGTTTTCTATGTGAATATATAGTAAAAATGTAATTTATTCCTGTGATCAAAGCTGAATGTTTTCAAAAAAATGTTTTCAACACTGATAATAATAAGAACCTTTAATAATAAGCACCAATAATAATTGAGCAGCAAATAACACTGAAGACTGGAGTAATGATGCTGAAAATTCAGCTTTGATCACAGAAATAAACTATATTTTACTATATATTCACATAGAAAACAGCTGATTTGCATTGTAATAATATTAAGTGATTTTTACTGTATTTTTAATCAAATAAATTCAGCTTTGATCACAGAAATAAATTACATTTTTCAATATATTCACATAGAAAACACTTATTATAAATTGTAATAATATTTCACAATTTTCACTGTATTTTTACTTAAATATATGCAGCCTTGGTGAGCAGAAGAGACTTCTTCACAAAACATTAAAAGTCTTAATTATTCCAAACTTCTGACCACGAGTGTATCTTGATTTCTAAATATTTGGGATTGTTTACTGCTAAAAGCACACATGATCTGAGGAATCATCTCTGGTATGAATTACTACACTGAACAACACTGCGGTCTCACCCCAGACCGGGTTGTAACACCATCCACATGGACTCTGTTTCGGTCTTGTGTTGTGAACTTTTCCACTTCTTACTCTCAGAAACAACACCTACAGCATGACTGTCGGTCCAGACGCTGGTTTGGCCAGCAATGAGACACAAACCACAATATTTCAGCAGTGAACAATCGCAGGGTTGTGAAAGAGATCTGACTCTCATATGGAAAGTAAAACATTCCTCTGAATATATATATATTTAGAGTAATGTTGTACTTTCCATATGAGAGTCAAAACCGGTGCCTGGCTGAGAGTCACATGATCAAGAGTCACATGATCATCCATAAAGCCAAACACACCAATTCATGTCATAGACAGTCACATTAGCTCTGTTCTCACGCTCGCCGTCTGGGAACCAAATGTTTAAAAGTTCAAATTATGAACTGGAGCTTTAAGTCAAGTCTCAAAGAGTTTCATCCAAAACAATGATGTACATGTGATAAAGAAACCAAAACATCCACATATGAGTCACATGTATGATGATGTGTGAATCATGTGACAGTGACCTGAGACAGACGCTTCTCTGACCTCCGGCTCTCAGACACGGATACTCCACGGTCAGCATCTTATTCTCCGGACAATCCTCTCTGCAGGAGAAACACAGAAAACCAGCTGATATTTGTGTGTTTTTTTGCATCATTGTCTTTTGCTTAAATGATTGTCTTGTTCTCATGGTAATAGATCAAATGCATGAGAGAGAAAAACAGGTTATCAGACGATGTTTAGTGTGAAACTATGGATGGAAAGACTTTCTCTGCTGTCATTAAATCCATCAAAGCATTTTTGAGAGTATTAATGTCTCTCATAATAATGAAATGATTCTTGAACTGAAGAATCCAATCATTTCTTGGATCATCAGTAACACTTCACTATAACAATGAACAATACTTCTATTAATCATTTACTAAAACATTATTAAAATCAAAAATGAGTTCATTGTGAACTTACATGAACATTTTCAACATGCATAAATGTTGCATGGCTCATTGTTAGTAAAAGTTCATGCAAATGAGATTTTATCCAGAGATGTGACAGATCAGGTGAGAAACACTCACTGCGAGGCGTCAGACGCGTTCACGCCGCACGTCCACAGAAACACGCACAAGACGCCAAACGGCGCGCGCAAAAGTCGCGTCATCTCACTGTCACGGTGCTTCCACGCGTCTCACGAGACTGCAGAACTTCATCAAATAAACAAAAAACATGTTCAGTCCAGCAAACTCACAGCTGTGAGCGCGCACTGAGAATGAGAGCGCGAGAGTGAGCGCGCACTAATCCACACTTGAGCACAGAAAACATGACAGATGAAGCTCCGCCTCTTCCACACACCTTAACACTGTGCAACTCATTAATAATTCAGTACCTCATTTGCATTTAAACATGAACATAAAAAATATGAGATATGCATGCATTTTATTTTACTAGCCTACATGTTATTTCACTGCACATTAAAAGTGTGCCAGTCAATATCAGTTATTGCAATATTGGACTGTGAATAAATTGTCACATTAAAATACAGAAATGTGTAAGCTGTATCCTGATAATAATTCAGAACAGCAAACACCAGCATTAAAATCACAAAAATAAATATTTTTAGTTTGTCTCAGTATGAAAATAAAAATGCAGTTATTAGAACAATCATTATATTATATTAAATGATTTTTACTTATTGCATTAATGATAGTTAATGTTGGTGAATAAATCAGCTATTTATTATTGAATTATTTCTTAAAAGGCATCAAATTTTCAAGACAATTGATTAAATATCAACAATATGATCAGTTTATTTGTAGTCTTGGATATAAAGAAATATGAATATATATATATGGGTTTTACAAAGACGTTTACATGTCCGCATCAATAGAAATTTACAAAAGTGATTTTATATACATAGAAAGCACATTAAATGCAAGTAAAATATCTATTTTTAAGGTTTCAAATACGTTTTGGGAGAATAAAATGCTAAAATGTGGGTGAAATAATGTTCCTTTGTCATTCAGTGTAACACTTATGTTTATGTAAAATTACTTATTCTGACCTGTATGTATTAAAATATATAAAAGAATAAGTGAGCATATATTTTATTGCATTTTAAATGAGTGAAAAATTCTTGCGGACAAATGGGCAAAAGCTAGGATTTAAAAATGTCAAATTACAAGTAATTAGCATTTGGGGTAAAAGTAATTAGTAATTTTTTGTTGTAAATATCCCTATTGTTAGACTGAATGATATTTTACCCCAATACAAACAAATGATGTATTGAAAAACAACAACAATTGAAAGCTGAATTACAATTATTGTTTTGATGCTTGAAAACCCTTTTTCGTCTTTGACCCATACAGAGATGCACATGAATCAGTGTTTGTGTTAAAGAGGGTTTTAGGCTTTTAGTACACTTTAGTTTCTCAGTTTAAAAATGCTTGTTTGATTGTTGGTTTCGACGTTCTTCAGTAAGTTATATAATATGGTCAGATTATATCAGATATTGTCCTCTTCTAAACAAAAGCTTTAACCGTCTCCTGATGGACGCTCTGGAAACACATGCTTCTGCTCATGACAAATGAATATCTTTGAGGGGAACCCTCCCAAACCCAAACCTCACAAACACCCCCACACCAAACTCATTCCCACCGGTATAAAATGATTCATAAAATACATATTAAACAGCCACAGAAAGACTTTGGTTCATTACTGCTGACCGCACAAGCCCGATCCGAACAGTTCCCACGTTATCCGTCTGAAAGCTTTCTTCTGTTTGTCAGGATCCGCTGATGACGGATGTGATTCAACATGATGATTCGAGCATTACTGGGAAATATGCTTACACTTTATTTTGATGGTCCATTTTTAAGTAATTTTGCAACTAACTCTCATGAGAGTATCAGTAGACTGTAGGTTAGTAGAATAAAATATCTAAAGTGGACCATTGAATTATAGAGTAACCAAAACTATTTATAAATATTTTTCTACATACATATTCTAAATGCATTTGAGTCAAGAACTTTAATCTCACGATGAGAATTTAAAGTACAGCAGAAAATGATGTTCTTCCTCAGTGTTTCTGTCTTGTTTTCCAACATCAAGATACATTTACTTCTGATGTGAGAAATTTCTAAAACATAAACAAATATCTGCTTATTTTCCCCTTGAATTAACTTTATTTTTCTGACCCCACTGGCAGATATTGTTCTTGTTTTAAGCATAAAGTGTTACAAATAACTTCAGAACGTTCAAAAGTAACATTCCAATAATGTTTGCAAAATGGAACATTACCTGAACGTTCACACAACCAAGAAAAACGTTAAAAAAATGGAATGTTCAGAAACATTCCGAAATAACATTAGCAAAACGTTCTCAGAACACACTTCTGTCTGTTTTTGATTGCGCTGATAAAAAGGCCTATACTGTATTATATATTGATTTATATATTTAGGAAATAAAGCTCTGCATTGATCTATTTTCAGGTGATTTGTGATATAATTCAGAGCCAGTGGTTCAGGCCATATATATATATATATATATATATATATATATATATTAAAAAGTCTATATTGTGCTCTAGTGTCACTTTACACATGATAGATGGAGTTTATTTCACTCAGATTATTACTTGTCATGCAGAAGAGCCTGAGAGACTCGATGATCATAATATGTGAAATATAGAGGTCATTATACAGAATATCTGAGCAGTTATTATCAGAGGAACATCATTAATATCCTTATTTTTTTTTAAAAAAACATTACAGCTGGATTATTCTGAAAACATGTGTGCAGTTTCTATGAAATGCCAAATAAAGTGTCAATTGTTATTTTAAAATGATTTTTAAGCCTATTTGCACATCAACAGATGCATCTGAATTAACACAGAATATTCTTCTGTTCCAATAATAATAATAATTCATTACATTTATATAGCGCTTTACACATGGGAATCTGAGTTGGAGTCTGTGATTTAAGAGTGTTTTAAGTCTGGAGAGAGTTAAACTCAAAAATTCACACAAAATTCATGACACGCCTATAAAAACATTTATAGGGCCACAAATGAACTTCTAAAGAATTTACAGAGATTTTAATAGATAAAGTCGCAGAGGGAGAGAACAAACTCATCTGCACACGATCAGTCTGTTCTTTTACAATTAAATTAGTTTTATTGTGATAAACAATATACAAGATTTCTGTTTTCCAGTAAACAATTAACTGCATGTGTTATTAAGTCCTCTGACTGTATTAAAGTTGACTTTGTGCTTAAAACAAGAACAAATATCTGCCAATGGAGTCAGAACAATCAACTTCATTCAAAGTGGAAACAAGATGATTTTTCTGACTTTATGGCAGATATTTGTTCTTGTTTTAAGCATAAACTCGCTTCATTTAGATGCATTTTTCATTGATATCTTCAGTCATTCTGCTTCTCCAGTAAATGCATCTTGATTTAAGAATGTTTAGATGGAAAACAAGACAGAAATAATGAGGAAGAACATCATAGTTTGACTGCATGTGTCACTAACATGCCAAAGAAAAGCAGAAAACTATCCTTAACAAGCCGTCCTCGATGTGCAAGTTCAGTGAGTTAAATGTAGGAATTCAGATGGATATGAAACAAATTGGACCACAAGCTATTTAACGAGCGTGTTTATGAGCTCAAACGATTGAGAAACTTTTGAAATCACGGATGGATACAGATGAACAGATGCTGACAGCAACTTTACATGTTCATCTGAAGACTTTAGGCTTCCTGTGAGATCTCACATCTACAAAACAAGCACTTCTGAATCCACATATTACATATAATTATATATAATTATATATATATTGCTGTATCAGTGATCTGCAGGGGGCGCTACATCATCTTCACAGTCAGTCGGTTTAGCTGCACTGTGTGTGTGAACAAACTTTTGGTGGATTGTGGATAACACCAATCATGTGTGTGTGTGTGTGTGTGTGTGTAGGTGTGTGTGTGTGTGTGTGTGTGTGTGTGGCTACAACAAAACAGGAAGTAAAACCGGTGATGTGATATTATGATATGACCATAATCATATGTTGATGTTTATTTATGATCAGTTATTACAGAACTCTGTCACATATTAAGTCTGTTTGAATAAAGATTGACTGATAATCAAAAAAGATTATAAATATAAGGTTACATATAACTGAACGTCTGAGTTAATCACCCATTGCCAGGTCCAGGATCTGGTTCTGGATGAAAGAGGAAAAACACTGTCAGATACTCAATGCACTTCATAAAACATCTCCACATAATGAGATTATTTATTAATCTATCCATTCATCCTTCCTTATTTATTCTACTGATTAAACGAGCAGTGGGAAAACCTGGTAAAATGAAAACCAGAGGAAATATTCAACACAGTTCCCATGCAATGAATAAAAACAGCTCTCACACTCGACTTCTGACTGTTTTAAATCCATCATGTTTGTCAGAAACAGCTCGTCACTAACTGCACTTGCACTAATGATGATTAACAAACAGCACAAACGATCTAAAAAAGGAACTAAAGGGAATGAGGCACATTCTCATGATCTCAATATTATATGAGGAACATCTCTTCATAAATTTCCCCACAAACAAAACATCGCAGACACACGCAGGTCACAAAAACACCTGAATTCACTCACGTTCTGTTGATAATGTGACTTACAGTAAATGACTCCTCATGTCCATTACAGCGGATGATGTTTGTCTGTAATGTCCATCCATTACGCCTCACATCCATCACTGCACTGCCTCTGAATGATAAAACTCACAATAAACATAGATGTGCTTTGAGCATTCATAATCCTGCTGCATATTGTGTGTCATTCAAACATTTAGTCACTTTATTTGAAAAGAAACGTATATTTTTATTCATCAAAGACACATTAAATTGATCAAAAGATTCTATTAAAACAAAACTGTTCTTTTGAACTTTCTATTAATCAAAGAATCCTGAAAAATAAAATGTATTACAGTTTCCACAAAAATATGAGCAGCAAATCATCATATTAGAATGATTTCTGAAGGATCATTTGACACTGAAGACTGGAGTAATGATGCTGAAAATTCAGATTTGATCACAGGAATAAATTATATTTTACTATATATTCACATAGAAAACAGCTATTTTAAATTGTAAAAATATTTCACATTTTTACTGTATTTTTTAAATTGTAAAAATATTTTAACATTTTTACTGTATTTTTAATCACATAGATTCAGCTTTGATCACAGGAATAAATTAGTTTACTATACATTCACATAAAAAACAGCTGTTTTAAATTGTAATAATGTTTTGTGATTTTTACTGTATTTTCAATCAAATAAATTCAGCTTTGATCACAGGAATAAATTAGTTTACTATATATTCACATAGAAAACAGCTGTTTTAAATTTTAATAATATTTTGTGATTTTTACTGTATTTTCAATCAAATAAATTCAGCTTTGATCGCAGGACTAAACTACATTTTACTATATATTCACATAGAAACCAGCTATTTTAAATTGCAATAATTATATTTCACATTGTTTTACTGTATTTTTAATCAAATAAATTCAGCTTTGATCACAGAAATAAATTACACTTTATATATTCACATAGAAAACAGCTGTTTAACATTGAAATAATATTTTGCGATTTTACTGTATTTTTAATCAAATAAATTCAGATTTGATCACAGAAATAAATTACACTTTACTATATATTCACACAGAAAACAGCTGTTTTACATTGGAATAATATTTTGTGATTTTTACTGTATTTTTGATCAAATAAATTCAGCTTTGATCACAGGAATAAATTATATTTTACTATTTATTCACATAGAAAACAGCTATTTTAATTTGTAATAATGTTTCACAATTTTTACTGTATTTTTTAACAAATAAATGCAGTCTTGCTGAGCAGAAGAGACCTTTAAAAACATTAAATAATCTTACCGACCACAAACTTGTATGTATGTGCATGTTAAAATGTTAAAATGACATTTTAAAAGGTTCAAACACTAAACATATTGTTTTGATCTGAATATGGTTTCTGTTTAGTGGGAGGGAATATTTTGCTTACAACATTCAAGCTTAAGGGTGGAAATAAAAATGACAGAGTAATGTGATCCAGAAGGAAAACTCCATCACAAACCTCAGAGAAAAACACTGGTGAATTTCTAAATCATCTAAATGTCTGTATGTGGTCATAAATGTGTATTTAAACTAACCACTAACTCACAGACAGACGACTGGTACTATAACAAAAGAGTACTAAAAAGTACCATGGTATTCTTTGGAGTACCACATATTGTAAATGGCATGGCTCATGAATATGGTGATCATGTTTACAGTATATTTATATATATATAATCACAGTACCAGATCTGATAGCATCACATGTTTCCATCCAAAGTTGTGAACAAATTAGAATATTGCATAAAACATTTGCAAATAAAGCATTGTTTCAATCCCATGTGTTCAAGATAGCAAAATTGTCACTTCCTGGGAAATTAGTGCAAAATATCAGTAATAAAAACGTAAGTTGCTTCAATCGGGCTCTTTTTCCTCCATCATAAATGAGTTGGTCTCAGAGCGTCAGATGAAACACAATAAACGCTGTCATGGTTAGTCCAGTTATCCAAGTCACATGAGGGATTTATTTGGTAAATGCATTAGTTTATGCGCATGTTTACAAAATTATCCGCCTCAATTGAGTGCATACGTTCTTTATCCACACTTTTAGAACTGATGCGCATCTTGACGTTTCCATCCGAGTTTTTTATGCAATAACCCAAAATTCACCTATAAATAGATGGATGGAAACACAGCCTTCCCTTTATTCTGACCGTGAGATGCGGCGCTTGTCAGAACGTGACCTCTTGACCTCTGACTTTCAGGAGCGCGCAGGAAAGATGAGACACGAGCACAGCAGCGCCGATCTCTAGAGAGGATGAATGATCAATACTGATGAGAACGTGACCTTTCACTGAAATAAATGCATGAGATCATATGAAAATAAATAAACAGACAAAGACTCTCTTATATTCATATTTTTATAAATATCAGAACATTTAACAAGCAGCCGATTATTTTGTAGGCAAACGACTGAATCTCATGAAATTAGTGTATTTATTTACTTTTACACATTTCTTTAAATGTCACAGAGATGCATAAATTGCACATGAATCAGAATGAATCACACATTTGAAAGCTGACTGTTGATTCTTTCACAGAATCATGTGACACTGAAGACTGGAGTAATGATGCTGAAAATTCAGCTTTGATCACAGAAATAAATTATATTTTACTATATATTCACATAGAAAATAGCTATTTTAAATTGTAAAAATATTTTAACATTTTTACTGTATTTTTAATCACATAGATTCAGCTTTGATCACAGGAATAAATTAGTTTACTATACATTCACATAGAAAACAGCTGTTTTAAATTGTAATAATGTTTTGTGATTTTTACTGTATTTTCAATCAAATAAATTCAGCTTTGATCACAGGACTAAATTACATTAGAGAGGATGAATGATCAATACTGATGAGAATGTGACCTTTCACTGGAATAAATGCATGAGATCATATGAAAATAAATAAACAGACAAAGACTCTCTTATATTCATATTTTTATAAACATCAGAACATTTAACAAGCAGACGATTATTTTGTAGGCAAACGACTGAATCTCATGAAATTAGTGTATTTATTTAATGTATTTATTTTTTATAAATGTCACACAGATGCATAAATTGCACATGAATCAGAATGAATCACACATTTGAAAGCTGACTGTTGATTCTTTCACAGAAAACAAGCTTGTCAGCAATCATGATCGACAACACTATCACCAGACAGTTCTTCACAGCAAAATCTCCAGAGTTAAATCAGCTCTGCTCAGAGTACATATGGTCCCTCTCTAAATAGTGTTAAAATAACACTGAAGCAGAGTTAAATTTAATGAGATAATTAAGCAATTAATGAAGTAATGATTGCACATTAGTGATGAACACCTGCTGTTAACAAGCAGGATCACTGAAGAAATAAGAAAAAACAAGAACTACAAGTCACAGCCTTATTAATTGCTTAATTATCTAATTTAACTCTGCTTCAGTGTTATTTTAACACTTTTTAGAGAGGGACCATATGCACTCTGAGCAGAGCTGATTTAACTCTGGGGATTTTGCTGTGTTATTCTGTTCAAACAGATCAAAACACAAGCTTTGTGCAGTTAGCTAATATGTTCTTAAATGAAACCTGTAACAAATATCTGTGCACGGTCCATAACGCTGAAACACAGACATGCTTTTTAACAAACAGATGCCATTTTTATCAGCAAGGTGCATCGTGCAACTTTTCCACCTAAATAAATGGACAGTACTTGCAATGAATTTGTTTAAAATAATTATTTGATTATAATGCTCATAAAATCAAGTTATCAGAAAATTTCAGCTAGTGCTGGACGGTATACTGGTTCATCAGTTTCGAGTAGCCTATGATATATATATATATATATTTTCAAATATCGCCATACGGTGCGTAAACAATTGCTGCGTCTAATAAATGTCCACAAAGAGCTATATGTATATGGACCTCTATTATAACTGTATAACACGACAATAAATAATCCACACAACTAACTCAAATACCATGTATGATTTCTCCAGTGCGACACGCGAACCACAGAATCCAGTCAGAAATGGAGTTACTGCATAAAGCGGAATGTCACAATTTTGGATGAATAAATCAAAAGTTGAGCTCTACAATAGATCAAATCTTAATATGGACTAGTGTCTGTGAATATTAAAGCTCAAAAATACTGCTATTGAAATCTGAAGTCTGTATTTTCCGCGTCTCTGTGTGAATCTACACACATACTGAAGCTCGCGGCGTTTTCAGTATGGCAGGCCAAAAGGTTCAAAAACACGTGAATTTTAATATGCGTAAACAACATGTATTGTTAAATGCGTATTTTACGTGTTGTTAATGTGTTAAAATTCCATATTTCAGCGTCTGTCGACTCACTGTATGAGGACATGAACTTCATCTCCAGAGCTGCTCTGAGAGTCACTTCACGAGCATTTCATTCCATAAAACTATTGTTACATCTTAAACACAGGTCTTCACGACAACCCGTCAAAATAAAAGTTTGATTTTGTTGAAGTTATAACCGAAATATATTAGCATTGCACAGTAGTGTAGTTCTTCAAATAGCACAAGTAGCGCTAATATAATGTATTAAATTATTTTTTTTATATCACAACAGTTCTCTTACATTTTAATTTAAACAGGAAACTTGCCAAAAGGAAATGAATGAATTTTCATTTGATTACATTTTAAAATGTTAAAGGGGTCCTTGATTATGATTTCCCTTTTTTAACTTTAGTTAGTGTGTAATGTTGCTGTTTGATCATAAACAACATCTGCAAAGTTACGACGCTCAAAGTTCAATGCAAAGAGAGATATTTTCTTTTACAGAAATTGCTGTTTAAGGACTACAACAAGCTTCTTCCTGGGTTTGTGACATCACAAAACCTAAGATTTACATAAACCCCGCCCCCGAGAACATGCAACAAAGGGGGCGGGGCCATGTTGGGAAGAGAAGAGGAAGAGTTGTTGTAGTAGAGTGTTGTTAACATGCCGTCATTTTATGCCTTCACAAACAAAGGGTCAATTTAAAGCTGGTTTTGTACAGAAGATGAACATGACGGCACATGCTAGTGGATGAGTTGAATCAACTCCACAGCAACTACATCAATTTATCCACTAACCATTCAGAAACGTCTAAAAGTTGTAACTTCTTCCTGAGTCTCTCCATCAGTGTCGACTCCGGTTTGAACAATGTAAGGCTGAACACCGTTACTGACAATCCTCATTTTGGCTGCGTGAGATTCTCCAGCTTTGTTGGTTGAGCTGTTAAAGCTCCCCCTCTTCTGGAAAGGGGGCGGGAGCAGCAGCTCATTTGCATTTAAAGGGACACACACAAAACAGTGTGTTTTGCTCACACCTAAATAGGGGCAAATTTGACAAGCTATAATAAATGATCTGTGGGGGATTTTGAGCTGAAACTTCACAGACACATTCTGGAGACACCAGAGACTTACATTAGATCTTGTAAAGGAGCATAATAGGTCCCTTACCTCCATTTTTGAAAGTAAATTTGTATTTGACATTATGTTTTTATATTCCATGCATTACTGACAGAATACTGTGATATACCATAAAACCACCAGAATCCACCAGAAAAATACCATGATACAGATTTTTGGTCATACCGCCCAGTACTACTATCAGTTGAAAAAATGTGAAACAAAAACAAAAGTTACATAGTGCACCTTTAAAATTATTTTGTTCTTTTCATTACATAATGCAAACCCTCCTCTCCAACACTGATGTAATTGAGCTCAGTTTAAAGCATGCTCTTTGGCTTCAGCTCAAATGTTCATCATCAACATCTCAAAAGAACATTTTGGTCCCACAACATTACCAAAAATGTACCATCACAGTATTGTTTGTAAAAACAGTAAGCTCTGAATTTCACCATAAATACCTAAAATATCCGTTTCATCATTCTTTCATACTGGAGCTCATTTATTTCAGTCTGCACATTAAAATCTTGATCCAATGCAAAAAGACAAATATTCAGAAAGTGACAGACACATTCCGACTGCATTAAGGCGTTCTGCATGCATGCACTTGCATTAAATTACAGTCTGTGACTTCCGTTTCCACTTCAGTGAGCATTTGGGGGTTTAAAAATAGCTAAATTTGCAAAGCAAGTGGATCTCGACATTCATCTTTCTTTCTAACCACCATTGCTATCACTTTAACTGATATGCATTGCACTTTTTATCAGATTTTTAATTTGGCCACACTCAATCATGAATATTTGGTTGCATCTTATTTTCTTAGATGTGACTTGCGATTTTGCATGCGCTCTGAATCTCACACTTCAACACAGATATCTACAGCATGAAGGGATCGACAGGTGAAACAAACACTAAATCAATGAAATAGTTTGGTTTAACTGGGATTACAAGAATCAAACCATCACCGTCATTTGATGTGTCATACCGCGGTATAAAGACATTGAAACAAACACTAGAGCAGGACCAAAAACTACAAGCAGCACAATGACACTAATACCACAAAATCGTCAAAGTTTTAGTTTACAGGAACAAGACTGACCAGTTCACTAGTGCAAAATCAGCTGATGTTTTAACTAACTAATCATATTTGCAAACATATTCAGCAGAAAACTTTCCTCAAGTCTCCTCAAACCAGGTTCCACAGTTAGTGGCTCCATTGTGAAATGAGAAATGTAACGGAGCGATCTGATTGGTTACGGGGCATGTCAATCAAGCGTTGCTGGCCTATGAGGTGTCTGGTTGGAGTTCATGCCAGTACGCCGTCTCCACCTGCGCCCTGCTGCACATCTCATTCCAGTGCTGGTTTCCCGCCTCGGAGCCTTCGTAGCCAATCAGAACACGACCCAGAATGCAACTTTTCGTGTACAGCCTTCCCTGTCAATCCATAACAGAGCCATGTCATTATTGTGAAATTGAGACACATCATGTGATGTCACATATTGAATATTTGAAAATCTCACCTGCATGACGATGAGCTCCAGGAGCAGCGGCAGTCGGCTGATGTCACCGGCCGGCAGGTCGAACAGGAAGGGTGCGTTCCAAACCGCATTCGCTCCACTGGCGCCCTTCGTCTCTTTAGTGCTGATGACTTTGCCGTCCTGACGCAGGTTAATTACAACATAGTGATCTACACAAACAAATACAGTCACTGAATTCAGCACGAGCGTCTCACTTCATCTCAATATGAGCAACTTTACATGTTTTTGAAATTTAATTTATCAGATGCTTTTATCCTTCCGTCTATCAATCCTCCATCTATCCGTCTGTCCATCTGTCTGTCTGTCCGTCTATCCATCCATCAGTCCATCCATCAGTCCATCCATCTGTCCATCCGTCCATCTATCCTCCATCTATACATCTGTCCATCTGTCTATCTGTCTGTCTGTCCGTCTATCCATCCATCAGTCCATCCATCTGTCCGTCCACCTGTCCATCCGTCCATCTATCCTCCATTTATCCGTCTGTCCATCCATCAGTCCATCCATCTGTCCATCCGTCCATCTATCCTCCATCTATCCGTCTGTCCATCTGTCTATCTGTCCGTCTATCCGTCTGTCCATCCATCAGTCCATCCATCTGTCTGTCCGTCCATCTATCCTCCATCTATCCATCTGTCTGTCCATCTATCAGTCTGTCCATCCGTCCATCTATCCTCCATCTATCCATCTGTCTGTCCATCTATCAGTCTGTCCATCCGTCCATCTATCCATCTGTCTGTCCATCTATCAGTCTGTCCATCCGTCCATCTATCCTCCATCTATCCATCTGTCTGTCCATCTATCAGTCTGTCCATCTATCCTCCATCTATCCATCTGTCTGTCCGTCTGTCCGTCTATCCATCCATCAGTCCATCCATCTGTCCATCCGTCCATCTATCCGTCTGTCCATCCGTCCATCTATCCGTCTGTCCATCTGTCTGTCCGTCTATCCATCCATCAGTCCATCCGTCCATCTATCCTCCATCTATCCATCTATCCGTCTATCCATCCGTCCATCTATCATCCATCTATCCATCCGTCTATCCATCCGTCTTTCTATCATCCATCTATCCGTCTGTCCATCCGTCTATCTGTCCGTCCATTCTTCTGTCCGTCTATCTGTCCGTCTATCCGTCCGTCCATCCATCTGTCTATCCAGCCGTCTATCCGTCCGTCCATCTGTCTATCCAGCCGTCTATCCGTCCATCCATCCATCGTCTATCATCCTATACTATATCCATTTATCGTCCGTCTGTCCATCTGTCCATCTATCTATCCAGCCGTCTATCATCTATCTATCATCCTATACTATATCTGTCTGTTCATCTATCCTTCCATCCGTCTATCTGTCCGTCCATCTATC
>VTFQ01000591.1:947500-955049 GCA_036281575.1 Ancherythroculter nigrocauda | reverse complement strand
CAGTAAAAATATCAATTTACAATTAGTCAAATGTTTTAGATTCATAGACATTCATAGTATTAGTAATATCAGATACCAGTCAAAAACATACAATGTATGATTTGCATTATCTTCATTCAGTGATGCTTCAAGAGATGGAGGGGTCAGGTTCATAATTGCATTCACTTCTTTTTTCTTTTTCTGTATTTTTGTGCATCTCTCTCATCTTGAAGGAGGAAGGGAGTGCACACTGAATGCCTTGAGTTTTCCTCTTTGTTTCTTCTCATTATACCTGTTAATGAAAAATACATAATGATTAAGTTTTTTTTTTTTTTTTTTTTTTTTAACCATTCATTTCAGCTTCACCATCTTGGTATAAATAGCATGTGGCCTAGACTTTCATCCTTCTCTATAGTAGTTCTGTGTGAACTGGCATGATCTCTTTACTTTTTCCTTCTTTCCTTCAGGACCTCCTCTCTCCTTACAAGGTCAGCATCGAGTCTTTCCCTGTATTTTTGTGTCCTCTCGTTATCTGCCTGACACGCAGAAAATATTGCATCTTTTAATATGCAAAGCATGGTGAAAATTAAATTAAGTATAAAATTGAAAAGGAATACATTAATTGTATGGGTAATTTAATGTTCACCATTAAATTCATTCAAAACTTTTTGAATATTTAGTTATTAAAAAAAAAGGTGTATGTAGTATGGTGTGACTTGGAAAACAGATAATCTCTTGGTTAACTAAAAACAGCTAGCTTATACTAAGCATGTAAATTGCCACATGGCAGCAATGATTTTTAAAAATAAGTAAAATTTGTATGCAAAGTTATGCAAATAATGTCACACCATAAGACAAAACACTGACCACTAGTGAGTATATCAGATAACGAGCTTTTTAAAAATGAAAAAGTCAGAACTCACCTCTTGACCTTCCAAACCACTCCAGAGATGATGACACTGCAACTTCCTGGTTGATCATAATGATGTCCAAATTATTGCCCGTTCAAAATATAGATTGTAATGTCACGCCAAATGACGGCCATTTTACGGAGGAAACATATTTGGCCAGAACCTGCTCTAAAGTCTGTTACTTAAACTGTAAATTATCTATGAATTATTTATACTTTGCTGATTATCATAGTAAGGTCACACATTGCCCGGACAGTGACATATGACGATTTTGATGTTCAGATATTTGAACTAGAGTATGCTGTAATAATATCTTGTCAGAGGAACAACATAAACACATTTTTTTTAACAAATACCCATTTTTATTAGTATATGACACCATGGATAGGTATTGTATGTCAAGTCATCCACCCGTATGTTATAATTTCTATCTTTCCTCTCACAAATATGACTTAGTATGTCATAATTTCGACTTTTTAATGTCAATTATTTACAAAAGCGCCTGTTTTTTTTTCTTATTTGGGTATTTGAAGTGAAGGTAATGGCAATAACTCATAGTTAAGGCTTCATAACCCATATGCTTCGTGTTAAACCTCATTACAGACTTAAACTCTCACATATTCTTAAGTTATGAGAATAGTTTTGTTTATATTTTAATTTCTGAGGACTTTTATTTTCACGAGGGGCGCGCGCAAAACTCGATATAACGGAATAACGGTAGCGCAAAATCACGATCATAGCGATAATTATCAAATACACCACACATAGAAAATAAATTATAGTCTTACCTGTTTGTAGCTCCTTCTTTGACCGTCTGTGGCGTTAAACTCTTCCGAAACAACATTAAGCTAGTTACAGCTAACCGTCCTCAGGTGATGAAAGCAACTGAAAGAGCGCGGAATATCTGCCGCGACATCACGTGACCGTTAAGTGGCGTAGCATTACGTATCTTTACAGGAATATTTTTTTTTGTTGTGTTTATATTAATAGATTTAATACTTTTATATTGTGAAATTTTAAATAAAGTGGGGGGAAAAGTTTACAGGTGCCGCTGAATAATTTACGTCCAAGTGAACGGCTGCTGGCGTCACGTGACTTGAACAGTTTTTTTTTAAATGAAAGCGTCCTTCTAAATATTTTTATTTTTATTTTTATGTGACTTGAACATTGAAGGGTTCCGATCAAATTGTATGTTTAGGGTGAAATATTCACATAATAATAATATTCTATTATTCTACAGAATTTATATTAAGGGAACATAGTGAGCATCAATAATGCGCCCTGATATTAATGTTGAATTGTGGGACTTTTTAGCGAGCAAACTTTTCAGTGCGCTGGAAGGATTTTGCGATTGAGACAGCACTTAAAATGGCCGACTCCCTGATAAGAGCCCTGACTAGTGAACTAGGGAGTTAATTGAGATGCACCCTAGACCTGTTCCTGGATCAGTATATATTTATACGCTGAAACATTATTCCTGTCAAACAAAGAGTCTCATCTTTGACCCTCAATGAAGAGACCAAATGTGAAGTTAAAAACCTGTACTGGTGGCCGTTTATGGCTCTACAAAACCTGAAGCACTTTAAAGGGTTAGTTCACCCAAAAATGAAAATAATGTCATTAATTACTCACCCTCATGTCGTTCCACACCCGTAAGACCTTCGTTCATCTTCAGAACGCAAAATAAGATATTTTTGATGAAATCTGATGGCTCAGTGAGGCCTGAGCAATGACATTTCCTCTCTCAAGATCCATTAATGTACTAAAAACATATTTAAATCAGTTCATGTGAGTACAGTGGTTCAATATTAATATTATAAAGCAACGAGAATATTTTTGGTGCGCCAAAAAAACAAAATAAAGACTTATTTAGTGATGGCCGATTTCAAAACACTGCTTCAGGAAGCTTCAGAGCGTTATGAATCAGTGTATCGAATCATGATTCGGATCACGTGTCAAACTGCTGAAATCACGTGACTTTGGCACTCCGAACCGCTGATTCGACACGCTGATTCATAACGCTCCGAAGCTTCCTGAAGCAGTGTTTTGAAATCAGCCATCACTATATATAAGTCGTTATTTTGATTTTTTTGGTGCACCAAAAATATTCTCGAACGGCATGAAGGTGAGTAATTAATGACATTATTTTCATTTTTGGGTGAACTAAACCTTTAAAGCATTAGAGTCACAACACAACAAAAATATAAAACTGGGACAAAGAATCTGCACAATGCTTTTAATCCAGTTCAAACAGAAGAAGAGCTGCAGCAAACATGGAGAATCAGAGCTGGAACAGAAGAATCAATGTCCTGAGAATAGAGAGAAAGCACATCAATATGGCCTTCAAACCTCTTCCAGACCAGACAGAAACATCTGACCGGTCATTCCCTGGTCACCCGTTACATCATCATAATACAGACTCGAGCTGAAGATCTTCTAGGAGTCGATCACATGACACTGAAACACTCACTTCTGAAAACAGCATCAATAAATGCTATAATGCGGGTGACCTTTGACCTGTGAGGTCGACGTCATGTGTGTTAGGAGCAGCGGGCTGGTCTTTGGTATCTAGCTGTGCAGGAACTGAAGGCAGATATTTTGGTTAAGGTGAGCAGGTTTGGCCACCTGATTGTACAAATGCAACAGTTCATGTTTGTTGGTTTTGCCACAAGAAAAAAAGACACAAAACGAAAGAATCGAGGGATTCACGTCCAGCATTCCAGATTCTGCGCAGTATCCGGGGAGCGCGTGTGCTTCCCGTCGTAATGGCAGCATGAGGTATGTAGTGTAAATCTCCACACGTCACAATAACGCTCCCGTGCATTCATGAGTGATTATATCATCTTAAAATAATGAGAGTTCACTTAAAAACATCACAGTACTTCCTGAGAGAGACGCCTTCCTGTTACGGAAAGCAAAAATGTGAGATTGGACACAAACATCAGGCCCTGAAGCGTCAGTGTGGATAAAAGAGGATGATGTTCACGCAGAGATCCAGATGTTCATCTGGACTTTGCTCTGGAGCTTCTGCTTTGGTTGTGGAATGATTTGATGGTTACGCTGAGAACTTCATCACACCATTCATGGGTGAATCTCATGAAACCTCTGGGAAAACATGATATTTTGATCCAAAACCAGCAGGAAGAAATGATAAATTATATTTTGGATAAGTAAATGTTGGACCTTAAAGATGTTTTAAATTGTGATATCATGACGATTAAATGCAAGACATGTTAAACAGGCTTCAATTTCCTGATTTTATATATATATATATATATCTTTATACACACACACACACTTACAAACTTATGTTAGATGTGATTATTCGTGATTAATCGCAATTAATCATTTTGACAGCATTAATATGTGCGGGTATGTATGTATATATATCTTTATATATATACACACACACACACACACACACACACTTACACACTTTTGTTAGGTGCGATTAATCATGATTAATCGATTTGACAGCATTTATTATGTAATAATAAGTAATAGTATATATATATATATATATATATATATATACACACACATATATTAAACTTTTATGTTAGATGCGATTAATTGATTGACAGCATTAATATATATGTGTGTATATATATATATATATATATATATATATATACACACACACTTACAAACTTATGTTAGATGTGATTATTCGCGATTAATCGATTTGACAGCATTAATATATATGTATGTGTGTGTATATATATATATATATATATATATATCTTTATACACACACATTTACAAACTTATGTTAGATGTGATTTTTCGCGATTAATCGCAATTAATCGATTTGACAGAATTAATATGTGCGTGTATGTATGTATATATATCTTTATATATACACACACACACACACACACTCACAAACTTTTGTTAGATGTGATTAATCGCAATTAATCGATTTGACAGTACTTATATATATATATATATTTGATTTTCATGAGATTCACCCACATATTCAAAACTTGCCCTGAGATCCAGATGAAATAAACGTAGGAGCAGATCCCACAGCGGGCCGATCGCTCGTTCAAACATCTACTGACACATTCAGCTGGTTTCTGAGGTATTTGACAGTTGTTCTGAGAGACAGACGGGCTCTGACATCATCAAACGTTTGAGCAGACACATTTCCAAGAACCTTATAAGATTCCAGGGATTCCTCTTCCCTAGCGACCGCGTCCTCAGGTCCAGACGGGCGTTCGGACCGCGAGCCGGTGCGCAGGGAGGCCAATGCATAGAAGAGAATCAGTGAGGTCCCGTCCTAAAATCACGTCAGCATTTAATCGATTAATCGATTCTAAAAAAAAACAAATAAAAACTCAATTCAGAAAAGGTCTAAACTACAGATCCTGAGGTAAAAGACATTCCCGTAACGTTCCACCACTGAATGTTTGAGGTATGAATGTAAAATGAGGAACCTTGAGAGAAAAAGTTCATTCAGAATAAAAGTCACGAAACATAATCAGAAGACAGAAGAAACACACTCTAAATAAAAATCTTCAAGTTCTGTAAAACCTGTCCGTCGTTTGGCTGAACGTTCTGATTGTATTTAGCGTTTTCTAAAACAAGCGGACGTCGTTCGTGAAACACAAGCGCAAATTTCTGTATGAATCGTTCATAAATCCATTCTTACGTTGCATTGTATTAATTTTGTGACATTTTAGATTCAGTAAGAGTGTTTTTGAACGCTTCACTTGTGATTCCTGAATGAGGCCCAGCCATGTTATTTTATGCATATGTGTCCATGTACTTGTGCGAAAACCGCAAATATGTTTCCAAACATGCGGACAGCCGATGTCGACAGGAGAGAATGAGGTACTGGTTGTGCAACAGTTTGAGTTTCATCCATTGATTTTCACGTCCAGCACAGAGCTGGGCGGCAGGTGGCGTCCGGCTCGGGTTACGGGGAGCCGCTGGTGGACGGCTCCGCTGAGCTCCGCCCTTGGAGGAGGAGGAAGAGGTGGGGCTTTGGCTGGGGGCGGAGCTAGAGAAGGTGAACAGCCCACTGGGTCCAGCTGGAGGTGCGTGAGCCGCGGCAGACGCGTTCACACCCGCAGCTGCAGCCGCCGACTTCTGGGCGAACAGAGTTCCTGTGAATCGAAATGTCAAAAATCAGATCAGCAGTGATTAATAGTGATGCACTGAAATTAAAACAAAACCGAACCGAATAAGATACATATTGTTCTCAAGCTGACGTCTTTCTGTGGTTAAAACACTGGTTTAGCAATTACATGAGACATGATTCATTTCAGTAAGTTGTTCTGTATCTTTCAACATTCCTTCTGATGTTCATGCATGTTTATTTGGTGCTGCAACTAGTAGTAAAGAGGAAGAAATGATCAGTTCACGCCACATTAAAGTGCCACAAAACAAATTTGTTGTTTGAATTTTGTGATCAAATTGACAGAATCTGAAAGCTGAGACTTCGTTTCATATTATAATTATCAAAGCACAAAGCTTATTGTGATTATTGGATGGCAGGCGCACTACAGGTTATTAAATTTGATGGTATGATGGTATTTGAAGAGTTGTAAAATGTATATTTATTTAATTTTATTTTTATTTGGTTGATGTTATTTTTATTGTAAAGCACTTTGTGACCCTTCCTTGTTTGTGAAAGGTGCTATATAAATAAACTTTACTTACTTACAAATAATGTTTAGTAAAGTTTTGTTCTTGCATTAAATGAAAACAGCGCGGACTAAAAGATCTCGATTCGTCAAAATGAAGATTGATTAAAAATGACAAATCAATATTGTTAAGCCAGCACTAGCCTCCACACAGCTGACCTGTTTACCTGTTGTAGCTTTTTCCATGTTGTGTGTGAAAATATTTTATTTTTTATTATTTTATTTATTTATTTACTTCTATTTTATATATTTAATAACTAAATAAAATAATTGTATTTTCCATGTTTATTTTTATTTGTATTTATATGATTATTTATTTTGTTTTATTTGATTATTTACTTAATTTTACCTTTAATTTAAATGTTTATGTAATTTTTTTATAATTATTTTATAATTATTTATTTTAGATTTAATAATGTTATATATATATATATATATATATATATTATATATATATATATAATATATATATATATATATATTATTAACTGTTGTTGCTGATCCATATTGTGTACAAAATTTTTTTTATTATTTATATTTATTTATTCATTCTATTCTATTATTTTTAATAACTAAATAAAATAATTGTATTTGTTTTTATAGGTTTATTTTTATTTGCATTTAAATGATTATTCATTCATTTGATTTGATTATTTACTTTTACCTTTAATTTAAATATTTTTTTGTTTTATCATTTTTAATTGTATATTTTGTAATGTTATATAATATATATTATATATATATATATATATATATATACACACACACACATAATTTATATATATTATATATATATATATATAATATATATATATATATGTATGTGTGTGCATATACAGTATACACACAGACATTATATATATATATATATATAATATTATACATACATACATACATACATACATATATATAAAAATAATGTTTTAGAAAGTGCACAAAATAGATGTTGACAGTCAAAACGCAGCAAAATGTCACTGTTTTGTCAATGATTTCGGCCCTCCAGAACTA
>VTFQ01000591.1:895000-940000 GCA_036281575.1 Ancherythroculter nigrocauda | reverse complement strand
AGATGCAGTAAATGTAGTGTGTGTGTGTTTGGGCGTGTCGTACTGTGTGCGGAGCGTGAAGGCGGCGCTGGTGATGGAGGTGGGCAGGTTCAGACCCTTGGTGATCTCTCTCCAGATCTTCTTGTTGATGACCTCCACCAGCCCGCCCTTCTCCGTCACCAGCTTATACAGCATGTACAGATCCAGAACCTGCTTGGCCATGATGGGGATCCTGTTCACCGGAGTCCCTGCAGGAAAACACCAGCAGAGGAAACACCGTCAGGAACCAGCGACAAGACGACACTCGTGATCCTGACACACCACTGCTGACATCACTGCAACACACCACTGACTCGCTTATAAATCAGTGGCAGGAGCGACACAAAAGACGCCCAACCCATGATCAATAAATCACGACAGGGACAATAATCCCCTATAATCCTAATATACATTTCTGCTGGCCAGTTATATAGTTCACTGTAGGCTGTGTGAGGTTGCCTAGCAACATAACAATCAGAGATCAATAAACAGCACATTAATATAGAACTCAACTGATGTGTGTGTGTGTGTGTGTGTGTGTGTGTGTGTGTGTGTGTGTGTGTGTGTGTATTAAAGAAAATATTACTTTTTTTGTTGTCATCTAAATACATTTATTTCATTTTATTTATTTATTATTAAAATAATTTATTTTAAAATAAAAAATATTGAGATAAAATAAAAATAAAAAAGCTCATTCAAAATGTTAAAAACATTATATATTAAATAAATATTTAAAAAACAATAATAGTATATTAAATATACTAAAATAATATGATAAAGAAATATATGCATATAATTTTTTTCTTTATTATATTATTTTTATATCATTATAGTTTTTATTAATATTCTAAATTAGCATTTATTTTGCACTTACAGTTTTTATTTTAATTTTAATTAATTTTGCTGTTTTTGTTGTTTATATTATTATTATTTTTCTGTTTATTTAGTTATTTTTTTTATTTTAGTTTTAGTTTAGATTTATTTCCAGTAACTAATTTTAGTGCTTCAATTTTTGTCAGCAACATTTTAGTAAAAAATGTTCATCTAATATTTATATTTTATATTAGCTTTATTTTAATGAGTTTAAATGTCTTAAATAGTTAATAGCCCTGATATATTCATTAACACTATATATTATACATCAGTAAATATTATATTTACCAGTTTTTCATGCATTTTCCCAAACAAAACAAACAACAACAAATGATAAAATAAAATTCTCAATATATTACTCGAGTTGAAGTTTTTTGCACTTCTTTGCCCAGCAAAAATCCAACTTAATTACTGCACTGAAGTGCTGAAGCAGATGTTGTGTTCATATGGGGTGAGAGTTCAAGTCGCCCACGTAACCACAGACTTCAAAGACACAGGTGGGCTACGGGCGGAAAAATACATATTAGCCTGCTTTACGCAAACAAGCTTGACCTGGATAACACAGACGTTTGATAGCCATACATTAATCCTGTCAGCAGCTTATCTTCAGGTCAGGGGCGGTAGAGACTCCTGACATCTAGTTAAACGTCTGTATGAAATGTACACAGTGAGAACTTATGAATCTACAGGAAAACCTTAATGCAAAAGAGTGGCTTCACCATCACAAACACCAGAAACACACACACACACACACACACACACACACACGAGTGTGATTCTTATCAACAGTTCCCTATAGAAACACAAATCACATGACGGCTTTATGATCTCTCCTACAAAACAAAACTTGAAACAGAAATGCAGTGAAAAACACTCAAAAGTTTAAAGGTTGCGTGACGCGCCCCGACACGCACACACGAAAACAAAAGGCATTCAGACGCCCGTGAATGTCTGTCAGTGTGTGTTCTGCTCAGCATTATGGGAGAACACGTGGTTTGATCATGCCATCAGGTCCAGAAACATCTCTGCAGTTCTTTAATGCCTCTGACCATCAACCCAACATCAAACAATTAGTGCGACCGCAAGGGTCAAAGGTCAGCCTGAGGTTATTGATGGCTGAATTAAAGCGCCGGTCAGCAGGAAGCCAAGCTTTTATACGTACACGCGCACACAGAGACTAGAGAATGGACGACGGACAATAGAAAGAGCCCTGAATGATTAATACTGACTGCAGTTACATCACACACACACACACACACACACACACACACACACACACACACACACGTTTGTTTTTGTGAATTGTGGGGACTTTCCATAGGCCGCAATGCATTTTATACTGTACAAACCGTACTTTCTATCCCCCTACCCTACCCCTAACCCTAAACCTAACCATCACAGGAAACTGTGCACACCTTTATTTTCTCACAAAAACATAATTTAGTATTTTTATTAATTAATTTACATTGTGGGGACTGGTGGCTGGTCCCCACGATGTAGGTGAACTCAGGTTTATATTACATCGGGGGACATTTGGTCCCCACAATGTAATATAAACAAAAGCACACACACACACACACACACACCACACACACACACACACACACCACACACACACACACACACACACACAGTCCTCTAGTACTGAACACTGAGTGAGAGAAACGGAACTTACACACATACATACATACAAACATACATACAAATGTATACAACCATTGAAAGGTTTGGGGTTGGTAAATTTTTTATGTTTTTGTAAACATGCTTGTAAAGTTTTCTTCTCACCAAGGCTGAATTTATTTGATAAAAAATACAGTAAAAATCAAAAAATATTATTACAATGTAAAACAGCTGTTTCTATGTGAAATATAGTGAAATATTTATTCCTGTGATCAAAGCTGTATTTATTTGATTAAAAATACAGTAAAAATCAAAAAATATATTACAATTTAAAACAGCTGTTTTCTATGTGAATATATAGTGAAATATAATTTATTCCTGTGATCAAAGCTGTATTTATTTGATTAAAAATACAGTAAAAATAAAAAAATATTATTACAATGTAAAACAGCTGTTTTCTATGTGAATATATAGTGAAATATAATTTATTCCTGTGATCAAAGCTGTATTTATTTGATTAAAAATACAGTAAAAATCAAAAAATATTATTACAATGTAAAACAGCTATTTTCTATGTGAATAAATAGTAAAATATAATTTATTCCTGTGATCAAAGCTGAATTTATTTGATTAAAAATACAGTAAAAATCAAAAAAATATTATTACAATTTAAAACGGCTGTTTTCTATGTGAATATATAATAAAGTGTAATTTATTCCTGTGATCAAAGCTGAATTTATTTAATTAAAAACAGTAAACAATACGTATTATTACAATCTAAAACAGCTGTTTTCTATGTAAATATATATTAAAATGTAATTTCTGTGATCAAAGCTGAATTTATTTAATTAAAAATACAGTAAAAATCACTAAATATTATTACAATGCAAATCAGCTGTTTTCTATGTGAATATATAGTAAAATATATATTTCTGTGATCAAATCTGAATTTTCAGCATCATTACTCCAGTCTTCAGTGTCACATGATCCTTCAGAAATCATTCTAATATGATTTGCTGCTCAAGAAACATTTATGATTTTTATCAGTGTTGAAAACAGTCATATTTTAGTGGAAATCGTGATTTTACAGGATTCTTGATGAATAGAAAGTTTTTTTATTTGAAATAGAATCTTTTGAAACATTATAAATGTCACTTTTGATCAATTTAATGCGATATTATTTCTTAAAAAGAAAAGAAAATGTTACTGACCCCAAACATTAAACTGAAATCACATTAAGTCTGTCACTGAACAGAACCTCAGTGTTTCTGGTTAGTTAAGCTTCTCTGACAGTAACTAAATAAACAGAGCAGATTCACGGCTGCTGAGGCCTGTAGTTCAACGTGGCGCCACCGTTGGCTGGAGCAGCGTCCTGATTGGCCCCCGGCTAACCCTCCCATCATGCCTTGCTGGGTTGATTTTCCCAGTGGGACAGCCCCATCAGGAGCAGAGTGATTAATGGCAGGCGGGGTCAGAGGTCACGCTGGGGGAAGTGCTGCGGTTGAGGCCCCAGCGGCCCTTGTACTTCTGTTTGCACATGAGGAGCATCAGGAAACGTCCGGCAGAGCGCAAAAACACACAGGACATCAGTGAATATGACAGAAGTTTAGTGCCTTTCACTAATTACTAAAAGCACATGATCAGAGCTGAGATGAACATGCAGGAGTGTCTGACCCAATCAGAAAATACAAGGTAAAAGAAGCTGTATTTAAATAAATAAGGTCATGTTTGTTCTGCTGACCTGCTGTCATTAAGTTTTAAATATTTTTAGAAAAGCTGAGAAAGATATAAATTATATTTCAATGACAATTTCAAAAAAATCTCTATCTCTCTATATATATTATATTATATTATATTATATTTCCACATACATATATCCACACACACACACACACCACACACACACACACACACACACACACAGACATACTGTATGTATTATATATATATATATATATATATATATATACACACACACACACATTTACTTTAATTTACTTATTTTTAAATAAATATTTATTTAATGTATATCTATACTGTGTGTGTGTGTGTGTGTGTGTGTGTGTGTGTGTGTGTGTGTGTGTGTGTGTGTGTATATATATATATATATACACACACACACACACACACACACACACACACACATATCATTTTATTAAAATAATTATTTATTATAATCTCTCTCTCCTATATATATATATCCTATATATATATATACACACACTTATTTATTTACATAATACATATATGTGTGTATATATATATATATATATATATATATATATATATATATATATATATATATATATATATATATATATATATGAACACATTTACTTAAATATTTTTATTTATAAATATTTATTTTCATTTATATATATATATATATATATATATATATATATATATATATATATATATATATATATATATATATATACACACACACACACACACACACTTATTTATTTACATAATACATACATATACATATATATTTATATATATGAAAATAATCAGTAGAAAATGAATACAAAAATGTAGTAAAATAATATCTAAATGCATTATATAAATTATAAAATATATATATTTTTTATGCATTATTTATGTATATATAAATAAATGTATAGGAGTTAATAAATATGTGTGTGTTCATATATAAAAATATATGCAGTTTTCTTCATGAGATTCACCCATATAAAAACTAAAGGGTAACATCATTTGACCTTTAACCCAGTTCAGCTGAGAACAGCATTCTGTCGTTCGGCTCCTGAACTCAATCAATAGTCTGACAGTCATATATCAGCGCGGCACATTAAATATGGCTGATTTCACATGACGGACGTCCTGTAAATAATTCAGAGGCTCCACGCGTGACACGGACACACAGGAAATGAATTTCTCCCTGAACGCGCTCCGTCGGGCCGGTGTGAGGTTTCACCGCACGTCCTGCTCAATGCACAGAGACACGAGGACACGCCTGAAGAACCGCACAGGTCGAGGCGGACGGGAGGATTATTTTGGCCCGGTGCATCACACGGCCTCCTCACTCAGGTTTGATTTATTTGTAATGGCAGGTCAGGGACATAAAAGGTAACGCTCAATGACTGCAGGGAATCTGCTATATTTAGTCTGGCCCGTGACACATTCATACAGACAAGAGCAGGACATACCAGCGGCGTGTTTACATGCAGCAGACATCAAAAAACTCATGCATATTAATATTCTGATCCGTGTTTGTGTTTACCAGCAATCTTCACATCAATACTGATATAAGTAAGACGAGTCACGAGAAACAAGCTGACGCTGTGTTAATCCGAGGATTAAACGTGACTCTTTCTCAGTGCAATAAAATGACACTCTCAGTGGAAAACTACGTTGAAACATTTCCATATGCACGCAAAAATATGTCATACATGACAGGGAAGAAAACGAAAATCACAAACAAATCTTGCCAGAAAAATTTCCATTTTCTGCATCAAACGAATCGTATTTGTTTAGAAGAACTGAAAGTACCATCACTTATCTGATGATCCGCATGCAATCTGTTCATTGATAACATTTGCATCAAAAACACCTGAACTAAAACAGATGTAAATAAAGGAAATACTAATTCAGTTTATCACATTTAACTCCGTGTCCTTTGTGATTTATTAGCAATTTCAGAGTGAAGCTGTGCGATAAAGCGCTGTAACGCGACTCCTTCCTCCGGCTCACCTGGACAGATGAAAGGAAGACAGCAGAGGAGAGGACGACACTCAAAAGACTCGACGGCGCGAAAAGTGAGACGCCAATTTAAGTGTAACCAGAGTGTGTGCGATCCTCCGGAGATCAGGATCTTATCAACACCTCATGGAAACACGAGCAGAGCCTCGTGGAGAAATACAGTGAGACGCTGAACTCCCACAAACACGCCGTAGGACCGAGAGAGAAGATGCGCTCGGGTCACAGCCTGAGGTCACACAGAGCCTGTCAGAGGTCAAATGAAGATAGCAGCTCCTTCCCATTAGAATCAATGTGTGACCACACCGTCAGATGAAGAGAGATCATTACTGCGACTGTATGAGATCCTTCATTCACTAGCAGCTCAAACTCTGCATCAGTAAGATTGTAAATTTAAGACTTTTTCAAGACATTTTTAAGACCAAGAAGGGAACACAATACATCAATATGTATGTATAGACAGAAAAACTTGTATTAGCAACACTTAAGAGCTTGAAAACACAACTTACAACAGATATCCATTACTTTTTAATTAATTTTACAAAAAAGTGATGTTCTTCCTCAGTATTTTTGTCTTGTTTTCCAGTGCAATTGTCAAAAGATTCTTAAATCAAGATACATTTACTGGAGATGCAAAATAACATAGGATATGAAGTCATGTTTTCTGTGAAATTGATCAAAATGAAGTGAGTTTGTGATTAAACCAAGAACAAATATCTCCCAACCGGCTCAGAAAAACTGACTTCAAAGGGATATTTGTTCTTGTTTTAAGCATAAACTCACTTCATTTTGATCAATTTCACAGAAAATAAGACTTTATATTCTGTCATTTTGTATCTCCAGTAAATGCATTTTGTTATAAAATTTTTCAAGAATTTTTCAAGCATTTCATTTTACATTTGCATCTCAAGTAAATGTATCATCAAGATGTTTTGATATTTGTAAGGGTTAATTAAGACATTTTAAGACCTTTTTCAGACCTACAGAAACCCTTTTTGATGAAAAATACAGTAAAAATGTGAAATATTATTACTATTTAAATCAGCTGTTTTCTATGTGAATGTATAGCAAAATAAAATTTATTCCTGTAATCAAAGCTGAATTTATTTGATAAAAAATACAGTAAAAATCACAAAATATTACTACAATTTAAAACAGATGTTTTCTATGTGAATATATTGAAATATGTAATTTATTCCTGTGATCAAAGCTGAATTTATTTGATTAAAAATACAGTAAAAATCACAAAATATTATTACAATTTTAAACAGATGTTTTCTATGTGAATATATTGAAATATGTAATTTATTCCTGTGATCAAAGCTGAATTTATTTGATTAAAAATACAGTAAAAATCACAAAATATTATTACAATTTAAAACAGCTGTTTTCTATGTGAATATAATGAAATATGTAATTTATTCCTGTGATCAAAGCTGAATTTATTTGATTAAAAATACAGTAAAAATCACAAAATATTACTAAAATTTAAAACAGATGTTTTCTATGTGAATATATTGAAATATGTAATTTATTCCTGTGATCAAAGCTGAATTTATTTGATTAAAAATACAGTAAAAATCACAAAATATTATTACAATTTAAAACAGCTGTTTTCTATGTGAATATATTGAAATATGTAATTTATTCCTGTGATCAAAGCTGAATTTATTTGATTAAAAATACAGTAAAAATCACAAAATATTACTACAATTTTAAACAGATGTTTTCAATGTGAATAAATTGTAGAATGTAATTTATTCCTGTGATCAAAGCTGAATTTTCAGTGTCACATGATCCTTCAGAAATCATTCTAATATGCTGATTTGCTGCTCAAGAAACAATCATGATTATTATTAATGGTGAAAACAGTCATATGTTTGTGAAAACCGTGATTTTTCAGGATTCTTTGATGAATAGAAAGTTAAAATGTACAGTATTTTTGGGAAATAGAATCTTTTGTAACATTATAAATGTCACTTTTGATCAATTTAAAGCATCATTTCTGAATATAAAAGTACTAAACTTTTGAACGTAAGTATTGATTTTCCAAACTGAAGTGTGCGGTTTGTAATTGGTATGAAATTAAACTAGTTTAGTTTAAATGATGTGTTCAATATTTCCACCCGGTCATCTAGTGGTAAATATTGATGAATCCATCCACAGACATATAATACAGTATAAAAACAAATCTGAAATATAAAGATTAGCACAAATATTTAAATGTTTCCTTTTTAGTCTTGTTAGTCATCTTTTAAACAAGATATATTCACTTGAGAAGCAAAACGACAAGAATGTGCATCTTGATTTCAGAGAAATCTAACTAATTTTGTGATGTTTTTGCTTAAAACAAGAAAAAGTTCTGAAAATTCAGTGAGAAATTCTTTCTTGTTTCAGATATCATTTCTCCAAAAATATCTCCAAGCCAGCAGAAGGATTTGAATGTGATAACTGAGATTAATCACATTTAAACATTAAGTAGGAACAGCTTCTGAAAAGCTGCCGCAGTGATCGATGTGAGGTGAGAAGAGGACATTAAACAGGAAGTGAAGACGAGAGCGAACAGGAAAAGACGCGAGATGAAGAAGCATTTATAACGGCCGACCATCCAACACATGCAGGAGAGAAATGATAAATGCCTTTCAGCTTCTAACATGTCATTTAAAATACATCCAGAATGTTATTTTGGACCGAAAACACATTTACACACAAAACCTCATCTTATAATCACAGATAAATATATGGAACTGAGAATAAACTGCTGATTCGGGATGGAGCGGAAGGGCCGCCACCCTGTCTCTGTCTCCGATAAATCACTGGTTTCAGTCAGAGTGATCTGCTGTTTCTCTCTCACTCGCTCGCAGCGCTTCTATCAGACGTACGGTTGTGTGTTTCAGAGGTTCATTAATCACACGATGAGACGCCGGCCCCTAATCCAGCCCTGCTAACCCCCTTCATCAGGTTTCTGAGGCCCAAACACCGGAGGAACGAGCCAACGGTGGATGATTCATCAAGATTTTTGAGCAGCGTCATGTGGTGCAGTTTCTGACGAGGGTCTTCTAGACACAGATAATCTGATATTAAACTAAAACTGATCGTTCTCTCGTCTTTATTCATACTCGTGTTTTTACAAACCTGCACAAATGGAGATGTTCTGAAACTTAATGTGACTGAGATACTGAAAATCATCCAAATTTGGAAAAAATTCACACACAAAAATATTAAGACAACTGCAATACATTTCACATTTTTATATTTAATGTCTATTATAAAACATATTTTTAAAAACATTATTTTTCCTCAAATGTCAAATTTTCTTGATAAAGATATTTCTGAATCATACAATAAAATTTAATTTAACCCCTTTTAAAAATTTATAATATTGCACAGGGGTTTTAAATATTAAAATATAAATTTTTTGGTTTACTACTTTTAGTCCAGTTCCCACTAACACTGCTGTTGTATTTTTTATAACATGCATTATTTATTTTATATTTATATTTTATAACATGCATTATTTATTTGAAATAATGCATGTTATAAAATGTATATAAATATTTAAAAATTACAATAATTTATTAATTATTTAAAAAAAATAAAGAAATATTTAATAAATAAAAAAATATTTTAAAAATGTATTTAATAAATAAAATGTACAATTAAAGGGCTATTGCACAGAGATTGAAACACATGAATATTTTAAATATAATATATATTTTTAATTTACTTTTTTAGTCCACTTCCCATTCCCACACTGCTGTTGTATATTATACATTTATATTTTCAAATGCAAATAATATTTACACAGTTCTAACATATACAATCTAATAAACTTAATACGATGCATATTTGTCAGTCACACGTGAATAAAACAGGTCAGATTTCTGTAATCGCATAAATAAACTAGATTTAAATACACAACCAGGTTTATACATTTATCACCAATAAACTGAATATTTATGCTGATGAATAAATGCATTACAAATATATGCAAATAGTCAATAATAAACATTTTTTGAGAGTAGAAATCTGCTTGTTTCATTTATGTGTGACTGACACATGAGTTTATTCGTTTGTTTTTGTTAAAACCGTGTGATCCAAATGGACAGAAATTTTATATCAATTCAAAATTCATGGAAAAGAATCAATTTATTTAGCTATTTAGTGTGTGTGAGCTGTTTAAAGTCATAAAACAAAAATAAATAGATCTTTTCTCATGTATTGTGACGGATTTCTGGAAAAAGAATAAATGCAGGGCGGGGCTTGGTTCGGTGCACTGGTTATTAATTGGATGTTGAGATGTGGGCGTGACTCTCAAACTTGTATGCAGATGAGCATGAGTTTGCAGGGGCGGGGCTTAAACACTGAAGATCCAGTTATGACATTTTGATTGAACATCGTGAAGTCAAGACATTTTCAAAATAATGAAACACATGCACGGATTGTTGACGAGACCTGTAACACGTGTTTAGAAAATAGATGAATTTCCATTAAACAGGAGCGATCTGATGAAGATCTGGTTCAGACTCAGTTCCTGCACCTGTGACACGAGACATCAAACCACAACTGGAGCTGCTGTTGTGTTCAGAAGCAGCTGTGTGACCTGCTTAACATCTCACGCCTCTCATGTGTTCAACACACTCGCTCCAGAACAACACGAATCAGGGTGGACGACACACACCTCCTCTGAAACCAGTGCTGGACAGTAACATTACTGTACTTAAGCATTTATTATATTATTAATATAATAAATATAATATAATATAATATAATATAATATAATATAATATATCTTGAATAATTGTGATTAGATGGAATAACCACGATCAGACGATTAACCAATAACGTGACAGGCCAATTCATCGATCAGTCCTTTTTACTTTCATACTTAAGTACATTAAAAATCAATAACTTTTGTACTTTCAGTCAAGTAATACTGAAAATGAGTACTTATACTTTCACTGGAGTAATATATTATCAGGGTATTGATTTGTGTAGTTTGTCGACCACTGCAGATCTGATCCACGGGAAACCTGATGGGAAACAAACTCAAACTGCTCTGAGACACAGAAGATCAACCGCTGTGTGCGATGAAACTACAGCACCATGTGTCTTTCCTGAAGCTGCTCGATACGGGGCCTCAACCCTGACGGTCCGTTGAAAACAGCTGTTGAAACCACACACACACACACACACAGACCGACCGAGACAGAGTTCCTCGTATTAAAGCACTCAACACAGAAGTGAGATTCTGTGGTTTTCCTTCCTTCCCGTCTCCTCAGAGTTACAGAGAGATGTTTCACGTGACGTCGCAGGATCTTCTGCTCTGTAGACGCAGTGTGACTCTAGAGCTGTAGTTAAAGTTATAACTGACTTAAACACTAATGCAAACAGAAAGTGACTGACAGATCGTCCTCAGATCGCCCATTAAGACGTCTTACAGACACACAACGTTTTTGACTCTCCAAGGCTGCATTTATTTAAATAAAAATACAGTAAAAATAGTGAAATATTATTCCAATGTAAAACAGCTGTTTTCTATGTGAATATATACTAAAATATAATTTATTGCTGTGGTCAAAGCTGAATTTATTTAATTAACACAGTAAAAATTACGAAATATTTTAACAATTTAAAACAGCTGTTTTCTATGTGAATATATACTAAAATATATTTTTTTCCTGTGATCAAAGCTGAATTTATTTAATTAAAAACAGTAAAAATTACAAAATATTTTAACAATTTAAAACAGCTGTTTTCTATGTGAATATATACTAAAATATAATTTATTCCTGTGATCAAAGCTACATTTATTTAATGAACACAGTAAAAATTACAAAATGTTTTTACAATTTAAAACAGCTGTTTTCTATGTGAATATATACTAAAATATATTTTTTACTGTGATCAAAGCTGAATTTATTTAATTAACACAGTAAAAATTACGAAATATTTTTACAATTTAAAACAGCTGTTTTCTATGTGAATATATACTAAAATATAATTTATTCCTGTGATTAAAGCTGAATTTATTTAATTAAAAACACAATAAAAATTACAAAATATTATTACAATTTAAAACAGCTGTTTTCTATGTAAATATATATTAAAATGTAATTTATTCCTGTGATCAAAGCTGAATTTTCAGCATCATTACTCCAGTCTTCAGTGTCGCATGATCTAGTGATTCTGATTCTAGCGCTGTGTGTGTGCGATTTTGTGTTTAAACACTCTGTGCCCTTCACGTGTGTGAACTTGCTGCAGGTCAATCCCCACATCGGCCCACGGCCCCTGACGGGCCCCTCCACATTCACACAAATAAACACACGTCCAGATCTTCAGGTTTCAGTCCAGACATGAAGCATCAATCACACAGGCTTTACACTAACAAAACACACACACACACACACGTTCTTGAGACATACATGTGTGCACATGCTTCAGAACACACACACAGATCCTGGATCTGACGGCGAATATAAACTCACTCCTCTATCAAGCGGTGACATTAATCAGAAATTAATCTTTAAACTCTCTCACCTCGTTTCTGCATGAAGGTGAAAAGGTCGTCGAGGAACTCCTTCCTGTGCGGGTCGTTATCCAGCTCATATAACTATCACACACAGAGACACATTCACATAATCGTCATGGATTCATTTATTAAATTATTAATTAAATTGGTAACACTCCACAATAAGGTTCAAACTATATTAGTTAACGTGAACAAACAATACAATACTTCTAAAGCAATTCTGAACTTGAACACACTGCTGTATTTATTTATTTATTTTTTAATATTTATTTATTTTAAATTGTAGATTGTTAATGCTTCACTTATTCACTTTTGTCTATGCTGATTATTTTCGCAAACTCAAAAAAAAAAGTATTATTTTAGTATCATTGAGATACTATTATAGTTTTTATTAATAATTTAAATTAGTTTTTATTTTTTTATATATATTTTTTATTAATTCTGTTGTTTTTGTCATTTTTAATATTATATATTATATATATATATATATATATATATATATATATATATATATATATATATATATATATATATATATATATATATATATATATATATATATATACACACACTACCGTTCACAAACATTAAAAAATACTGAAACAAATGTATTGCTCATTCTTTATTATTGCTTTATTAATGCATTAATGAATGTTAACTGAAGGGACCTTATTGTAAAGTTTTACTACTAAATTGGTCAATTAAAACACAAACAGATTAAATCAAACAATAACTATAGAAAAGTGTGGATAAACTCACCTTGGCGAAATCTCTGGAGGCTTCTCCTCTCCCACGAGCGCCATCCACATCATCCGGCCAGGACACGCCACCGTTCTACACACACACACACACACACACACAGGTGTCAATTCACAGGAAATAATAAATAAGGTTGTGTGTCTTCCTCCCGTAACACTCATCCTCCCCTCACGTCCTCTGACCTCCAACACACACACACACACACACACACACACACACACACACACGCACACGCAACAGGCAGCCAAGTTCATGGACCTCATCTCAGCGATCTGCTCCAAATGCACAGAAAATAACGTCATTTATTTCCTTCATATTTTAGCATTGATGTGTGAGGAACAGACATGATCAAACAGAACTGAATCAACACTGAAATTAATTGAACCGAATAACAACACTATTATCCCACAGCAGAATTTGAACTTTTGCATCATTAATTCTCATACTTTCCTATTTATTATTGTGAAGCTGCTTTGAAACAATTTCTAGGCACTATAAAAATAAAGTCTTGACAAGTATGTGAAGGCAAACGCATCAAACTGCAGAAGATTGTTTTGACGGACTGCACAGATACTGTTTCCAAACACTCACTGCCCCGCAGCAGCTTTAAAGGCATTATGGGAGTTGCTGTGAATTGTTGTAGTATTGTTTATTGCCATATCATACAGATTCAACATTCAACACACAATAAATGCAAACATTTTATAAAATTCAATCTAAAAAAAGACTAAGCAATTTTGTATTCGGGTCATTGACGAATAAGGTTTTTAAAAGTGTAAAAAAACATAATGGAGATATAATTCATTTTAAGATTTATTAAGTGTTAGCAATGAGATTATGTGGTTTTTATAATCAATTAACACTGATTTGGTCATTTTTTACAAGATGGACAAAATTTGTCACCAAAAAAGTCATTCGGTTTAACCAAAATTTCGGTTTTACCGAATGACGATATTTTCAATCAATGCTAACAGGCTGATATCTAACAAAAGGACAATCAAACATTTTATATTTAGTGCAAGTTTTTAAAATATTACAACATTTTCCATGTTTTATAGCGGTTGTACCAAATGACCTGATGTTTCGGGACATGCGTATGATCAAGAGAAAACATGAATTTATCAAATAGTTAAGAGAGAGTTAGTTACTTTGCTTCATGACCATGTGGTCCTGGATGATGTCACATCCTGTCACATGATACTGACCACATGACTTGATCTAAAATGGTCCCTTTATATTGGTTACTCCGATTGACATCAATGAAATTCATTTTTCCGGACATTCTTTCTCATAACAAAGCAACGACTTCTACACATAATTTTAATATCATTTTGCACTATGTTGATATATGAAGTTATAAAATCATGCCAGAATAAAAAAATATATACATTTATTACATTTTAAGATATTTTAATCACAAATGAACGGTTGGATGGTTAAACCGAATGACCTTTTGACACTTCAAAATCTTTAAAATACATTTATATGAAGAAAAATATAATTAAAAACTTTTGGATTCAATAAAAGAGATCTAGTTGTACTACCTTACACACTTTGGATGTCATATCTTTGTTTTTTATTATTATTAAGGCCTTTGAAAAAAAAGAAGAAAAAAAAAGACCCGTCCCATTATTGACCCAAATAGATAATATGATTATTTAAACATACTTGTGAAAAAAATTGTAAATGTTTTTCTTGGTCAATAATACAAAATAAGTCCTTTGAAAATCAAATTCAGATTTTCTGATAGAAATTGTAATTGCGATTTAAAAAAAAAAAAAAAAAAAAATCCAGGTTTGCAGTGCTGTACGTACAAAAAAAAACAAAATATAAAATAAAAACAAAATATTAATATAAATGATAAGATAAGTACTGAAAACTGACCCCTGCTTCACCATAATATAAAATAATCAAGTATTAAACTAAAAGGGCAGATGCTTTCATAAAGCAAATGATCTGAATCGTAAAATAGTTGTAATTAAGAGCAATACAGATGCAAGAAATGTTTTCCTTCTCTCTAAAAACTCAACCTGATCCTGACCCTCTATTGTTTCTCCCGTCCGTCTAAATCCGTTAGCAGGTTTACAGTAAGCGGGGGTTAATCACGTTACCGCGGGACGTGAGAGGATAGCTACATAAGAGCCAAAAATAACTCTGATGTCTGATGCTCTCGGACACGTTTCACAAAGAGATCACACAAACCAGAGCGAGACCACAAAACAAAAGTCTACTTCAGACCAGCTCAGACGGAGCAGAGGAATCAGAGGGAGCGTCATGTCTCAAATATCAGACCAATCTCTGAAATCCAGACAAACTCGCTCCGCATGCTTTGAGTTTGGAGCTCCGTCAAGTTGATTCATAATCCTCTGTTTTTATATCATTCATTCTCTCTCTCTAGAGCGTGTGAACGTCTCCATATCTCTGGGATTGAACCATCGCGAGCTTTTAAAATGAAGATACCGAAAGGAAAGTTTATTAAGAACCAGAATCTGGAGGATATTAAGATATCTTTAATACTTCTTGAGTCACAGGCATGCAAACTTGAGGCAAAAAGTGCTTTTTCTCATTTTTGAACTGTCACTGTTGGCATATAATAAAACAAAGATTGATAAAGTCAACAAATTTTACTAATAGATCTACCAATCTCTGTGTAAAAATAAAATAATGATGCTGACATCTTCTAAAGTCATTTTTACACCCCTCTAATTTGGCTCCAAATCTCAGGTGAAAATGGTCATTTTGACCCGCCTCTACAAAATACTGGATTATTCAGTAAATATTCATCTGTGACATTTAATATTTTGGCTTTCATCACTATTTATGTTTGTCTTTCTACAGAAAAAAAATAACAAAATCAAAAATTTGAGCCGAGGACCTCTGGATGAGTTGAGACGGAAGTGAACATAAACAGTAGAGAAAGTAAACGCGTGTGTGTATCAGTATATTGGATCAGTGCATTCGCTCTTAAAGTGACAGCAGCCTAATATTCCTGCTGCTGTCTGCGTTTTAGAGCATGACGCTTGCAACGCCAATGTCAAGGGTTTGATTTCCAGGGAATTCATTAACTTAAATGCAATGCAAGTCGCTCTGTATTAGAGCGTCTGCAAAATGCATAAACGTAATCAGTCGATCAATAAGGGGAATGCTGAGAGGGTTGAGAAGAAAAGCTCAATTATGAGTGTTTAGTTAAGCATTGAAAAAACCCCAAACAGCATGTGTGGCTCTGGAAACCCCCTTGTCGGGGTAAAAAGTGAGTCAATCTTCAATCCACATCAAATAATTGGAACCGCCCGGAATCATCTGCACAGAAAACAGGCGTGTTTATCCGATAACGACTGTACGGGAATCACTCAATCACTCTAATCCCACTGAACGTGTGAACGAGAACATCAACAGAACGACTGCAGGAGCCAAAACAAACAACACATTTGTTCAGAAGATTCACTTCAGCTGAACAACATTCCTCTAAACCTCCCCCACCGAAACACACACACACACACACCAACTACACTCATAAAAATAAAGGTCCCAAAAACTGGTGCCTTGACAGCATGAGGACGCACCACCACGAGGCTGTAAAGCAGTCCTGTTATTCAGGTTTTAGATTCTGCATAAATATCCTGTTCATATCTGACCACTACACAATAGTAAACTGACAATGTGCCAAACTGATGGATCTCAACTTCAGGTATTTCAACGATCACTCAAACAATGTTTTCAGGTCATAAAGACACAGCCTTAGGCAGTTTTTCACCATAAGCGCTGGAACAGGTTCCTGAGAATCAAACATGAAGAACTCAAATCATAAAACCACAGGGTGAAGCATTGATGACAGTCATATTCCCTCAAGAGGCTTGTTCAAATGTTTAATCGATATCAGCACACGGTGTTGCGTTACACACCCTCCGGGGTGAAGACACTTCTGTGTATGTTCGTTGTTCTCCTGAATTTGCATCGAAACATCAGTGAAGCGTTCACGTCTCATGAAGTCTCGTCAAACACGTTATATGGACACATCATACAAATAATGCTGCTCAATGCAACATTTACATTGTGTTTTTCTGAATTTGTAAATAAAACAAAGATTATTGGAGTAGATTTTACAAGAAAATGGTATTTCTTCAAAATGTTATGTTTGATTTAATGCATTACTTGCTGACGTTTTGCGCTCTTAAAAATAAAGTTCTTTACTGGCATTGATGATTCCATGAATCCATGGAACCACTCAAGGTTCTTTAGATTATTAAAAAATGTTCTTCACACTAAGAAATTATTATTCTTTTAAAAACTGAAAGGTTTTTTGGGGAACCAAAAAATGCAGTGTTAATTTCGTTGATGAATAATTTTCGCCAATGACATTTTTCCAATAACAAAAAAGAGATAATAGCTAAATAAAGACCAGTTTTGAATGTCAAAAACTATGATGAAAATCTATTGACATTTTTGTCAGCAAATAAAAACGAGATGAAAATGTTAGGGAGGGATGATTTGGGAATTGAGATGATGCGCACATCTGAACAGTGACGTGCTGATCTTCCCGGCAGGACACAAGTTGGCATACACGCTGCATGTCTTATAAAAAGTTAGAAAATGTAAATGTCTGGGAGAAAGAGACAAGTGCATATGGATAAATCTGAAAAAGCGCGAAAGAGAGCTCAATTAAGTTCGGTTTTCTTTGCGCACACAGAAAGCCGCCTCTCAGACAGCACACGAGTACTGAACTGAGCTCTCTTTCACATCTTTTTGCAGTTGAACAGACAAATGCACACAAAATTATGTCAAAATGAGTATTCATGTAAGCACAATGTAAACAGTTGGGAGATTATCAGATGTGTATCAGTGTATTGGATCCGTGCATTCAGTCTTAAAGTGACGGTAGCCTAATAAACCTGCAGCTGTCCGTCATTAATGTTAATCAAACAACAAAAGAAAGAGAAAATCACTCAGTGTTCTTGACTGAATAACTTTAATAGCTTTAAAAGGGGTGGATGATTATATTCACTTTTTTAACTTTAGTTAGTGTGTAATGTTGCTGTTTGATCATAAACAACATCTGCAAAGTTACGACGCTCAAAGTTCAATGCAAAGAGAGATATTTTCTTTTACAGAATTCGCTGTTTAAGAACTACAACAAACGGCTGTTAGGGACTACAACGAGCTTCTTCTCAGGTTAGTGACATCACAAACCCTAAAATTTACATAAACCCCGCCCCCAAGAACACACAACAAAGGGGGCGGGGCCATGTTGGGCTGCTTTAGAAAAGAGGAAGAGTTGTTGTAGTAGAGTGTTGTTGACATGCCGTCATTTTACACCAATCGAACGCTGGATTTGCTCAAAAAATGAACATGACGGCACATGCTAGTGGATGAGTTGAATCAACTCCACAGCAACTACATAAATTTATCCACTAACCATTCAGAAATATCTAAAAGTTGTAACTTCTTCCTGAGTCTCTCCATCAGTGTCGACTCCGGTTTGGGGACACCAGAGACTTGTGAAAGGGGCATAAAAGGGTCCGCTTTAACGATAAGATGCACTAATAAGCATACAAATAATCACAGAAAAACAACAGAAATTAAGCAAAAACTTTCAATATGAAATAATCTCCATTTTTGAAATGCATCACAGGATTAAAGTTTCTGCAAAACAAGGCATCTTAGAAGACATAATTAACTTCATGTGCCTATGTAGGCAGCTCACTAGATTTTAGAACACAGCCCATGATAAGAACGTGAACAATAAACAACAATAAAACAAAGAATAATCCCCATCCTGACACACACGTGCATGACTTGACATCTGCTTTTAAGTTTGGAGGAAGTGGGTTGTAGTGTGCACTGCAGAAGCAGGCTGGAACGCAGCCCGTTTATTAGCAGCAGTAGTTATCAGCTCATTCATTTAATACCACAATTACTGAGTTGAGTCATAGATGAATATCAATAACAGAACTGTGAATACTGTTTACACCACGTCTTTGTTTACCAGCGACAACCAGACAGACAAATTTGATTTTCTAAATGAATCTAATTTGACATAGAGATTACACCAACCCAACCCAAAAATCAAATAAGCTAAACACAATTGATAAGCCAAATGAGGGTGTACTAATTTCCATATAGTAAAACAGGGGAAGCCCAGAATTTGCATAACTAGTCTTGAAACGGGATCCATTTGTGGCCAGATGTCTGCGGCCGGCGTTAAGCCTTCGGTTATTTCTGGTGAGGCGACTGTTGATTTCACGACACATACGGCACGCGGTGAAGCGTCAGAGATATTTCACCTCCCCTTCGCTGCAGGTAGTTCAACACAACGACGACGACACGAGAAGAGGTTTTTCCTGATTGTGTCTGAAATTCAGAATTAATCTACAGTCTTCCACCTTTCAGTTTTCTGTTACAGGGATTCAAGAAATTGACTAGATAAAACATTTAAAAATATATTATATAGAGGTTGTTGTGATGGATCATTTTACATTGCCAAAGACTGGAAAACAAAAAGAAAAAAAGAAAAGAAAGCAGTTCAGAAGTGAATAAGAACATTACGAACTAGAAAGAAAGAAAGAAAGAAAGAAAGAAAGAAAGAAATTAACAGAAACATTTAGTTCATTTGAATCAACAGAAACAGTTCATTTGAAACAATAAAACATTTAGTTCTTTTGAAACAATGAAACATTTAGTTCTTTTGAATCAACAAACATTTAGTTCTTTTGAATCAACATTTAGTTCTTTTGAATCAACAGAAACAGTTCATTTGAAACAATGAAACATTATTTCTTTTGAAACAATGAAACATTTAGTTCTTTTGAATCAACAAATATTTAGTTCTTTTGAATCAACAGAAACAGTTAATTTGAAACGATGAAACATTTAGTTCTTTTGAAACAATGAAACATTTAGTTCTTTTGAATCAACAAACATTTAGTTCTTTTGAATCAACAAATATTTAGTTCTTTTGAATCAACAGAAACAGTTCATTTGAAACAATGAAACATTTCTTTTGAAACAATGAAACATTTAGTTCTTTTGAATCAACAAATATTTAGTTCTTTTGAATCAACAGAAACAGTTCATTTGAAACAATGAAACATTTAGTTCTTTTGAAACAATGAAACATTTAGTTCTTTTGAATCAACAAACATTTAGTTCTTTTGAATCAACAAACATTTAGTTCTTTTGAATCAACATTTAGTTCTTTTGAATCAACAGAAACAGTTCATTTGAAACAATGAAACATTTAATTCTTTTGAATCAACAAACATTTCGTTCTTTTGAATCAACAAATATTTAGTTCTTTTGAATCAACAGAAACAGTTCATTTGAAATGAATGAAACATTTAGTTCTTTTGAAACAATGAAACATTTAGTTCTTTTGAATCAACAGAAACAGTTCATTTGAAACAATGAAACATTTAGTTCTTTTGAAACAATGGTTGTCATATATATATATATATATATATATATATATATATATATATATATATATATATATATATATATATATATATAGTAGTCAACATTTAAAGTGGATCAAAACCTTTCATCAAAGTTGTCCTAAAACCTTCGTATTAGGACAACTTAGTTATTAGGACAACTTTGATGAACTTTTTTGATCCACTTCAAATGTTGACTACTGTATACACACGCACACGCACACGCACACACCAATATAATTTTTATTTATTGCTATGATAGTATTGTTTGTTTTATATTTTGTTAAATTTATATAAAACAGGGAATTTGTCTAAACAAGCTTTTATCTGTATATTTCACGTGCGGTTCATTATCTGTAGGCGAGGTTCTAGTGATTCTCTAGATTTCACTCCGTCTGTTGAGTGACGGATTACATGACATCTGCTGCACGGTCACGGCAAAACCCTGAGCAAACATATGCAGAATAAGAGCGATCGCATGATTGAACTCTAAAGCTCTTGCACTGGTGTGCGTCACATATGCATCGCACTTATTTGCCTGTTAAATTGTTGTTCAAATCTCCAACATTCAAACATCATCCCACGCTTGAAGCACGAATGCTCAAAGATGACAGACAATGAGGATGAGACCACCAACAGCTGGAGGAACCTGCTGATCAGGCCGCGCGTCTAAAGAAATAACATCAACTACTGAAACACTGATCACTCGCTCCAAACAAACACTTACATGACTAACACACAACAGGCTTCATAAAACACACGTGCTTCTGCTGTAAACTCCGACTAAATGTAACTAACATTTCTAAAATGTAACAATGTTTCTGATGAATCAAAAGAATTTAATGTTTCTAAAAGTTCAAAGTAATTAAATGTTTCGATGAGTAATTAAATGTTTTCAAAAGAATTAAATATTTGTCGATTCAAAAGAACTAAATGTTTCTGATGATTCAAAATAACTTAATATTTGTTGATTCAAAAGAACTAAATGTTTCTGATGATTCAAAATAACTTAATATTTGTTGATTCAAAAGAACTAAATGTTTATGATGATTCAAAATAACATAATATTTGTTGATTCAAAAGAACTAAATGTTTCTGATGATTCAAAATAACTTAATATTTGTCGATTCAAAAGAACTAAATGTTTCTGATGATTCAAAATAACTTAATATTTGTCGATTCAAAAGCACTAAATGTTTCTGATGATTCAAAATAACTTAATATTTGTCGATTCAAAAGAACTAAATGTTTCTGATGATTCAAAATAACTTAATATTTGTTGATTCAAAAGAACTAAATGTTTCTGATGATTCAAAATAACTTAATATTTGTTGATTCAAAAGAACTAAATGTTTCTGATGATTCAAAAGATCTAAATGATTCTGATGATTCAAAATAACTACATATTTGTCGATTCAAAAGAACTAAATGTTTGACGATTCAAAAGAACTAAATGATTCTGATGATTCAAAAGATCTAAATGATTCTGATGATTCAAAATAACTAAATGCTTCGGCAATTCAAGAGAACTAAATATTTGTCGATTCAAAAGAACTAAATGTTTCTGATGATTCAAAATAACTTAATATTTGTTGATTCAAAAGAACTAAATGTTTCTGATGATTCAAAAGATCTAAATGATTCTGATGATTCAAAATAACTACATATTTGTCAATTCAAAAGAACTAAATGTTTCTGATGATTCAAAAGAATTAAGTTTCTGATGATTCAAAAGAACTAAATGTTTCTGATGATTCAAAATAACTTAATATTTGTTGATTCAAAAGAACTAAATGTTTCTGATGATTCAAAAGATCTAAATGATTCTGATGATTCAAAATAACTACATATTTGTCAATTCAAAAGAACTAAATGTTTCTGATGATTCAAAAGAATTAAGTTTCTGATGATTCAAAAGAACTAAACGTTTGTCGATTCAAAATAACTAAATGCTTCGGCAATTCAAGAGAACTAAATATTTGTCGAATCAAAACAACTAAATGTTTCTGATGATTCAAAATAACTTAATATTTGTTGATTCAAAAGAACTAAATGTTTCTGATGATTCAAAAGAATTAAGTTTCTGATGATTCAAAAGAACTAAATGTTTCTGATGATTCAAAATAACTTAATATTTGTTGATTCAAAAGAACTAAATGTTTCTGATGATTCAAAATAACTTAATATTTGTCGATTCAAAAGAACTAAATGTTTCTGATGATTCAAAATAACTTAATATTTGTCGATTCAAAAGAACTAAATGTTTCTGGTGATTCAAAAGAATTAAGTTTCTGATGATTCAAAAGAACTAAATGTTTCTGATGATTCAAAATAACTTAATATTTGTTGATTCAAAAGAACTAAATGTTTCTGATGATTCAAAATAACTTAATATTTGTCGATTCAAAAGAACTAAATGTTTCTGATGATTCAAAATAACTTAATATTTGTCGATTCAAAAGAACTAAATGTTTCTGATGATTCAAAATAACTTAATATTTGTTGATTCAAAAGAACTAAATGTTTCTGATGATTCAAAATAACTTAATATTTGTTGATTCAAAAGAACTAAATGTTTCTGATGATTCAAAAGATCTAAATGATTCTGATGATTCAAAATAACTACATATTTGTCGATTCAAAAGAACTAAATGTTTGACGATTCAAAAGAACTAAATGATTCTGATGATTCAAAAGATCTAAATGATTCTGATGATTCAAAATAACTAAATGCTTCGGCAATTCAAGAGAACTAAATATTTGTCGATTCAAAAGAACTAAATGTTTCTGATGATTCAAAATAACTTAATATTTGTTGATTCAAAAGAACTAAATGTTTCTGATGATTCAAAAGATCTAAATGATTCTGATGATTCAAAATAACTACATATTTGTCGATTCAAAAGAACTAAATGTTTCTGATGATTCAAAAGAATTAAGTTTCTGATGATTCAAAAGAACTAAATGTTTCTGATGATTCAAAATAACTTAATATTTGTTGATTCAAAAGAACTAAATGTTTCTGATGATTCAAAAGATCTAAATGATTCTGATGATTCAAAATAACTACATATTTGTCAATTCAAAAGAACTAAATGTTTCTGATGATTCAAAAGAATTAAGTTTCTGATGATTCAAAAGAACTAAACGTTTGTCGATTCAAAATAACTAAATGCTTCGGCAATTCAAGAGAACTAAATATTTGTTGAATCAAAACAACTAAATGTTTCTGATGATTCAAAATAACTTAATATTTGTTGATTCAAAAGAACTAAATGTTTCTGATGATTCAAAAGAATTAAATATTTGTCGATTCAAAAGAACTAAATGTTTCTGATGATTCAAAAGAACTAAATATATGTCGATTCAAAAGAACTAAATGTTTCTGATGATTCAAAAGATCTAAATGATTCTGATGATTCAAAATAACTAAATATTTGTCGATTCAAAAGAATTAAATATTTGTCGATTCAAAAGAACTAAATGTTTCTGATGATTCAAAAGAATTAAATATTTGTCGATTCAAAAGAACTAAATGTTTCTGATGATTCAAAAGATCTAAATGATTCTGATGATTCAAAAGATCTAAATGATTCTGATGATTCAAAATAACTAAATGCTTCGGCAATTCAAGAGAACTAAATATTTGTTGAATCAAAACAACTAAATGTTTCTGATGATTCAAAATAACTTAATATTTGTTGATTCAAAAGAACTAAATGTTTCTGATGATTCAAAAGAATTAAATATTTGTCGATTCAAAAGAACTAAATGTTTCTGATGATTCAAAAGAACTAAATATATGTCGATTCAAAAGAACTAAATGTTTCTGATGATTCAAAAGATCTAAATGATTCTGATGATTCAAAATAACTAAATATTTGTCGATTCAAAAGAATTAAATATTTGTCGATTCAAAAGAACTAAATGTTTCTGATGATTCAAAAGAATTAAATATTTGTCGATTCAAAAGAACTAAATGTTTCTGATGATTCAAAAGATCTAAATGATTCTGATGATTCAAAAGATCTAAATGATTCTGATGATTCAAAATAACTAAATGCTTGTCGATTCAAAAGAAGTAAATATTTGTCGATTCAAAAGAAGTAAATATTTGTCGATTCAAAAGAAGTAAATATATCTGATGATTCAAAAGAACTAAAATGATTCTGATGATTCAAAATAACTAAATGTTTGTCGATTCAAAATAACTAAATGCTTCGGCAATTCAAGAGAACTAAATATTTGTCGATTCAAAAGAACTAAATGTTTCTGATGATTCAAAAGAATTAAATATATGTCAATTCAAAAGAACTACATATTTGTTGATTCAAAAGAAGTAAATATATCTGATGATTCAAAATAAAGTTCAGTTGATTCAAAACCTCAATAATTGCTTCAACAAGAATCATGCAAGATAAATAAAAGTATCTCAATCATGAGTATGAAGTAATGAAATAATGAGAAAATCAAAGAGTAAATCAGATGCTTGATGGCATCTCACATACACTAAGAAAAAGCGTCATGCTGCCCTCGGGTTCTGTTACTATGAGTTTGTAAGTCATAATCAAGTGATTTAGGACTAAAAATAAATGTTCAAATCTCTCTTTGACAAACAGCCAGAACAACCAAATGAAAAGCAAATGAAGCTGACAGACGTGTAATCGAGGCAGCCTGAGTCACGCCATCATCTAATGTAATGAAGTGGAGCATTACTGTTATGCAATATTCAAAACAAACGCAATCAATCAGATCCACAGGCTCAGAGAATCAGTTCTCAGAGGATAATGACGTCCAGCACACCTCTGTGTGTCTCTGAATGAGTCGGTCTGGGACTGGGAAGGTAGTTTGGGCAGGAATCCACTCTTGGCACGTGTTAAAGTGCCGGCCGTGCAGCGCTTGCATCGGAGCAGAGAGTGAAATAAAACACTGATTCTCACCGCAGTGTGTGGCCGCGCGCCAGCCGCACCTCAGCCACTGATCTGGACCGGCGCCAAACCAACACCAGAGAAACTACAATCACTGCGGCTCGCTCACACCGCTCAGGTTCAGACGCTCGAGTTCACTCACACACAACTGCTGAACGCTGCCACATGCCAGCAGCCAATCCCATCATGCACTTCACTCACAGTTTGTTGAACTTCTAAAACTTTAATGCAAATTAATAGGCATGAAGATAATCAGTTATTATAAACATTAACATCATGATTTTCTGTAAAGCAGCTTTGAAACGTGTACTATGAAAAGAGCTTTACAAATACATTCAATTAATATGAATTTAATGAATCTAATCATTGAAAATATCATACTGGAAAATGGTTATTTTAATGCTCTGGCATAGAAACGTTTTTAAAAACTCACAAGTAAAAGCTCAAAATCAAAACTATATAAAATAGATTCCGTTTTCTGCTGATTTATTTACAAACCCGATTCCAAAAAAAGTTGGGACACTGTAGAAATTGTGAACAAAAAAGGAATGCAATAATTTACAAATCTCATAAACTTATATTTTATTCACAATAGAATATAGATAACATACCAAATGTTGAAAGTGAGACATTTTGAAATGTCATGCCAAATATTGGCTCATTTTGGATTTCATGAGAGCTACACATTCCAAAAAAGTTGGGACAGGTAGCAATAAGAGGCTGGAAAAGTTAAATGTACATATAAGGAACAGCTGGAGGACCAATTTGCAACTTATTAGGTCAATCGGCAACATGATTGGGTATAAAAAGAGCCTCTCAGAGTGGCAGTGTCTCTCAGAAGTCAAGATGGGCAGAGGATCACCAATTCCCCCAATGCTGCGGCCAAAAATAGTGGAGCAATATCAGAAAGGAGTTTCTCAGAGAAAAATTGCAAAGAGTTTGAAGTTATCATCATCTACAGTGCATAATATCATCCAAAGACTCAAGGCCGGAAAACCATACTGGATGCCCGTGATCTTCGGGCCCTTAGACGGCACTGCATCACATACAGGAATGCTACTGTAATGGAAATCACAACATGGGCTCAGGAATACTTCCAGAAAACATTGTCGGTGAACACAATCCACCGTGCCATTCGCCATTGCCGGCTAAAACTCTATAGGTCAAAAAAGAAGCCATATCTATTCATGATCCAGAAGCGCAGGCGTTTTCTCTGGGCCAAGGCTCATTTAAAATGGACTGTGGCAAAGTGGAAAACTGTTCTGTGGTCAGACGAATCAAAATTTGAAGTTCTTTTTGGAAAACTGGGACACCATGTCATCCGGACTAAAGAGGACAAGGACAACCCAAGTTGTTATCAGCACTCAGTTCAGAAGCCTGCATCTCTGATGGTATGGGGTTGCATGAGTGCGTGTGGCATGGGCAGCTTACACATCTGGAAAGGCACCATCAATGCTGAAAGGTATATCCAAGTTCTAGAACAACATATGCTCCCATCCAGACGTCGTCTCTTTCAGGGAAGACCTTGCATTTTCCAACATGACAATGCCAGACCACATACTGCATCAATTACAACATCATGGCTGCGTAGAAGAAGGATCCGGGTACTGAAATGGCCAGCCTGCAGTCCAGATCTTTCACCCATAGAAAACATTTGGCACATCATAAAGAGGAAGATGTGACAAAGAAGACCTAAGACAGTTGAGCAACTAGAAGCCTGTATTAGACAAGAATGGGACAACATTCCTATTCCTAAACTTGAGCAACTTGTCTCCTCAGTCCCCAGACGTTTGCAGACTGTTATAAAAAGAAGAGGGGATGCCACACAGTGGTAAACATGGCCTTGTCCCAACTTTTTTGAGATGTGTTGATGCCATGAACTTATTTTTCCCTTAAAATGATACATTTTCTCAGTTTAAACATTTGATATGTCATCTATGTTGTATTCTGAATAAAATATTGAAATTTGAAACTTCCACATCATTGCATTCTGTTTTTATTCACAATTTGTACAGTGTCCCAACTTTTTTGGAATCGGGTTTGTACATTTTTGCTGAAAACAGAGCATCCAGATCATGAAAACTAGTTAAAACAAACACATTTGTCACAAATATGAATGTGGATTTGAGTCAAATTTAACTGCATATTCCTGAATGTTCAATTGCATGTTCAGTAAATATTCAAAATTCAATTGCGATGTTCAATATCTAAATATTTGAAATTCAATTGCGATGTTCAATATCTAAATATTCAAAATTCAACTGTGATGTTCAACATCTAAATATTCGAAATTCAATTGCATGTTCAACATCTAAATATTCGAAATTCAATTGCATGTTCAATATCTAAATATTCGAAATTCAATTGCATGTTCAACATCTAAATATTCGAAATTCAATTGCATGTTCAATATCTAAATATTCGAAATTCAATTGCATGTTCAATATCTAAATATTTGAAATTCAATTGCATGTTCAATATCTAACCAGGTAAACAAGCAGCAAACCAGCTGCTCTAAATAGTTCTGCAACAGTCACTAACAGTGACTCTGTGTGTGTGTGTGTGTGTATATGTGTGTGTGCTTTTGTTTATATTACATTGTGGGGACCAAATGTCCCCATGATGTAATATAAACCTGAGTTCACCTACATCGTGGGGACCAGCCAGCGGTCCCCACAATGTAAATGGGTTTATAAATCATATAGAATGAGTTTTTGTGAAAAAGTAAAAGTTTGCACAGTTTCCTGTGAGGGTTAGGTTTAGGGGTAGGGGCAGGGTAGGGGGATAGAATGTACAGTTTGTTCAGTGTAAAATGCATTGAAGTCTATGGAAAGTCCCCACAATTCACAAAAACAAACATGTGTGTGTGTGTGTGTGTGTGTGTGTGTGTCTGATCATATTACCACCATCATCAGTATCTTTTCCCACATTGGGGATCATGTGATTTCATTCTTCAGGGTTGATTCACCAAATAATGTGTCAACCATAACAAACAGACATAATTTACATCAGACTTTGAGCTTTAGATACGAAGGCCAAAACGGCAGCAAAGTATTGTTAATGCTTTAGTTATCTTTTAAGTGCCCCTATTATGCTATATAAAGGTTTGGAGTCTCCTTTTACATGCATCAAAGGTCAAAAAACACTTTCATTTTCTCACATTATCCACTGCAGCATCAGCTCTTTTCTCTCAGTGTCTGAAACGGTTCGTTCAAAGATTCGGTCTCTCTAAACCCCGCCTTTCTGAGAGCTGCTCTACTGTGATTGGTCAGATGTCCCAGTCTGTTGTGATTGGTCGGATACCAAACGCTCATTATCATATCTGAATCTCGGCTCTTGATTCACAGTGATACGAACAGTAACGATCGCGTCAGTTTTACAGTATCAATCTCATCAATTTGATTTGGCAGCAGAAAACAGCGTCTTCTCGACATGAACAACACGAACCAAACTCTTCCAGTCTCAGATACAACTACAGTGTTTGAGGGCGGGGCAAAGAGACGCTGTTCAGCCAATAAAGCCCAGAGGCGGGCATTATGCAAATTAGTTACAAACCTACACACTGAATTACTGACGACTCATTTCAGCAGTTCAGAATCAATTCTTTCTTTTAGGAGAAAAACTTTATTGGTTGTGCACTTTGATCATCTTTAAAACTATTATATTACACACTACATGAAAGGTATGGTAATATCTGAAAAAGCATAATAGAGGCACTTAAATGCAGGGCTGCTGGTTTGTAAAGGCAAGCATCTGTATTTCTATTTCTCCGAGTAGAAAGCAGAACTCATTATCACAATCATCCCTCACCGTTGCACTCGTGCAGCACTGTGCAGGTGCAGGCGGTGTGTTTCGCACCTCATTTTTCTTCAGAAAAATCTAGATTAGATAAAAATCTAGTTTATGATCTTTTCTTTTCCCTCACGCCAAAGGTTTTTGCAGTCACTCATTCGATCATTCACACAGTCACATTCAACACGGCACAAGGCAAAGCAAACATCTGCAAGAGGTCAAGCCGACATCACAGGCAGGTTTCTGCACATCTGAGCGAGACGATATGATGTGCATCTCAACACAGTAAAACATGTTCAAAACATCATATTTGTTTACATTAGTATGATGCTAGCTGCTTCTGTGCATTGAACTAAATCTTTGCATTTTCTGCACTTTCACATGTCATCTTCTGGTTTTTACGTGTGATCTTCGAGCCAAACTGAACAAAAATGGCCTCAAATTCAAGATAAGGGGGAAAAAATGCCCGTTCACAATTAAACACAAAGACAAAAAATATATTACGACTGATGCAATTACAGTGAAATTGAGTGAAAATAAAAGAAAAGTATTGATTGTGGCATTACATTTAGATCTGTTTGCATGTTTCTGTTGAGCTTATGAATGCATTGGCCAATCAGAGGCGTTTCGATTAGTCACCGCTGGAAATTAATTTTTTAATGCATAAAAAGCAATAAACGTTTCTCAGCTTGTTTTTTCTGTGTAGAATATGTTTCCAAACGTCTATGTATTCTATTAATAATCCTTATTATATGTATCAAATCAACCAAATTTCAGAAACTTCCCAGCCTCAAATATTTGATTTTGTCATTTTTTTCTGTAGAAAGATAAACATAAATGGTGATGAAACCCCAAATATTAAATGTCACAGATGAATATTTACTGAGTAATCCAGTATTTTGTAGAGGGGGTCAAAATGACAATTTTCACCTGATATTTGGAGCCAATTTAGAAGGGTGTAAAAATGACTTTATAAAGATGGCAGCATCATTATTTTATTTTTACACAGAGATTGGTAGGTCTATTAATAAAATCAGTTGACTTTATCAATCTTTGTTTCATTTTATGCAAACAGCGACAGTTCAAAAATGGCAAAAAAGCACTTCTTGTGTTTTGTGCCTCAAGTTTGCATGCCTGTAACTCAAGAAGTATTAAAGCTATCTTAAAATCTTTTTAGACTCTGGTTCTTAAACTTTTCTTTTCGTATCTTTATTTTAAAGGCCTCAATGGTTCAATCCCAGAGATATGGAGGTCCTAATGTGGCTCCACGAGTAACAAAAATAAACATAAATGCCATGTCTGATGCAGCTTCTGATACATCTTTGCAGTGTAAAGATGGATTTTGTTAATTAAATTATATTGGTATCAATCTATGGAAGTTTGTTGACACTACGGAATAAAAAAAATAAACTTTTTTTTCCCCTTGCAATTGCAAACTTTTTCTTTTTTGTCAGAATTTTTTTATCAAAAAAAAGCTTCCATTGTATTCTGATTGATTGACTGATTGAAGTAATTGGTTAAATGTAAGTATTTGACAACACAAAAACAAGCTAATTATACAAATTGCCCTTATAAAGGTAAAAAATGCTCCTGGAAGTCATTTCCTTTAAATCAGATATTGCCCGGTTCCTTCTTTTGATGTGCATCTGTGGGATTTTTTTTTTTTTTTTTTTACTGTAAAGGTCTTTAGAAACAGTGTCAGAAAGCGTCTCTCTCCTGCTCATCTTACACTAGCTTTTATTGACATGCAGTGACATAAAACAGAAGGAGTGGCGATTCTCCGATGGGAATCTGTCATGTTTGAGGACTTGACTCTGTAATTCCGTTTGGAATGTTTCCTTTGGGTGGGGCGACACTTCCAGTGACCCTCCCCCACCTTCACCGGCTCTATTTCTGGATCAGCGGAATCTTCAACACTGGACTGTGAGAGCCTGGATTCTACAAGCACACCCTAAACACACACACACTAAACACACACACACATATACGCGCACACACACGCATCATAAACACTCACACACATACTTTGCTAATGGTAACATTCATGCAGAAATGGATGAATTTTGCAGAAATGTGCTGTACACAACAGATCTTTCATTGTTGAATGAACAGAAGCAAGTTTTTTTTTGAAAAAACAAAAACAAAAGTGAATTAAAATTAGCTTGTTTTTAATTGCAAGTTACTCAAAATGCATTAAGACGAGGTCAAGTAACAGTAGCATAATTACGCCCATTGTTCCACACACCATTTTAACAGTATAAAGAGAGACTGATCCATTCTGAACACAGCCTGAATGTCTACAGCGCTGAGAGAGACCTGCACAAACACAACCGTCAGAGGATTACGTTTAATGACGCAAACCTTGGGCCCACATAACATCAACCCACAATCCCTCAGTGTAGCACACAATTAAACAGCGTAAACACAGCGTTCAGCCCTGCCACAGGCTCTCGGGAGGATCAAACATTAACTCAAACTAAATCTATTAAAAACATTTTGGTTAACTGAAAGCTGAAATAACAAAATATAAATATTAGAAGAAAAAATTAGAAATGTGGCCTTGCCAATAAACTGAAATAAGTTTAAACACTAAAATTACTAACTGGAAATAACTAAAACTAAACTAAAAGTAAAACAGAAATAAAATAAATGAAACCTAAAAGCATGTAACAAAAATACTAAAAAATTTAACTAATATGAAAGATGGAAATAGAAAAATAAAAGATAATTGAATATATTAATTTAAAAAAATATATATATATAATTAACAATGACAAAAAAATATTAACAATGACAAAAGCATGTAATAAAATTAAAATTAATTAAAAATTAATCTATAATGAAGATAAAATATAAAAGCTAATTAAAAATTTCCACCGATTTTAACTTAAAAACTTCAGTTGCTGCCCTTAAATTTAAGTATAATCAACTTCATACAAGTAATTTCAATTTAAATTATATTAAACTGACTTTAAAAAATTAGGATGAATCTCATATAACATAAAAAAGTTGAAATTGCTTAAATTATTTTGATGAGTTAAAGTAATGTAAAAACATAAGTTGCCACGACTTTCTGAAACTATAATATTATATAAATAATACTAACATAACTTTGCTGAGGAGCTGAACACAACACACAACATCTAAAAGATCTTTAAGGGCTTGTAGAGCTGCGTTATACACTAAATATTAACAGTATATTCAATATAATTTTGTTGGTGCTACAAAATGAGCAACATTGTGAATTTTGATGCCTTATAATTGCTTTTAAGTTGCGTAAACATCAGCAGTTGACTAGTTCATCACTCAAATATGTTTTTAACTGCCTGTTTATGTTTTAGTAAAAAATTAAAACATCAATATTGATAGCTGATTACTGTTAAATTGGTGCATATAAATATATATATGGAGTTTTATTTATTTAACACCAAAACAATTTAATATTTAACAACCAAACATGTTTAGTCAAAATGATTGTTCCTTTGAATGAAAAATCTGTATATGCATCAAGAGTCACTGTCGCCTGCAAGGTATCCATCTAGAATGCCTGATCGACAGGGACACTGAATAAATAATAGATCAGCTTTTAACTGCAGTATGTGCTTGAGACAGAACACAAAAGATGGACTGTAAATAAATGAAAAATATCAGTTAATTTGAAATAATAAACCTTTACAAAAACAATATCGGAGTATCCCAAAGTAAAATTCCTTTAACTTCGATTCACCTCACTTATGACTCCATCGGATCAACTAATGCAACCCAAAGCGCACGTGAGGATCTGCATTCATAATGCATGAGGCGTAAATGAGGCCAATCATTCCCTCAGTCAGCGCTTACACAATCCACATCGATCCGCGCCAGACTAGTCCACACCGATCGCCCACTTCCACCCTGCGCAGGCGACGTGACGATTAAATATGCACCAGCCTGAGCTCGAGGTGACGTAACTATATGAACTTTACAATAACCAGAGATGATATAATACAAGCAGTCTTCACTAGTGCATGTCAGGGTTTTTATTCATGCCAAAATGGTCAGATGCTGGTCTATATACTATCAATCATTAGCAGACCACAAATCTGATGTTTGCAACTGGAAGTACAATAAAAGAGCCGCATTTGCTCTACAATCACCATCGTGTGTGTTCATCTTCATACTCTGGTTGGATGCATTCAGCCGGTGTTATTAAAACCCTATTAATCACTGTCGGATTAGGAGGGGGGGGCAGGGAGGAAGACAAGTGTTAGACCGGCCCCTCTGGACCCCAGGGACGCACCGGAGGATTACCAGGGTCAGCTGGCCTGAACGTCCCACTGCGGCCCCCACAGATCGCTGACCCTCCCACCACAGTGAGCACACGACACCTTTGTCCAGCCCATGTTTAACAATTATTTACTCTGTGTTGGATGGAGGGAGTGAGGTCAGCGCACATACATCACTGACTAAACCCCCGCAACACATGCATTCGCACGAGTCATTAACCTCTCACACTTGTTGAATTGAATCTTTCACTGATTTTTGTTCAGCTGAAAGAAAATGGTTCATTTACTTGATTATTGGACTGAAAACTGCACTTTTAGAAGAAAAGATTCTAAAACCTTAAAGGGTTCGTCAGGTGCTTCATATGTAGAACCTTAAAGGGTTCGTCAGCATTTCATATGTAGAACCTTAAAGGGTTCCATCAGGTGCTTCATATGTAGAACCTTAAAGGATTCCGTCAGACGCTTCATATGTAGAACCTTAAAGGGTTCGTCAGGTGCTTCATATGTAGAACCTTAAAGGGTTCGTCAGGCGCTTCATATGTAGAACCTTAAAGGGTTCCGTCAGGTGCTTCATATGTAGAACCTTAAAGGGTTCGTCAGGCGCTTCATATGTAGAACCTTAAAGGGTTCGTCAGGCGCTTCATATGTAGAACCTTAAAGGGTTCGTCAGGCGCTTCATATGTAGAACCTTAAAGGGTTCCGTCAGGCGCTTCATATGTAGAACCTTAAAGGGTTCGTCAGGCGCTTCATATGTAGAACCTTAAAGGGTTCGTCAGGCGCTTCATGTGTAGAACCTTAAAGGGTTCCGTCAGGCGCTTCATATGTAGAACCTTAAAGGGTTCCGTCAGACGCTTCATATGTAGAACCTTAAAGGGTTCGTCAGGCGCTTCATATGTAGAACCTTAAAGGGTTCGTCAGGCGCTTCATGTGTAGAACCTTAAAGGGTTCGTCAGGCGCTTCATATGTAGAACCTTAAAGGGTTCATCAGGCGCTTCATGTGTAGAACCTTAAAGGGTTCCGTCAGGCGCTTCATATGTAGAACCTTAAAGGGTTCCGTCAGACGCTTCATATGTAGAACCTTAAAGGGTTCGTCAGGCGCTTCATATGTAGAACCTTAAAGGGTTCCGTCAGGTGCTTCATATGTAGAACCTTAAAGGGTTCCGTCAGGCGCTTCATGTGTAGAACCTTAAAGGGTTCCGTCAGGCGCTTCATATGTAGAACCATAAAGGGTTCGTCAGGCGCTTCATATGTAGAACCATAAAGGGTTCGTCAGGCGCTTCATGTGTAGAACCTTAAAGGGTTCGTCAGGCGCTTCATATGTAGAACCTTAAAGGGTTCGTCAGGCGCTTCATATGTAGAACCTTAAAGGGTTCCGTCAGGCGCTTCATACGTAGAACCATAAAGGGTTCGTCAGACGCTTCATACGTAGAACCTTAAAGGGTTCCGTCAGGCGCTTCATATGTAGAACCTTAAAGGGTTCGTCAGGGGCTTCATATGTAGAACCTTAAAGGGTTCGTCAGGGGCTTCATATGTAGAACCTTAAAGGATTCCGTCAGGCACTTCTTGTGTAGAACCTTAAAGGGTTCCGTCAGGCACTTCTTGTGTAGAACCTTAAAGGGTTCGTCGGGCACTTCATATGTAGAACCTTAAAGGGTTCCGTCGGGCTCTTCATATGTAGAACCTTAAAGGGTTCCGACAGGCACTTCTTGTGTAGAACCTTAAAAGGTTCCGTCAGGCACTTCTTGTGTAGAACCTTAAAGGGTTCGTCGGGCACTTCATATGTAGAACCTTAAAGGGTTCCGTCAGGCACTTCTTGTGTAGAACCTTAAAAGGTTCCGTCAGGCACTTCTTGTGTAGAACCTTAAAGGGTTCGTCGGGCACTTCATATGTAGAACCTTAAAGGGTTCCGTCGGGCTCTTCATATGTAGAACCTTAAAGGGTTCCTACAGGCACTTCTTGTGTAGAACCTTAAAGGGTTCCGTCAGGCACTTCTTGTGTAGAACCTTAAAAGGTTCCGTCAGGCACTTCTTGTGTAGAACCTTAAAGGGTTCCGTCAGACGCTTCATATGTAGAACCTTAAAGGGTTCGTCAGGCGCTTCATGTGTAGAACCTTAAAGGGTTCCGTCAGGCTCTTCATATGTAGAACCTTAAAGGGTTCCGTCAGACGCTTCATATGTAGAACCTTAAAGGGTTCGTCAGGCGCTTCATGTGTAGAACCTTAAAGGGTTCCGTCAAGCGCTTCATATGTAGAACCTTAAAGGGTTCGTCAGGCGCTTCATATGTAGAACCTTAAAGGGTTCGTCAGGCGCTTCATATGTAGAACCTTAAAGGGTTCCGTCAGGTGCTTCATATGTAGAACCTTAAAGGGTTCGTCAGGCGCTTCATATGTAGAACCTTAAAGGGTTCCGTCGGGCTCTTCATATGTAGAACCTTAAAGGGTTCCTACAGGCACTTCTTGTGTAGAACCTTAAAGGGTTCCGTCAGGCACTTCTTGTGTAGAACCTTAAAAGGTTCCGTCAGGCACTTCTTGTGTAGAACCTTAAAGGGTTCCGTCAGACGCTTCATATGTAGAACCTTAAAGGGTTCGTCAGGCGCTTCATGTGTAGAACCTTAAAAGGTTCCGTCAGGCACTTCTTGTGTAGAACCTTAAAAGGTTCCGTCAGGCACTTCTTGTGTAGGACCTTAAAGGGTTCCGTCAGACGCTTCATATGTAGAACCTTAAAGGGTTCGTCAGGCGCTTCATGTGTAGAACCTTAAAGGGTTCCGTCAGGCTCTTCATATGTAGAACCTTAAAGGGTTCCGTCAGACGCTTCATGTGTAGAACCTTAAAGGGTTCCGTCAGACGCTTCATATGTAGAACCTTAAAGGGTTCGTCAGGCGCTTCATGTGTAGAACCTTAAAGGGTTCCGTCAAGCGCTTCATATGTAGAACCTTAAAGGGTTCGTCAGGCGCTTCATATGTAGAACCTTAAAGGGTTCCGTCAGGTGCTTCATATGTAGAACCTTAAAGGGTTCGTCAGGCGCTTCATGTGTAGAACCTTAAAGGGTTCCGTCAGGCGCTTCATATGTAGAACCTTAAAGGGTTCGTCAGGGGCTTCATATGTAGAACCTTAAAGGGTTCGTCAGGCGCTTCATATGTAGAACCATAAAGGGTTCGTCAGGCGCTTCATGTGTAGAACCTTAAAGGGTTCCGTCAGGCGCTTCATGTGTAGAACCTTAAAGGGTTCCGTCAGGCGCTTCATATGTAGAACCTTAAAGGGTTCGTCAGGCGCTTCATATGTAGAACCATAAAGGGTTCGTCAGGCGCTTCATGTGTAGAACCATAAAGGGTTCCGTCAGGCGCTTCATATGTAGAACCTTTTCCCATGACAGGATCATTTTATGTACTTAGTTTTAATTAATCTTTTTAATTCATTTTTTATTTTGATTTAATTTTATGGATTAAACAGCTCGTAAACATACTTTCTCACTAGAAAATTTGAAGTAATCCATTAAATATGAAAGCATTATGCGATCATTTAAGGCATTTCTCCTTAGAATAGAACCTTTTTGACATAAAGGGCCCTTTTTCCACTGAATGTGACATGACACTGAAGACTGCAGAAATGATGCTGAAAATTCAGCTTTGAATCGCAGAAATAAATTATATTTTAAAACATTCACATAGAAAACATTTATTTTACATTGTAAAAATAATTCACTGTTTTTACTGTATTTTTGATCAAATAAATGCAGCCTTGGTGAGCAGAAATGGCTTTATTCACAAAAAAAAAAACCAAATGTTTTGAATGATAGTGAGATGTAAGATTTTATATATATATATATATATATAATATATATATATATATATATATATATATACTATATACACATCCACACACACACACACATTTCAGTCTTCTGATAGATCAATGAAGCATCTGAACATCTGAACACGACATCCTGTCTGTTCACCTCAGAAAGGAATTTACAGCAGCTGTCATTAAAACTCACAGAGATACCATTAAAACGAGAGAGCGCGTCGTCCCGCTGTCTCTGAACCTTCCCCCCTCAACCACGCAACCTGAAACTGCCGGCCATGAAGAGGTGTCATTATACACCGCTGGCCACACATAATGACAGAGCACATAAAAGACAGGACACAAAGAGAGAGACGGACACATCTCTCAGCACAATGACGCTCCCCTCCCCTCCTCTGACCATCTGTATTTCCTCTTCCTCTCAATGAAATGAGGATTTCATCACTGACAGTCTGATCAGGGTTTGTGAAATCATTAATGCTTTTTACCCTTCAGATAAGAAACACTGTCTCTGTTGCCTTCAAGTCAGAATGATGGTATCTAAGAGATCAGATGAGCAACGTGCACCACTATAATGCCACAACCATGTCCTTCAAATGCTTCCTGAAGATTGTCTAGTGTGCAGATGCTGTTATTGTCAACATGCAATGCATTTGCAACCATTTTCAGAGTGAATCAGAATATATTTACATTACATTTGACATTAAAGCATTTAGCAGACTTGATTTTGTCCATTTTCTGCTTCAGAATAATATGCATTGATGAATTTAAATCACAGATGCATGGAAAAAAGTTTTAAGAGTCACTGTAGAATTTATTTTGCAAACGGTTAAATGCATATGGATCTGGCCAGAAGATACTACTCATTTAGTTGGTTTATGAGGCCACATGTTTGCGGAACAAAACTACATTTCCTGTCATTTTTATGTGGCTGCATGACAATGCATAACCAACACACTTAATGTGTGCCGTTTACTCTTTATTTTATGCACTTGTGCTAAAAAGCCTCCCGTGTTTTAGAAAAAGCAAAATCGCTCAATGCATCAAATTCAGTCAAAATTGCATTGTAATTCTGACTTCTAAAATCATAAGTAGGACTTGAATCTTTGTCTCTCTGTCCATTTCCACACTGCTGTTCTATCTTGGGAAGGTAGAATGGATGTTGCCTCTATAAATAAGCAGCTACAGCCCTTTAATCACATCAGAGGCTCTTCATGTGGACAGATCGGCTGATTCATGCTCACAGCAAGATGTCAACAGATTCACATTCAGTCGACAGTCCACCTGAAATCAAAACTGACTCGATTTACTGTCTATTCAAGTCATGTTTCTGATCTTATTGTGATCGATTCAACAGTGCATGATATGCTGAGGAAAATAATAGATGGAATCAAGTCAAACATAATGCATAAATGTAAAATGTATTTATTCTGCTTTACTCTGTCACATCATGGAAGCAAAATGGGTGCAAATGGCATTGCATTATGACATGCACACTAGAAATACTTCAACAAGCATTCAAAGAGTGCATTTTGGGACTGTGGAAGGGAAACATCAGAATACATTGCATTTGAAGTTCAGGTTTTAGCTGCATGTCAGAGAATCACTTTCACAAAACCTTCTGATGCCGCATTCCTATTAAAATCAATGCATTTTGAAGGAAACTTGCATTATGTTGCAGATCACACCTGCACAGAGGCTACTGTGCAATTCGTAACACACACCCACTGCACGCGTGCACAAACACTCCCACGTGTTAACTGACAAAATTGGGCCAAATGTCTCTTTACACAGTCTGGACGCCGGCCAAAGTCGACTCAGCGTTTGGCAGGAGCGTAAGAGAACAAATAAGTCAAGCGAAGTGTCCGGCTCTGTGCCAGCGCACACGTGGTGAGCAGAACGGCAGCGGATCGGAGCAGATGTTTCTCCAGAGGGGCCGATACAGCCAAAACCAAACACAAACACGTGTGGAAAGGTGCGAAGAGGACGAGAGGGAGAAATCATGACCAAACCACCACCACGACAGACTGACTCATCAAACACTACTGCGCTTCCGAAAAACATTCAGCTGCTGCTCGAAAACAAACATAGAAATCATGTTCATTTGCTGTTGAATATGAATAATGCTGGCTTCTGCAGAAGAGGATTAGGGACAAGTAATAACAAAAAAATTGTTAAATGAAGAAAAAAAAAAAGTCAAAATAAAATGTCAAGAATAAACTCATTAAATTGAGAATAAAGTTATTGTGTTTCGAGAAAAAACTTGTTAAATATCTAGAAAAAAAGACAAAATACAATGTTGAGAATAAGATCATTACATTTTGAGAATAAAGTCGTGTTTCGAGAAAAAACTTGTTAAATTTTGAGAAAAAAAGTCCAAATAAAATGTTGAGAACAAAATCATTAAATTTCGAGAATAAAGTCGTGCTTCGAGAAAAAACTTGTTAAATTTTGAGAAAAAGTCCAAATAAAATGTTGAGAACAAAATCATTAAATTTCGAGAATAAAGTCGTTGTGTTTTGAGAAAAAATGTGTTAAATTTCAAGAAAAATGTTGAAATAAAATGTCGAGAATAAACTCATTGAATTTTGAGAATAAAGTCATTGTGTTTTGAGAAAAAAATTGTTAAATTTCTAGAAAAAATTTAAATAAAATGTTGAGAATAAAATCTTTACATTTTGAGAATAAAGTCATTGTGTGCCGAGAAAAAACTCGATAAATTGAGAAAAAAGTTGAAATAAAATGTCGAGAATAAACTCATTAAATTGAGAATAAAGTCATTGTGTTTTGAGAAAAAATTTGTTACATTTCAAGAAAAATGTTGAAATAAAATGTTGAGAATAAACTCATTGAATTTCAAGAATAAAGTCACTGTGTTTTGAGAAAAAAACTTGTTAAATTTCGAGAAAAAAAGTCCAAATAAAATGTCAAGAATAAAATAATTAAATTGAGAATAGAATCATTAAGTTTCGAGAAAAAAATTGTTACATTTCTAGAAAAAAGTTTAAATAAAATGTTGAGAATAAAATCTTTAAATTTTGAGAATAAAGTCATTGTGTTTCAAGAAAAAAACTTGGTAAATATCTAGAAAAAAAGATGAAATACAACGTTCAGAATAAAATCATAACATTTTGAGAATAAAGTCGTTAAATTAAGAATAAAGTCGTGTTGAGAAAAAACTTGTTAAATTGAGAAAAAAGTTGAAATAAAATGTTGAGAATAAACTCATTAAATTGAGAATAAAGTCGTTGTGTTTTGAGAAATAATTTGTTAAATTTCAAGAAAAATGTTGAAATAAAATGTCGAGAATAAACTCATTGAATTTCAAGAATAAAGTCATTGTGTTTTGAGAAAAAACTTGTTAAATTTCGAGAAAAAAAGTCCAAATAAAATGTCAAGAATAAAATAATTAAATTGAGAATAGAATCGTTGTTTCGAGAAAAAACTTGTTAAATATCTAGAAAAAAAGACAAAATACAATTTGAGAATAAGATCATTAAATTTCGAGAATAAAGTTGTTGTTTTGAGAAAAAATTTGTTAAATTTCTAGAAAAAAGTTTAAATAAAATGTTGAGAACAAAATCATTAAATTTCGAGAATAAAGTCGTTGTGTTGAGAAAAAATTTGTTAAATTTCAAGAAATATGTTGAAATAAAATGTCGAGAATGAACTCATTGAATTTCGAGAATAAAGTCACTGTGTTTTGAGAAAAAACTTGTTAAATTTCGAGAAAAAAAGTCCAAATAAAATGTCAAGAATAAAATAATTAAATTGAGAATAGAATCGTTATGTTTCAAGAAAAAAAATGTTAAATTTCTAGAAAAAAGTTTAAATAAGATGTCGAGAATAAAATAATTGAATTTTGAGAATAAAGTCATTGTGTTTCGAGAAAAATGCGTTAAATTTCGAGAAAAAAGTTGAAATAAAATGTTGAGTATAAAATCATTAAATTTTGAGAATAAAGTCATTGTGTTTCAAGAAAAAAACTTGGTAAATATCTAGAAAAAAAAGACGAAATACAACGTGAGAATAAAGTCGTTAAATTAAGAATAAAGTCGTGTTGAGAAAAAACTTGTTAAATTGTGAGAAAAAAAAGTCGAAATACAGCGTTGAGAATAAACTCATTCCATTTCGAGAATAAAGTCATTGTTTCAAGAAAAAAACTAGTTACATTTCGAGAAAAATGTCTAAATATAATATCACAAGTTTTCTTTCGAAAAACAACAACTTTATTCATGAAATTTAATGAGTTTATTCTCAACATTGTATTTCGACTTTTATTTTTAGAAATGTAACGAGTTTAATCTTGCATTATAATGAGTTTAAACTTGAGATGGTTTAATTTTTCATTATTGCTTGGCCCTAATCCTCTTCCGTAGGGTTCACATCGAGTTTCAAACCAGCAAAAATGTTACAAAAGCTTCGTCATGTAAAATCAACCAAAGTGGCATAAAGATTCAGTTTAATATACTATAAATAGTAGTCAACATTTATTTCAAACATTATTGCATTTAACAAATAATTAAGAATTTGAGGATATAAACTGTAGTTCTGAAACATCATGAATGATCAGAAAATTAATCTTGATTTCCCTTCTGACCCCAGTGGCTGATATTTGTTCTTGTTTTAAGCACAAACTCACATTTCAATACATTTTTGAGCTTAATATTCTGAATTAGGGTTAGGGTTAGGGTTAGAATTCTGAATTAAATGTATCTTGATTTAAGAATGTTTAGATGTTTGCACTGCAAATCAAATTAAAAATACCAATGAAGAACATCATCGTCAAGATAACACAAGCTGTCTTACCGCTTTAAAATGATCGTCGTAGCTCCAATCCGCTTGGCCGTTAGGAGAAGACGCCGATGGCCGGCCGCCGGGCGAGAGATCGTCCTCAGGTTCCTGTTTGACCCTGACGGCGGGCGACGGGGCTCTTTTGCTGGGGTCCGAGAAGCTCGCGATGGGGCGTCCTCCCTGCTGCAGCGCCAGCGTCTGCTTCCTGAGGAACTCCAGCCCGGACGGCGGCCTGTCGTCTTCCTCACTGCCTTCATCGCCCTCCATCATCTCATTATCATCATCATCATCATCATCCGAATCCCGGCCTCGCTCCTCCTCGTCCTCGTGTTCGGAGTCCATGCTGCTCTGATTGGAGACCAGAGACAGCTGTCCGCCGCTCATGAATCCAGCCCCAGAAGCCCTTGCGGCGACCAGAATGGCCTGCTGAGCCGCGACCTGCTGCGCGTACATGATGTGAGCTTCACGCAGCCTCCGCTCCTTGTGCTCCATCTCCAGACGCGCCTGCTGCTGCCGCTGCAGCTGCTCCATCATGGCCTCCAGCTTCAAGCCACCCGCTAACCCGGCCTCCTGAGAGACAGAGACAAACATGAAAGCTTGAAACGCGTAACTCAGCGTGCACCACGTCATTTCTCTCGATTCAAGCTGCAAATGTTTTGGAAACACAAGCATGTTTTGGGGTCAGTTCGCAGAATCTCACCTTCATTGATCATGTGCACGCATCTTTGTTTTGCAAACATGAGCATTTGTCTGTTGTTGCAAATTCTGCTGATTTCACCAAGTTAGAGTTGCACCCTCATAATGAGATTTAGGCATGTAAACACTATAATTTGATCAAATTGATGAATTAAGCTCATAATCATAGCAACTGTAATCCTTGTAAAACATGGAGCATGATGATTTAAACACTTTAAAGGATTAGTTTATTTCAGAATTAAAATGTCCTGATAATTTACTCACTCTCATGTCATCCAAGATGTTCATGTCTTTCTTTCTTCAGTCGAAAAGAAATTATGGGGATTATCAGGATTTTTCTCCATATAGTTGAACAGGTTGAAGGTCCAAATGTCAGTTTCAGTGCAGCTTCAAAGAGCTCTACATGATCCCAGACGAGGAATAAGAGTCTAATCTAGAGAAACCATCGGACATTTTCTAAAAACAATTAAATTTATATACTTTTTAACCACAAATGCTTGTCTTGCACTGCTCTGTGATGCTCCACGCATGACGTAATCATGTTGGAAAGGTCACGCATGATGTAGGCGGAAGTCCACTATATGGAGAAAAATCCCTCAAAAACCATCATTTCTTTTCAACTGAAGAAAGACAGACATGAACATCTTGGATGACATGGAGGAGAGTAAATTATCAGGAAATTTGAATTCTGAACTGAACTAATCCTTTAAGCTCATAATCATAGCGACCATAATCATAGTACAGCATGGCATATGCTGATTTTAATTGCAATAAACAGCCATTTAAACACTTTAATCGCATCTATTCCACTCTGAACAAAGTGTGCATGTGCATTTTTAGGGTGTTGAAGTTCATCTTGACAACATTGCACAAAATTAATATAATGCATTATAGCCGATTGATGGTTAAAGACATTGAAATGGAGACTAAAAGAGAATAAAATCATTAAATTTCGAGAATAAAGTTGTTGAGTTTCGAGAAAAAACTTGTTAAATTTTAAGAAAAAAGTCTAAATAAAATACTATTTTGAATTTTGAGAATAAAGCCACTGTTTCAAGAAAAAAACTTGTTAAATATCTAGAAAAAAAGATGAAAAACAACGTTGAGAATAAAATCATTACATTTCGAGAATAAAGTCATTGTTTCTAGAAAAAACTTGATAAATATCGAGAAAAAAGTCTAAATAAAATATCACAAGTTTTCTCTCGAAATTTAATGTGTTTATTCTCAACATTATATTTCGACTTTTATTTTTAGAAATGTAACGAGTTTAATCTTGCATTAAACTTTAAACTTGAGATGGTTTAATTTTTTTATTATTGCTTGGCCCTAATCCTAAGCTTCGTCATGTAAAATCAACCAAAGTAGAAAGAAAAAGTAAAAGTAAACATTGCACAAAATGAATAAAATGCAGTATAGCCTATTGATGGTTAAAGACACTGAAATGGAGACATTTTCGGCGAATAATGGTGGTAAAAATAACTACAATTCTTTGAGAATAATCAGAATAATTGCATGTAAACGAGAAGTTTGATGTAAACATCTTACTGCGATTAAAGCTCTAAAATGGATTCAGGGTGAAAATTTCTCTGATAATAAAATATGTTTAAGAAAGATCATGAAGATCATAGCGATGGATCTGCAATTATTGAAGAATTATTCTGCGATTAGTGAAAATAAAGATGCAACTTAGAAGCAATTAGAATGTAAATTAGAATTAAAATGCACTGACAAAGATCAAATCAGCAATAAATATATGTTTCTGATGCAT
>VTFQ01000591.1:882500-890000 GCA_036281575.1 Ancherythroculter nigrocauda | reverse complement strand
GACTGTTATTCTCAACGGTACGTTTCATTACTGTAATTCGCTTTTGCAAAAGGTTTTTAAAGCATAACAAATACTACCATGATGATGTATAAATAATTGATCATTTAAATGTTATTTTATTACAGCGATGAGAATGAGATCTTTGGCATTACGTTAATGAGAATCTCACTTGCTTCACTAGTTAACATGAACTTAATCTTACTAAATGTTAATCTCAACATTAGTTATTGAAAATGTTTATTGTTAATGCATTAATGAGATCTTATTGTAAAGTGTAAGAAAGAAAATAATGTAACAGTGCAAATAATCTTACATGGTGCTATGCCTGTTGTCTAAATATAACTGCTTATGTTTTATCATTATTTTGGGTGATTTACGACAGGTGTAAAGCGTTCTTGAGCGGTTTCATGGGATACGGACAATAAATCACTCGCATGCAGGTCAAAATTGGAAGTGTTTTGCCTTAAACGATCACAAACTAAACGACTCTGTGGTCTTAAACACATTGACAGTGTTTGTGATGCTCTCACACACACACACACACACAGACCTCTGATGGTCACTAACAGACGTCGTGTTTGGATCACTGCACACAGCAGGACGACACCTCCGAACAGCAGCAGACGGAGGAGCTCAAGGCTTTCGGGGGAATCAGGTCCAGATCTTCATCATCGGGGATCTCGTCCAGGTGATATCCGTCCTTCAGCAGCTGCCGGCTCAGGTCTGGATGAACCTGCGGACAGTCGAGGATGATGACTGTTTAACCATGTAAAGCATGATAAATTAATTAAAAATCTATTTTATAACAGTTTATTGTTGAGTATTATATTTGATTCATCAATATAATATTAATAATAGTGAGAATATGGAGGAAAAGCAGCTCAAACTGAGTGAAAATATGCAATTTGATGCAGATGCTGATATTTATATGGACAAAAAGTGATAATTCTGATGCTTGTAATGGAAATCAATGAGATCTTTATAGCAGATACTGACATAAAACGCATATAAATATCAATATCTGTCTTAGTAAGATGATATTTAAATGCTTATTTTTAAACATACACTACCATTCAAAAGTTTGGAAGCATTACTATTTTTAATGTTTTCGAAAGAAGTTTCTTCTGCTCATCAAGCCTGCATTTATTTGATCAAAAATACAGAAAAAACTGTAAAAATGTGAAATATTATTACAATTTAAAATAATGGTTTTCTATTATAATACACTTTATAATATAATTTATTCCTGTGATCAAAGCTGAATTTTCAGCATCATTACTCCAGTCTTCAGTGTCACATGATCCTTCAGAAATCATTCTAATATGATGATTTATTAAATGTTGTGCTGCTTAATATTTTTTTATAACATGATACTTTTTTTCAGGATCTTTGATGAATAAAAAGTTAAAAAAGAGCAGCATTTATATAAATTCAATCTTTTGTAACAATATACACTACTGTTCATAAGTTTGGGGTCAGTATTTTTTCTTTCTTTCTTTGGAAGAAATTAATACTTTTATTCAGCACGGATGTGTTAAATTGATAAAAAGTGATGGTAAAGATTTATATTGTTAGAAAATATTTATATTTTGAATAAATGCTGTTCTTTTTAACCATTTATTCATCAATGAATCCTGAAAAAAGTATCACAGTTTCCAAAAAATATTAAGCAACACAACTGTTTCCAACATTGATAATAACGGAGTATCAAATCAGCATATTAGAATTTCTGAAGGATCATGTGACACTGAAGACTGGAGTAATGATGCTGAAAATTCAGCTTTGATCACAGGAATAAATTATATTTTAAAGTATATTATAATAGAAAACTATTATTTTAAATTGTAATAATATTTTACAATATTACTGTTTTTTTCTGTATTTTTGATCAAATAAATGCAGCCTTGATGAGCAGAAGAGACTTCTTTTTAAAAGCATTAAAAATAGTAATGTGTCCAAACTTTTGAATGGTAGTGTATAATGCAATGCAATACAATGATGATTGAGAAATAAACTAATTAACCTGGTGATCATATTTGATTTGACATGATAAAAAATGTGAAAGTTTTATAATTGATTATTTCATTCTGTATGAATCTGATCAGTGCATAACGATGCATCGACACACAGTTAAATCAACTCTGCTCAGTATACGTATGGTCCCTCTCTAAATAGTGTTAAAATAAGACTGAAGCAGAATTAAAAATAATGAGATAATTAAGCGATTACTTAAGTGATGATTGAGCGTTAGTGATGAACGCCTGCTGTTAACAAGCAGAATCACTGAAGAAATAAAAAACACAAGAACTACAACTGACTTCAGTCACAGTCTTAGATGAAATCAGCTGAAAATAAAAGACATTATATCTCTTAAGATCTCAGCAGAGGAGGATTTTCTTTTCTTCAGTGATTCTGCTTGTTAACAGCAGGCGTTCATCACTAATGCACAATCATTAATTAATTGCTTAATTATCTCATTAACTTTAACTCTGCTTCAGTGTTACTTTAACACTATTTAGAGAGGGACCATATGTACTCTGAGCAGAGCTGATCTAACTCTGGGGATTTTACCAAACAATTGAAAGGCATTGACTAACCTCTGCTGAGGAATATCCAGATGAACAATCCAGCTCCGCATCACTGATGAAATCAAACAACACTGAATCAATCAATCAAATCACATTTCTTTCTCTAATTCAGATCTTTCTTGGGATTCGTCTGATCGTATAATAGGTTTTCCAGATTCTTACCTGTCTGAATCTAGTGAGATGAGCGAATCTTCTCCTGTCTGACTCAAGGCAGCGTATCCCTTATTGAACTTCACACTGCAGAGAGAAGAAGAGAAAACAGCACTGAACTAATCCACCGTCAAAGAGAAATAAAAGAAGGACTGATCAGTGTGAAACACACCTGCAAACCCGCTTTAATCATTAATAACAGGCCGTTCAGCAAACCAGCCAGACACATTCACTGTAACGGAGACACATCCGTCTGACTGATGATCAATGATATGATCAATAAACTGACTTCTAATTTTAGTTAATATATGCGTTCATATGCATATGCAGAAGTGTTGTATTAATATCACTGATATACTGTTATAGTTTTCATAGTATTTTTTAGGGATGCACCGATATATCAGCCAATATTCTCAATAATCGGCTATTGATATTGGTGGAGAAATGTAGTATTGGTGCGCCTCCATTTTTTAAAATATTTTATATGTTATAGTTAAAGGTGCAATGTGTAATATTTTCTGTCCACTAGAGGTCGCTAGAGGCCTATTCAAAACAAAGGCGTAGCTTGATGATGCCAAGTTTGAGAGCTGAATCTTGGGACATGTGATCTTCATCTCAACGGACGGTGCAAAAGAATCGGGATTGGACTCGGGAAGAAATCATGTTCATGGATGCGATTATTAACATTACTGTAGTGTGAAGCAGAGCAGGAGCGAGTGTTGTGGAGCTGAACGAGGAGCTGGAGCGATTGATCAAACCACACCTCACGAGCAGCGGGACTTTTATTATGACAGTCGCCGGCGCCGCTGCCGCTTTTCCGGTCATGAGTATGAGGAAACGCAGCTCTGTTTATCATATTAGATACATTTGAGAGTGTTGAAAATGATGTTATAACGTTACTCTGTGCGTTCGCTCGGCGGCTGCTGTGAGACACTGTTACACACTGCAGTAAGATAGATCGATTTTACAATATCATATTAAATGCTGGATGATTGTGTTGATAAATATCATGCAATTAATTTAAAACGTATTGTATGATGGAGAAAATGCTGTATTACTGTTACTAAAAATAAAGCTGCATCTGATTATGCTATGTTAGCTACTTCACAAAATAGTGTTTTTCTCTGAAGAAAATTAGATTTAAACAATAATACTAAACGTGTTGAGCTATATAACAATAATTCGTTTTCTGTTTATAAATATATCAAAACAGTTGTTCCCTTGTCTATTAAAACATGTAAATATTAAAGCGTCTTTGGTGTTTCCATGGTTTCTACAAAATAAACCGGAAACCGAGGGTAACGCGGGTATGACGCCATTGACAGGCGACTCCTCACACGTCCCGCAGCCTTGGTTAAAATCGCAATTTTCTCACGATTTACAAATAGTTGCAAACATTTGGGATATTGTAAGTACTCAAGGGAACAAAATATATAACACTGGCCTAGTGGTTTTTGGATATTTTACTGCAAAATTCTTACATATTGCACCTTTAAAGTAAATTTGTTTTTGTCATTTTTCTGTGTCTATATAGTTTTTATTAAGTTTGAGTTATTTTAGTACTTCAACTCAGGGTAATTATAGTTAACTAAAACTAAAAACGTAAAAAAAATTGAAATAAAATAAATTAAATGTCAGCTGAAATAAATATTTGAATTTATTGACATATTAGCTTCAAAAGCAGATACAGGTAACAATAATTAAAAATATATAAAATAAAATTCTGCTCACAAAAAGATCAACTTTTTACTGTACTTCTGATCAAATTTACTAAAACTTTAAAATTTTGTTGCCTGTTTTCACCATTTTTCTGTCTGATGATCAGTGATATAAAATAAATCAATAAACTGACTTCTAGTTAATTCATCTGTGTTCAGTGTTGTATTAATATCATTGATATACTGTTATAGTTTTCATAGTATTTTTTTTAGAGATGCAGCGATATATCGGCAGATATTCTGAATAATCGGCAGAGAAATGTAGTATTGGTGCGTCTCTATTACTTTATATTTTATATATTATAGTTAAAGTTTTAGTGAATTTGTTGCTTGTTTTTGTCTAATTAGTTTTTATTAAGTTTTAGTTTATTTAAATTGAGTTATTTTAATACTTCAACTCAGGGTAATTATAGTTAACTAAAACAAAAAAACAAAAAACATTTGAAATAAAATAAATTAAATGTGAACTGAAATAAATATTTGAATTTATTGCCATATTAGCTTCAAAAGCGTGTATGTATATATATATATATATATATATATATATATATTGATGTTCTTCGTGAACATCGGACCAAACTCAGGGCTGCAGAGAGGAAGTGGCACAAATCAAAAGATCAATTTGACCTTTGTAGCTATCAGTCTCTGCTCTCATCCTTTTCTGCTGAAATTCATGCTGCTAAATCCTCCTATTTCCACAACAAAATCAACAGCGCTTCAAACACACGCACACTTTTCAAAACATTCAACTCTCTCCTCTGTCCCCCTCCACCACCACCCACCTCATCCCTTACTGCTGATAATTTTGCTACATTTTTCACTGACAAAACATCTACCATCAGCAGTCAGTTCTCCGCTCCACACACACAGGAACTCAGACCAACCACACACACAGCCACACACCTCCTCTCTTCATTCTCCCCCCTCACTGAGACAGAAGTATCCAAACTTCTCCTCTCCAATCATCCTACTACCTGCCCTCTAGATCCCATCCCCACACACCTTCTACAAGCCATCGCTCCCACACTTTTACCAGCACTGACACACATCATCAACGCATCTCTCCACACTGGCACTTTCCCTAACACATTCAAACAGGCTCGGGTAACCCCACTGCTTAAGAAACCCACATTAAACACGTCTCTTGTAGACAGCTACAGACCTGTTTCTCTCCTACCATTCATAGCAAAAACACTTGAACGAGTTGTTTTCAACCAGGTGTCATCTTTCCTCTCACACAGCAACCAATTGGATGTCAATCAATCTGGTTTCAAGAGTGGCCACTCGACTGAGACTGCACTGCTGTCGGTCACTGAATCCCTGCGGATTGCAAAGGCTGATTCCAAATCATCAGTTCTCATTCTGCTCGATCTATCAGCTGCCTTTGACACGGTGAATCATCAGATCCTCCTGTCCACCCTCTCATCACTGGGCATCACAGGTACTCCACTTCTCTGGTTTGAATCCTATCTCACAGGAAGGTCTTTCAGGGTTGCCTGGAGAGGGGAGGTATCCAAAGCTCATCAGCTGACCACGGGTGTTCCTCAGGGTTCAGTTCTTGGACCCCTCCTCTTCTCCATTTACACTACATCACTTGGTCCCATCATTCAGGCACATGGTTTCTCCTACCATTGCTATGCTGATGACACACAACTCTTCCTTTCATTCCATCCAGACGATCCCACAGTAGCTGCTCGAATCTCAAGCTGTCTGGAGGACATCTCGGCATGGATGAAAGAACATCATCTACAGCTCAACCTGGCTAAGACTGAGCTTCTCGTCTTCCCTGCCAATCCGACTCTAAATCACGATTTCAGCATCCAGCTAGGCACATCCTCAATTACCCCATCAAATTCGGCCAGAAATCTTGGAGTAATCCTTGATGACCAACTGACCTTCAAAGACCACATTGCAAAGACAGCTCGGTCATGCAGATTTGCACTATACAACATCAGGAAAATCAGGCCCTTTCTAACAGAACAGGCAACACAACTTCTGGTCCAGGCTCTGGTCATTTCTAGGCTTGATTACTGCAATGCACTTCTGGCTGGACTGCCATCATGCACAATCAAGCCTCTACAAATGATTCAGAACGCAGCAGCACGTCTCGTCTTCAACGAGCCCAAAAGAGCCCACGTCACGCCTCTCTTCATCTCTCTTCACTGGCTACCACTTGCTTCTCGCATCAAATTCAAGGCGTTGACGCTTGCTTACAGATCCACCACAGGCTCAGCACCCTCCTACTTCCACTCACTCTTACGAGTCTACACTCCTACCAGAAACCTGCGCTCATTAAAGGAGCGAAGGCTTGTGGTACCATCACAGAGAGGCACGAAATCACTTTCCAGAACATTCTCATTTACTGTCCCTTGCTGGTGGAACGATCTTCCTGCCTTCATCCGGAATGCGGAATCCCTGGCAATATTCAAAAGACAGCTGAAAACCCATCTCTTTTGTGAGCACTTAACCTTCCTCTAATCCCTCTCTATTGTAGCTTAGGATAATCTGAGCACTGCCTATAACCTTTATTATGAGCACTTCTTGTCTATTTGCCTCGTCATAACGACTCGCTTGTTGTATTCCTCACTTGTAAGTCGCTTTGGATAAAAGCGTCTGCCAAATGAATAAATGTAAATATATATATATATATATATAAAATTTTGCTCACAAAAAGATCAACTTTTCTGTACAACACAAAAAAACTACACACATTTTTACTGTACTTGTGATCAAATTTACTAAAACATTTACAATTTTGTTGCTTGTTTTCATCATTTTTCTTTCAATATAGTTTTAGTTTATTTAGTTATTTTAGTACTTCAGCACATAGCTAACTATAACTGAAACTAAAACCATTAAAAAACATTTTTCATTCCTTGAAATAAAATAAACATGAACTGAAATAAAGTAAAATATAAAAACTCAAACTTGTTTCCTTGACAACTAGCTGAAATAAAACATTTCTGATTTAAATTTAGTTGAATTTGATGTGCTAAAATATCAAAAACTAAAATAAAAACTACATTTTAAAAACAATTTTAAAC
>VTFQ01000591.1:690000-877500 GCA_036281575.1 Ancherythroculter nigrocauda | reverse complement strand
ATAAACAATATTATAATATATATAAATTATAATATTATATTTATATATTAATATTTATATATAGAAATATTTAATATTATTTCTGTATACATTAATTAATATATAGTATAGTAGTATTTACATTAATATATATTTAATGTCCAAAGACCTATTTATATAGTATAACATTGTTAGAAATGTTTACAATATTATCTTGAAAATATTTACATATCTTTATCCTTTTTCAACCATCATTAGTGTACTATAAGAGGTATAAACCTGAAGAGAAACAAAAAAATATAACAAAGTGCCTGTCATTAATCTCATTATTACAGGCCAGCCTTTAGAAAACAGAATAAAATAGGAATGTCAAATCTATACATTCAATTCTATATATTATATTATTATTTCTATATAATTATAATAATATCTGACCTCAACAGCAGCAAACGTGTTTACAACATGAATACACAATAAATAAATGTACCAAACTAAGTACACAGTAGTTAAAGACGCACATTAGTGCATTTTTGCATTTAAAAGCATCAGTGAAATGAGAATGAACCAACATGTTTATAGCTGCTCTGAAGGATCCCTGATCAGCATCAGACTTTATGGATGCCCAGCTCTTCCGGCGTGGAGATGCCCAGCTCCTGCAGCGTGGGTCGGAGCTCCTGGATCACATACGGGTAGATCTCCTTATGAGGACCCGACTTATCCTGACAAAACACGGGAACAACAGAGCGTGAACGGCATGTTAATGATGACACACGAGAGACGGATTCACACTCACAAACTCACACACGCAAAACAATTAACCTTCCGCCCGCTGACGGCATTAACGGAGCAAACGGATGCGGATTAGCCTCTTCTGTAATTAAACATGAATGACCTTTTCATTGTGTATGAAGATTAGAGTCCGGTAATAATTCATCAGCCTGAATCCGGCCTTCTAATTTCCTGGAGAAATCAAAACGGAAAATTCTGGGTGTTTATTATAAATGATTAAATTCATGTTCCTGGTAATCTTGAATCAGAATATCTTGCATCTTCTCTGATGATGAGGGCGGGGCAACCTGTCACTCACATGAGATCCACCAATAGCAAACCACAACCATCCAATCAGACAAAATCAAGCCCCGCCCATGTGTTTCTCTGACCTTTATGGCCTCTAGGATGCGAATCGCACTGGCCAGATCATTCAATCTCCTGCAAGCGCGCAGAGCGGAGTCCAGGATCTTCGGTTCAGGAACGAGGTCGTATCCAATCAGAGTGTTCATACCTGAAGAAACAAAACACACCTTCACTCGAATCGAAAGAACAAAGTTGTCATCTATCAGTGTGTGACATCGGTGTTCGTCACCTTTGCGCAGCTCCCAGGCGTCCAGGTCGGGTTTGCTGAAGTACGTCACCCAGCGGGAGTCAAACTCCTCGTCCGTCTCCACTTTTGCATGAGAGTAACATCTGACAGCCAGCGGAGCTACGAAACACGAGGAAAACATTCAGACCGGAAAACCTGCTCTTATGATCAGAGCAAAATCTGATTCAGATGTAAATGAGAAATACAGAAACATGCATGCATGATATGAAGATAATACCAATACTGAAAATTCAGATTTGATCACAGAAATAAATGACACTTTACTATATATATTCACATAGAAAATATCTATTTTACATTGCAATAATATTTCACACTTCTTACTGTATTTTGATCTAATAAATGATGAGCAGAAGAGACTCTTTTTTAAAAAACATTAAAAATAGTAATGTGTCCAAACTTTTGGCTGGTACTGTAGATGAATATATACAGTACAGTCCAAAAGTTTGGAACCACTAAGATTTTTAATGTTTTTAAAAGAAGTTTCGTCTGCTCACCAAGGCTACATTTATTTAATTAAAAATACAGTAAAAAACAGTAATATTGTGAAATATTATTACAATTTAAAATAACTGTTTACTATTTAAATATATTTGACAAAGTAATTTATTCCTGTGATGCAAAGCTGAATTTTCAGCATCATTACTCCAGTCTTCAGTGTCACATGATCCTTCAGAAATCATTCTGATATGATGATCTGCTGCTCAATAAACATTTATGATTATTTTCAATGTTGAAAACAGTTGTGTACTTTTTTTTCAGGATTCCTTGATGAATAGAAAGTTCAAAAGAACAGCATTTATCTGAAATACAAAGCTTCTGTAGCATTATACACTACCGTTCAAAAGTTTGGGGTCAGTAAGAATTTTTATTTTTATTTTTTTGAAAAGAAATTAAAGAAATGAATACTTTTATTCAGCAAGGATGCATTAAATCAATCAAAAGTGGCAGTAAAGACATTTATAATGTTACAAAAGATTAGATTTCAGATAAACACTCTTCTTTTGAACTTTCTATTCATCAAATAATCCTGAAAAAAAATATTGTACACATTAAATGTTTCTTGAGCAGCAGATCAGCATATTAGAATGATTTCTGAAGGATCATGTGACACTGAAGACTGGAGTAATGATGCTGAAAATTCAGCTTTGATCACAGGAATAAATTACTTTGTCAAATATATTCAAATAGAAAACAGTTATTTTAAATTGTAATAATATTTCACAATATTACTGTTTTTACTGTATTTTTAATTAAATAAATGTAGCCTTGGTGAGCAGACGAAACTTCTTTTAAAAACATAAAAAATCTTAGTGGTTCCAAACTTTTGGACTGTATTGTATGTATATATATATATATATATATATATATATATATATATATATATACACACACTACAGGTCAAAAGTACAACAAACAACAAAAAAGAAGTCTCTTCTGTTCACCAAGGCTGCATTTATTTGATTAAAAATACAGTAAAAAATCTGAAATATTATTGCAATGTAAAATATCTGTTTAATATGTGAATATATAGTAAAGTATAATTTATTCCTGTGATCAAAGCTGAATTTATTTGATTAGAAATGCAGTAAAAATCACAAAATATTATTACAATTTAAAACAGCTGTTTTCTATGTGAATATATAGTAAAATATAATATATTCCTGTGATCAAAGCTGAATTTACGTGATTAAAAATACAGTCAAACAAATCACAAAATATTATAATTTAAAACAACTGTTTTCTGTGTGAATATATAGTAAAATGTAATTTATTCCTGTGATCAAAGCTGAATTTTCAGCATCATTACTCCAGTCTTCAGTGTCACATGATCCTTCAGAAATCATTCTAATATGATGATCTGCTGATTTGCTGTAGAAACCATGATATACTACCATTCAAAAGTTTGGGGTCAGCAAGTTTTTAAAAAATACTTCAGCAAAGATGCATCAAATAAATCCATTCTATTCATCAAAGAATCCTGACAAAACAAGATCAAGATCTATAATCTTATATGTGACGAAAATCTTAGTTACATCCATATTAGAATATAATATACACATATAAACAACAATATTGGCAAATATGATGAGGGTCATTACAAGGGCAAACACTTATAATCACACAAACCCCTCTAACAACTGATCTGCCACTATCACATCAACTCGAGTGAATGAAGGTCAATGACATTCCTGTGATCACATGACGCTCCATCGAGCTCGCGTGTTTCTGTACCTGTGTGAGCGGCTCGTGCTCGGGTCAGACTGGCGAGACCGCGCAGAACCGCTGCTGAAATCATCGTGCTGCTGCTGCTGGACTCACGAACCGAAACTGCGGGTCCAAACTGGACGGGACGCGCGCTGATGACGCGAAGGCGCAGAGAGAGATGACGCACCAGGAAGAGGGAGGGTTGTTGGATTTTCGTTGTATTTAATTTTATTATTGTTATTATTAGTATTTATCGTTTTAATATAAGAATGGAGGTCACGTTGAGGAAACAAAATACAACAAAAAATAACTAAAATAAACAAACTCGGTAAATTCACATACTGACCTCTAGATGGCAGCAGAAACAAAGAAACGGACCGAAGCCTCAGACAGTGACGTCAGCTCTCGGTCGCGCGCGCTAGAGGTGCAGTGAAAACTTTTACTGCTGAACAAATGAACAGTACTTTTGTCAGATCTGTGTCTACTTACTTAAAGAGAGAGTTAAGATAGTCATAATTAAGTTGTTCCAAACATGTATGAATTTCTTTCTTCTGCTGGACACAAAAGAAGATATTTTGAAAAATGTTTGTAACCATACAGTGATACTATGGAAGTCAATGGGGACCAACAATATTGTGTTCAGCAGAGAATAGAAATTCATACAGGTTTGGAACAACTTGAGCTTGAGTAAATAATGACATAATGATCATTTTTGGGTGAACTGGCCCTTTAAGACTGCAGTCATATCACTGACCACTGTTGAGATCACATGACCAAATGAATCATACTCACCTTATATCAGTAATAAAGTGATAATTAAGCACTTTCAAGTTAATAATGGCTGAAAAATATGAATAGGGTCTTTGAATAGAACAATATCTGTAAACGTGTATATAGTCATATAAACCACCAAAACATAAATTACTTCAAATAAAAGAAATGTTAAATGAAATATATATATATATATATATATATATATATATATATAATTTGTTACATTCCTAAGATTTTTTTCTAGAAACTGTTACTTTTAAAATTGTTATAATTTTAAGATTTTGCTTCTAGAAACTGTTACTTTTAAAATGGCTACATTCTAAATGTTTTAATTCTAGAAACTGTTACTTTTAAAATTGTTACATTCTAAATGTTTTAATTCTAGAAACTGTTACATTTAAAATTGTTACATTCTAAATGTTTTATTTCTAGAAACTGTTACTTTTAAAATTGTTACATTCTAAATGTTTTACTTCTAAAAACTGTTACTTTTCCACAATTCCTTATTAGAGCTGCATGAATTTTGGAAATCATTAGAAATCACACAATCATCATTAATGTGTCTTGCAGCAAAGGTGCTCTTGTGGCCGTTCACACAGAACATGTTTTTCCATTCACTTTTCTATATACTTTTACATTGTTTTTCTATGTATTCAAATAAAAGAAGTGTTAACTGAAATAAAAATATATATTAAAAAACATTTAATTCCAGACAAAATCATTTTCATTCAGTTCAGTAACTAAATGCACTAAAATAACTAAAAGTAAAGTAAAGTAAACTAACTAAAACTGCAATAAAAATAACAGAAAAATTATATGGATGTTTTTTTTAAAAAAAAGAAAACTAATAAAAATGACAAAAACGTGCACTGTAAAAAAAAAGTTGCTGCTTTATATTTTTAAGTACAATCAACTCGGCTGTAGTCATTTCAACTTAAATTATATTAAACTGACTTTAAAAAATGAGTTGAATTTTGTATAATTTATTAAAAATGTTGAAAATTGTAACTTATTTTGATGAGTTAATGTAAAAACATACATTGTCATGACTTACTGATCATGTCATTTTTTTTTACAGTGCAACAATTAAAACGCAATTAACTAAAATTTAAAATAAAAAATAAAAACTCAAAAATTAAAAATATTAATAAAAGGCTATAACAGTTCCTCAGTGATATTAAAATAACACTGCTTGATTCACATGAAATCAAAACAGACTTATCTGCATAATTTGCTCCGCCTCTCAAACGACTTTCCTTTTCAGCTGACGTCATCAATCCCTCATTTATCATCACCCTCAAACAAAAACACTTTCATAAGCCTTAATCTTTAGGCCTGAGATAAAACTGGTGCTTTGAAACTTCAAGATCATCATCAAACGTCCTTCTCAACAGAATCAAGCTCAGCACAAATCGACTTGTGCTAGAAAGTAAGATTCCTCTAGTGCACTCTTCATTGTGCAGAATGATTTTAGGTCATTAGCGCTTTCAAATATTCATACAATTATCTCCGATTTCCTCCTGTTTCGACTGTGTCCTGCCTCTCAGGCATTAATCAGAGCTTGTTTGATGTGTGTAATCCGCTAATATTGTTCAGTACGTAAACTCTGCCAGGCTTTTATTCAGCGGACATTATCGTGTCTCACAGCTTTGACTCCAGCACTGCAATTACACCCTCAACTGCTCCCATTAATTCAACGCGCAGGAATTTCTGAGAGGAAAACGGCTGTCTCTGCATGAGCTGTCAGACGCCAGGCTCACGCTGCCGATGTTGGCCGACGCTCCTGATCCGGGTCCAGCTAATGTCTGGAGAAGACGACAAGAACCAAACTGGTCTGGGAACAGCAAAGTAGGCCATTTGTGATGCAATATTCATGAGACACTTTCTTTGCAAATGATGAGAACATAAAAAAGTGTGAAATTTCTGTGAAATTTCTCCCTTCGGCTGAACAGAAGAAGATATTTTGAAGAATATGGGTGACCAAACAGTTGGCGGTAGCCATTGGCTGATTCCAAAATTGCATTGACTACTCTTTGAATAAGCACTGCTAAAAAAGGACATTCTATATAGTATGAATGTGTGTAGTATGAATGTACTACGTTCACCATGTTGTCATTATCATGTGACCTACCAGCATCAGTTGCATCACTTCACTGCCATTCACAAATCCTCTCCCGTGGCCTCATGGGATATTAAAGTGTCCATCGTATGCACACTTCAGAATCTCACTGGAAGTAGTAGGGCTTTTCGACAGACATACCTCTTTTGTCACATACTGTTTTTCACCTACTATATCATAGGGAAGTATGCGATTTCGGATGCAGCCATTGACTTCCATAGTAAAAAATACTAAAGTCAATGGCGTTTGGTTGAACTATCCCTTTTACAGACTTGTAGAAATCACCATATATTCCCCAGATGATTCAGTTGTATTGTATTACACGTTTTCTGAAATGTTATGTTTAAATATGCAAATGAGGCATTATCTAATTAAATATACACCAATTTCCGTACTTTCTAGAACAGAAATCTGACCATTGCATAAAGTCAGAATCAAAATTCTTGTTTGATTTTGCTGACATTAGAGTTAAAGAATTTACATAAGGGGTTTTGGATTCACTCCATAAATCAGAAATATATCAAAAGACAGAAAACAGTGCTTTTGCCCGTAGTTATTACATTTGGAAACAGTTGTTGCATACTTAAGATTTTACTTCTAGAAACTCATTTTTAAAATTGTTACATTCTGAAGATTTTACTTCTAGAAACTGTTACTTTTAAAATTGTTACATTCTTAAGATTTTACTTCTAGAAACTGTTACTTTTTTAAAAAAATGTTACATTCTGAAGATTTTACTTCAAGAAACTTACTTTTAAAATTGTTACATTCTTAAGATTTTACTTCTAGAAACTAATTTTTAAAATTGTTACATAATTAAGATTTTACTTCTAGAAACTGTTACTTTTTTTAAAAAAAGTTACATTCTTAAGATTTTACTTCAAGAAAATGTTACTTTTAAAATGGTTATATTCTTAAGATTTTACTTTAAGAAAATGTTACTTTTAAAATGGTTATATTCTTAAGATTTTACTTCTAGAGACTTATTTTTAAAAATTGTTACATTCTAAATATTTTACTTCTAGAAACTGTTACTTTTAAAATTGTTACATTCTAAATATTTTACTTCTAGAAACTTATTAAAATGGTTATATTCTTAAGATTTTACTTCGATAAACTGTTACTTTTAAAATTGTTACATTCTAAATGTTTTAATTCTAGAAACTGTTACTTTTAAAAATTGTACTTTTCCACAATTCCTTATTAGAGCTGCATGAACTTTGGAAACAGTTTTTAATCCTTAGAAATCACATGATCATCATTAATGTATCTTGCAGCAAGCGTAGGCGCTCTTACTGATGTTTTACAGTCATTTGGGAATGGGAGCGATATAGTTTAATCAGCAGGAACTTCTCAAGATTTGTTTAAAGAGTTGAAAAAGCTAAGAAAAATACAATGTGTCTTCTGTCTTGTCACTATAAGTGACACAGAAACTGTTTCACCATATTTTTGGATGATGTCTGTAAAAGTCTATTTAAAACTATCTGATCAAACAGCACTTTAATAGACTTGTCAGAAAATACAGTGGGTGGCAACAGTTGCTACGTTCTGATTTGTCAGTTTTCAGAGGCGGGGCTTCATGGATCAATTGTGTGAGAAATCCAATGCATTTCCCCTGTTCTCTTTCCATTCCTATTTCTTTTGCACTTACTATTATATAAAATGAAAGTGGTTTGCATAATTTCCAGAAAATTCTTTTTGTGGACATTCACGGCTTTGCCGTCCATTCATTTCCTCTGAATGCATAATCAATCTTAGTGTTATTTGCCGACAGATCCGGTTTGTGTCGGCTCAGGTCCGTCCGGTGCGGAGAGAACGGGGCCTGCAGCACTCTGGCACAGCCTGGGAACATCAGCCTAGTAAATATTCAATTTAAAGGATTCCCAGATAAGAGTGTCTGAAAAACGGAGGCAGCGGCCATTCTTCTTGATAAGAAAAGACGCCACCATCTGCAGGGAGAGAGATAGTGAACTCCTACAACAACCCAGAGCCCTCGACCACAGACAGAGAGAGAGAGAGAGAGAGAGAGAGGCTCCTAACAGAGAACAGAGTTCTTACAGGTTTTGGAAATCCAAAAGAGAAATTTATTTTCACCTGAGAAAGGCTGTAGACAGCATTAAACTTGACAGGCCAGTTCACAAATACAAAAAGCACTCTTTTTTTCTTTTTCCTCCTCATCCTTTTTCCCCCTGCTGTGTGGAGGAAAATTGTTGAAAGTCATCATTTGCTCACCTTCATGTTGTACCAAAATGAAAAAAATCATTTCTTAATCTGTATTTTTGTCTTTTCCTGTAAACATATCAAAACATTCTTAACATTTTACTTTTAAAATGGTTACATTCTAAATATTTTACTTCTAGAAACTGTTACTTTTAAATTGCTTTTTCAAAATTCCTTATTAGAGCTGCATGAACATTCCGCTAATTATCCTTTTGTGTTCCATAGAAAAAAAATCTGTGGTTGAACTATTCCTTTAACCTTAAGGTATTTTCCAGAGCTTAAATCCAATCCAAGTTTATTTGTATAGTGCTTTTCACAATACATAATTTTTTCCAAAGAAAATGTTTCAATGTTACAATTAGGAAGCGTTCTGTTATACGACAGAGATGAGTGTTTTAAAGCAATGTCCATATGGCAGTGATATACAGCTATAATATAATATGTCATGGTTAGTTATTAATTCATGCAGTTAAGCAAACACAATGAACATGTTAGGCAATGATTACAGCTTGTACTTGTAATGATTACTTGCAATATAATGATGACTGTTTTGTGCGTCGATCCATTTAAACAGTAGAGAATGGCACTTGCAACACCAAGGTCATAGGTTAAATTCCTAGCGAATGCATGAACTGATTAATGTAAATGCAACGCCAATATAAGACACTTTGGCCAAGTGTAAATGTAAATATTCACAGTGTGTTTGTGCTTTTTAAATAAGCAGCATTTACACTGTGACCTGTTAAAGCTGCAACCGTCTGATTGGGGTCAGGGATTGATCCTCTGCATCTCTCTTTATCGCTCTCTCCCCGCTCGTGTCCTGCTTCACTCCCATCTGCATTCCCGCACTCAGAAGGGAATTTCAAACGGCTGCCGGAGGCTTCAGGTCGATGTAGTGTGTGACGTCTCTATGTGTGTATGTGTGTTTGCATTACTGTGCAGGTGAGCGCTGCTGACTGTGAGATAAGACGCTCTCTGATAACACCCCTCCGTCTGCAACCCTCCAGAGTTTGTTCAATTTACGTCGAGCTGTAGCTAAACTCACTCGGGGTGCGGCGCCCCGTGATGATCATTTAGTCGGCTGGAAAAAGGAGGATAATGATGTGCCAATCACTGAGAACTTGGGGAAACCATCGGATACTGACAAACAAAAGGTTTTTAAAGGAAAGGTTCATCCAAAAATAAAAATTCTTTCATTTTTACTCACACAAACAAAACCATCAGCTTTGAAATCTCTTCATTGGGTTACAATTCCAAAAGCTATTATTGATATTTTTTCTACCCAAGTCCTGGGTTGAGCCTTTTGGGTAATTTTTTTGGGTTATTACCCTGCTCCCGGGTCGGACGTAACAACACAGTGTTTGGGTCGTTTTTGTGTTACCCAGCTCCCAGGTCAGACGTAACAACCTGGCGTTTGGGTCGTTTTTGTGTTACCCAGCTCCCGGGTCAGACGTAACAACCCAGGGTTTGGGTCGTTTTTGAGTTACCCTGATCCTGGGTCAGACGTAACAACCCGGCGTTTGGGTCGTTTTTGTGTTACCCAGCTCCCGGGTCAGATGTAACAACCCAGCGTTTGGGTCGTTTTTGTGTTACCCAGCTCCCGGGTCAGACGTAACAACCCAGGGTTTGGGTCGTTTTTGAGTTACCCTGATCCTGGGTCAGACGTAACAACCTGGTGTTTGGGTAGTTTTTGAGTTACCCTGATCCTGGGTCAGACGTAACAACACAGTGTTTGGGTCATTTTTGCGTTACCCAGCTCCCGGGTCAGACGTAACAACCCGGCGTTTGGGTCGTTTTTGTGTTACCCAGCTCCCAGGTCAGACGTAACAACCTGGCGTTTGGGTCGTTTTTGTGTTACCCAGCTCCCGGGTCAGACGTAACAACCCAGGGTTTGGGTCGTTTTTGAGTTACCCTGATCCTGGGTCAGACGTAACAACCCGGCGTTTGGGTCGTTTTTGTGTTACCCAGCTCCCGGGTCAGACGTAACAACCCAGGGTTTGGGTCGTTTTTGAGTTACCCTGATCCTGGGTCAGACGTAACAACCTGGTGTTTGGGTAGTTTTTGAGTTACCCTGATCCTGGGTCAGACGTAACAACCCGGTGTTTGGGTCGTTTTTGAGTTACCCTGATCCTGGGTCAGACGTAACAACCCAGTGTTTGGGTCGTTTTTGAGTTACCCTGATCCTGGGTCAGACGTAACAACTCGGTGCTTGGGTAGTTTTTGTGTTACCCAGCTCCCGGGTCAGACGTAACAACCCAGGGTTTGGGTCGTTTTTGAGTTACCCTGATCCTGGGTCAGACGTAACAACCTGGTGTTTGGGTAGTTTTTGAGTTACCCTGATCCTGGGTCAGACGTAACAACCCGGTGTTTGGGTCGTTTTTGAGTTACCCTGATCCTGGGTCAGACGTAACAACCCAGTGTTTGGGTCGTTTTTGAGTTACCCTGATCCTGGGTCAGACGTAACAACCCAGTGTTTGGGTAGTTTTTGAGTTACCCTGATCCTGGGTCAGACGTAACAACTCGGTGCTTGGGTAGTTTTTGAGTTACCCTGATCCTGGGTCAGACGTAACAACCCGGCGTTTGGGTCGTTCTTGTGTTACCCAGCTCCCGGGTCAGACGTAACAACCCGGTGTTTGGGTAGTTTTTGTGTTACCCAGCTCCCGGGTCAGACGTAACAACCCGGTGTTTGGGTAGTTTTTGTGTTACCCAGCTCCCGGGTCAGACGTAACAACCCGGTGTTTGGGTCGTTTTTGTGTTACCCAGCTCCCGGGTCAGACGTAACAACCCAGCGTTTGGGTCATTTTTGTGTTACCCAGCTCCCGGGTCAGACGTAACAACCCAGTGTTTGGGTAGTTTTTGAGTTACCCAGCTCCCGGGTCAGACGTAACAACCCAGCGTTTGGGTCATTTTTGTGTTACCCAGCTCCCGGGTCAGACGTAACAACCCAGTGTTTGGGTAGTTTTTGAGTTACCCTGATCCTGGGTCAGACGTAACAACCCGGTATTTGGGTCGTTTTTGTGTTACCCTGATCCTGGGTCAGACGTAACAACCCAGTGTTTGGGTAGTTTTTGAGTTACCCTGATCCTGGGTCAGACGTAACAACCCAGTGTTTGGGTAGTTTTTGAGTTACCCAGCTCCCGGGTCAGACGTAACAACCCAGTGTTTGGGTAGTTTTTGAGTTACCCTGATCCTGGGTCAGACGTAACAACCAAGGGGTTGAGTTATTTATCGCAGGCTTTTTGCACCCTTTTCAGGAGAGAGCAGTGGAGCTCTGTCAAACTGGTGCACATTCGTTATTGTTCTGTATATTCTTTAATTTTATGCAAAGCAACATACCATGTGAGTCACCTAAACGAGTATCGCGTCTTTCTTTTCACGTGATGGAAACGCCTGATGCCTTGCCTATAATTTTATGATTTTATTCAAAAAGATACAGAATACTTGGGATGTTAAAATATGTTCCCAGCACCATTACGGTGGAAACAGAACAATAGAGACCGGTCCATTACACTTGAATTACTTATAAATGTACGAAGCTGCATTGTTTTATGTAAAAGAGCTGTGTGAAAAAATAACTTGTTTTGCCTTTTTAATGGAGATGATTTTTCTTACCTGATTGGCAGATATTTGTTCTTGTATTAAGCACAAACTCACTTTATTTTTATTATTTTGTCATTCTGCTTCTCCAGTAAATGCATCTTGATTTAAGAATGTTTAGATATTTGTGCTGGAAAACAAGACAAAAATACTGAGGAAGATCATTTTTGCAGTGTATTCCAAATTTTTTCCATAAAAGTAATTGCAAGAGAATTATTTTTATCTGAACCTTTCCTCTAAAGACCCGAGAGGACGACAAAAAGATTCAAATCAGTGTGCGCCTTTTTATCATTAATAAAGTCCATTTGAATTGCAGACCAGCACAATTAGATTGCACAGGCTGTTTTGTGCACACATATTAAAAGCACGTCTGAGACATTTTGATAAATTGAAAGCATTAAGTGGTTTTCAGCCCTCAGAGATTTTCATTACGATCAAGAGAAACGTCCTGAGGTAAGACAGAGAGAAACGCACAACTCAGTCGTGGCTGGAGGATTCGGTGCAGACGAGCCGCACAAACATCACATTGCCGCTCACAGTGATGAATGCTGCCGCTGAGAAACTGATAGAGACACAATCTGTGATCTCTTTTGGAGAAAACAGTAGATTGTGATTTTGATGAAGTGACTCTGTCAGAAGCACTCAGTTGTTCATCTCACTGCGTCTAACACACACACACACACACACACACACACGTCACTGAATTCTCCTCTCACAACAGATCTTTGGAGCAGAGATGTGAAAATATAGCATCAAAACTGCTCTTGACTTTACTAAGACCATCTTTGCTTTTTGGCCAAACAATATTTAAGAATCACATAAATAAACATCTATGATTTTGTTCTGTAAAATCATCTGTAATTCAACATAAATTTGATATTAGTATTTACTTCTGATGTATTTCCAACAGAACATTGAGACTTGATTGGAAAAGTGGCCACCCAGCTAACAAAAACATGCTCTAAAAATGTTTTTCTAACGTTCCCATTACGTTCTGAAAATGTTATTTCTCTAAAGGTTCAAAACGTCCAGTTGTTTAAATGTTTTAAAAACATTTTTTCTTGGTTATACGAACGTTACGGGAACATTCCATTTTGCAAATGTTTCATGGGAATGTTACTTTTCAATGTTCTGAAACAAATAATAACATTTAAAAAAATTTTACCTAAATGTTTCAGACAAAAAGTTGCATGAAGAATGCATGCACTCTAAAAAATGCTGGGTTAAAAACAACCCAAGTTGGGTTAAATATGAACAAACCCAGCGATTGGGGTAAATGTTTGCCTAACCTCTAGGCAGTTTTTTTAACTTCAACTATTGTTTAAAAATGTCTATATGTCTGGCGTAAAATGAACCCAAAATATGTTGAAAATTAAAAATCAGACACATAATTACTAGAGGCAACAATAATAATCAAAAGGCGAACATTTATTAATAAGAAATTTAATAAATGTTTATTGTTTCATTATTAAACATATTAATTTTCAACATACTTTGGGTTCATTTTAAGCAAGCAATACAGTAATTTTTAAACAATATTTGAGTTAAATAAAACTACCCAGCAGGTTGGGCAAACATTTAACCCAACTGCTGGGTCAAAACAACCCAAACACAATAGGTTTGTCCATTTTTAACCCAACTAGGGTTGTTTTAACCCATCATTTTTTAGGGTGTGTTGTAATGTTTTTGTACTAACATTTTGAGAACATTATTAAAACCCACATAACTTTGAACGAATGCTCTATTAACATTACTGTTTCTTCATAACGTTGAGAGAACCTTGCCAGAACGTTCTGAGAACGTTTCCTGTTAGCTGAGCAGAAAACAGACATCATAAGACCATGAATGACACTATTTCACAGGCTTTATTTTAATAAAAGATTCAAAACAAGGACGCAAGTCGATTTCATGCGACTTGGAAAAATAATATTCCTAGCTGTCCATGAGGACCACAGACCTCTGAATGATGTTCTGCCTATCAGAAAACGTTTTTCTACTTCTTAAGATGGAAATTGCTTTTTTTTTCTCTCCAAAGGAAACAGAATAACATTCTGCCTGTGCAGACTATGTTTGCTTTACAGAAGATGATTTATCTCGCTTTCAGAGATGCAATCGAGCATTATGATGGTGACATTATGTAATAGAGTTAAAGAAGCCGCACGCAGGTTGTTCGGTCTGCAGGTAGAGCTTATCTAGTGATGTTAATTAAATCAAGCGTCCCTCAAACAAATCCCCTCAAAAGACACTTATCAGCATCCCACCACACTGTGATACGACATGCCGCTCTATCGGAACAGAACGTTTTGTCCGGATGAAAGCGTTTGAACTCATCACAGGAAAGTTGCACACGGTGGCACTTTCTGTGCGGTTAAAAAGACAGAGAAAACATGAGGAGCAAACGGTTTATTTGTACATAAACTTGCAATAGATGTTGAAAAATACGGTGAGTTGCATGCTGCTGCTGAGGGAAGATAGAAAAAGAAATAATACAATGAAAACAGAAAAAAAAAAGGTTTTTACTGGCTCTATAAGCATCACAATCCATTTTGAAATCATCTTCAATGTCCATCTGTGATTTGCATGGTTCCTGACCAAAGAAAAGTGGTTTTGAGTTTTGGGAAACCAGTAAAAATCATATGCATGAACCGATTGCCTTAAATTTGACCTTTTATAATGTTTAAATTACATTTATGCACTTGGCAGGCATTTTTTCAAATATTCCAATGCATATGTCAGATTATATCAAAACCTTGCATTAAATTAGTGACGTTGCATGCTCAAAACCAAGACTGAAACTCATAAATCAAGATCGTGACGTGCATGTTTCTTAAAAATGAAGTGGTTTTTCACAGCAATGCCATAGAAGACACTTTTCTTAGTGTGAAGAACCTTTTAAGAATCTTTTTTGCAATGGAAAGATTCCTAAAGGTTCTACACGGAACCGTCGATGCCAATAAAGAAGCTTTATTTTTAAGAGTGGGTTGGTTATAGTCGTCATCGTTCAGTCAGTGGAAACGTGGGCTGTTTCTGAGAGAGTTTCAGTGGAAATGATTGTCTTTAACACACCCATAATCCTCAGAGACAGACTCTTCGCCTGCGGCTCCATCAGAGAGTCAGACGAGTCTATAGATCGCTTCTCCGCCGTCTCTCCTCCGTTCCTCTCGTCTGGAGGCTGGTAGCCCGGTTCCAGCGGGTCCAGCGGGTCTTTGGAGAGCAGGATGCTGATGGACGGAAGCGTTCGGTGGATCGTCATCTCCGAGTCGCCTCCTTCTTGACTCTCCCAGACCTCTCGTAAGCCCTTGTACTGCAGTTTGGTCATCTGATGGAGACCGGCGATCTTCCTCTTCATGATCTCGGCGCAGGTGATGGTTTTGGTGACGGCCCGTCCGGATCCACTGAACACGACCTGTCTCAGTCCGGTTTGAGCGCCGTCCTGGGCCTCGTCCTGCATGCGCGCCATGGCGAAACCCATGAGATTGCGAATTTTACTGCCCTCTTTCACCCTCATTTCCAGCACACCTGCGGGCAGCCCGGGGAACGGACACACGCTGTCCTCCTCGACCCGACACACTTTCTTAAAGCCGCCCGCGTGTGCCTGCTTGAGCTGGGCATTCGGATCGGCGCTCAGATCCATGCGTCTTGTTGGCCTCAGGAGTGATTTCCAATCATACCTTTATCTTAAGCGCTCAAATTACATGCAATTCCCTGTCTTTTCCGATCTTGTCCGTGAGCCAGATCATGACTTATTCATGAGATAATAAACAGAAAACGTCTCGTTTTAAAGTTATAGATATTATGCAAAGCTGATTTACCCACGTCGCATCCATCCAGCCTGTTAAACTTTTTCTCCTCTCCAGATTCAAACTTCCGGAAATGAAGTGGCAATTCCTTAGGGACGTTTTGGTTTATCGCACTTACTTCTGTGGGACGATGCAGTTAAAGATCCAGCTCTTCTCTCGCCTCTTCCAGACCTTCACTCTCTCCTGATGTCCTTTCCACTTCACTGGAGTGCATCTTCCTCTCTTTCCTTGTCCTTTTCTGTTTCTCCTCTTCTTCCACGTGCTGGCAGGGCTGGAATCTCTCCGTTTCTCGCCCGGCACTCGTGCTGCCTCGTAAATGCTGGTGGGGGGGATAAAAGAGAGAGAGAGAGATAGAGAGAGGGAGAGAGGGAGGATCAGCCTTCTTAAAGCAACAGTAACATCAAATATTGTTAAATAATATTATTAAAAAACACTTACTTTTTAGAGTTGGAAAACCTTTCTTTTGTTAAAAGAAAAATGCACCTCCTCCTGAAAAACATCCACTGATGCACAGCTACAATTTCCTTCAATCTTCTTTTTCTGATCTAAATATTTATCCATAAAACTAGATCTGGATCATGCATATTTTATCAAAATTATTTGAATATGTACAAGTTGATTACCTATTCAACCTGCTGTTAAATACATTTCTAGATATCTTATTCTAGATATAAAATAAACTTCTATTATATATATATATATATACACACAAACCCGATTCCAAAAAAGTTGGGACACTGTACAAATTGTGAATAAAAACAGAATGCAATGATGTGGAAGTTTCAAATTTCAATATTTTATTCAGAATACAACATAGATGACATACCAAATGTTTAAACTGAGAAAATGTATCATTTTAAGGGAAAAATAAGTTGATTTTAAATTTCATGGCATCAACACATCTCAAAAAAGTTGGGACAAGGCCATGTTTCCCACTGTGTGGCATCCCCTCTTCTTTTTATAACAGTCTGCAAACGTCTGGGGACTGAGGAGACAAGTTGCTCAAGTTTAGGAATAGGAATGTTGTCCCATTCTTGTCTAATACAGGCTTCTAGTTGCTCAACTGTCTTAGGTCTTCTTTGTCACATCTTCCTCTTTATGATGTGCCAAATGTTTTCTATGGGTGAAAGATCTGGACTGCAGGCTGGCCATTTCAGTACCCGGATCCTTCTTCTACGCAGCCATGATGTTGTAATTGATGCAGTATGTGGTCTGGCATTGTCATGTTGGAAAATGCAAGGTCTTCCCTGAAAGAGACGACGTATATCCAAGTTCTAGAACATATGTTGTTCTAGAACTTGGATATACCTTTCAGCATTGATGGTGCCTTTCCAGATGTGTAAGCTGCCCATGCCACACGCTCTCATGCAACCCCATACCATCAGAGATGCAGGCTTCTGAACTGAGCGCTGATAACAACTTGGGTTGTCCTTGTCCTCTTTAGTCCGGATGACATGGCGTCCCAGTTTTCCAAAAAGAACTTCAAATTTTGATTCGTCTGACCACAGAACAGTTTTCCACTTTGCCACAGTCCATTTTAAATGAGCCTTGGCCCAGAGAAAACGCCTGCGCTTCTGGATCATGTTTAGATATGGCTTCTTTTTTGACCTATAGAGTTTTAGCCGGCAACGGCGAATGGCACGGTGGATTGTGTTCACCGACAATGTTTTCTGGAAGTATTCCTGAGCCCATGTTGTGATTTCCATTACAGTAGCATTCCTGTATGTGATGCAGTGCCGTCTAAGGGCCCGAAGATCACGGGCATCCAGTATGGTTTTCCGGCCTTGAGTCTTTGGATGATATTATGCACTGTAGATGATGATAACTTCAAACTCTTTGCAATTTTTCTCTGAGAAACTCCTTTCTGATATTGCTCCACTATTTTTGGCTGCAGCATTGGGGGAATTGGTGATCCTCTGCCCATCTTGTCTTCTGAGAGACACTGCCACTCTGAGAGGCTCTTTTTATACCCAATCATGTTGCCAATTGACCTAATAAGTTGCAAATTGGTCCTCCAGCTGTTCCTTATATGTACATTTAACTTTTCCGGCCTCTTATTGCTACCTGTCCCAACTTTTTTGGAATGTGTAGCTCTCATGAAATCCAAAATGAGCCAATATTTGGCATGACATTTCAAAATGTCTCACTTTCAACATTTGATATGTTATCTATATTCTATTGTGAATAAAATATAAGTTTATGAGATTTGTAAATTATTGCATTCCTTTTTTATTCACAATTTGTACAGTGTCCCAACTTTTTTGGAATCGGGTTTGTATATATATATATATATATATATATATATAATGAAGTTTCATGTTTAAACAAGGCTTTTTCAAAAACTTTCTGTTTTTTTTGTTTATTATCTCATGAATAAGTCATGATCTGTTTCAAGCGATATATCTCACTTATATACATACACGTATATAGTTCCACAACGTTTTAATATAAAGTGACACTCATGAAAAGCTCTTCAGATGGTCCTGTATCTTTAAAGCACAAGCCAACAGCTCCAAAGCTTCTTTGCTGATCCGTTTAAAGGACGTCCGGAGCAGGAACTCGAGGAACGCTGACAATTAAACCACAGTTCTGGAACACGAAGCCACTTGGGCTCTGAAAGACGCATTTTCAGAAGGTGAATGAAAGTGTGAGTGAAATTAGCTGGAATCTAATTGAAAACATCCTTCACAGGGCAGATGAAAGTCAGACTGGTAAATGTGCCGCGATTGGCCTTTACCCCTCGACATGCATTTGGCTATTACCATTTGCATAATGTGATGTTAATGGTCTTCATACAGGAGGAATCTTGGCACGGTCGTCTCTTCACTCCAGAATATAATGGATTTTTATCACCTGCGCACACATGAGTTATTTGGCAACATCTATCCTTTACTTCCCTTTTTATCCCGTCATTTAATCCGTTTTTAATTAACCCATGATCTTAACTCGATGTTATTACGTCTGTGTTTTTCATTCTGGTGTGTAGCACTTTGAATTATTCACTGTCTGTGACATTCACAATAATGCTTTTGTCCAAAGTGACTTACATTGTATTCATTGTTCAGTTCTTGCATTCCCTGGGAGTCGAACCCATGACTTTGGCGTTGCTAGCGCAGAATGATTATTTTAAAAACCTACTTTTGCAAACTAGCCCTAGGTTTTTCGCCTGATCAGAACCAAATCAGTGCAGAAAGATTCTCTGGAGTCTGATAATAATTGAAAAAAGTTGAAATATCGATTCACGTCTGCGACGGGACGCCAAAACATTCGAAGTGGGCTTTTACTAAAACGGTTATCCCTCTTGAACGGAGATAATTCCACCAAACTTGGTACATCTATGTACGGGTGGTCTGTGGTTGCGTAAAAAAGGAGACAGCGACTAGCCACTTGGGGGTGCTATAAAATGAAAAAAACAGAAAACGGCTATAGCTACGCAACGGTCAGTCCGATTGACTTGAAAATTGGCAAACTGAGTCTTTGTCCAAGGTGCTGTGATGGTTTATGAGGACATTTGCATATCTCAAAAAACACGGCTGCCATCGGCCAATGAAATTTGAGTGGCTGTCAGACAAAGTTAATGGAGGCTGATCAGTACGAAACACACTGGGCCTGTTTGACAAGAAATTTGAAAGAAATTGGCCACCAGGGGGCGCCTTTCTGTTGTTCACATGCGTAAAGGATTTTTCGCACAAGCCCACGCCATTCATACCACATGGTAGATCTCCTCATTCTGAACAACTTTGCCTCTAGGACTGCGGCTGCCAATCAAATCCTTCGTTAAATATTGGAGATTATTTCAAAAACATACTTTTGCAAACTAGTCCTAGGTTTTTTGCCTGATCAGAACCAAACCAGTGCAGAAAGATTCTCTGGAGTCTGATAATAGTAAAAAAAAAAAGTTAAAATTCCGATTCGCGTCCGCAACAAAATGCCAAAACATTCGAAGTGGGCGTGGCCACTTTTACTAAAATGTCTATCCCTCTTAAACGGAATGAGATAATTTAATCAAACTTGGTACACCTATGTACGGGCTCAGTCTGTAGTCGCTTGAAAAAGGACGTGGCAACTGGCCACTTGGTGGCGCTATAAAATGAAAAAACACGAAAACAGCTATAGCTACACAACAGTCAATCCGATTGACTTGAAAACTGGCATGTGGTGTCTTTGTCTAAGGTGCCAAGACTGACTTTTAGGACATTCACATATCTCGAAAAACTCAGCTGCTGTCGTCCAACGAAGTTCGAGCAGCTATCAGACAAGTTTAACGGAGGCCGATCAGAACGAAACTGATTGGGCCCGTTTGACTCGCAGCCTAGAGGTCTGTGAGAAATTCAAAAGAAATAAGCCACCGGGGGCGCCTTCACATTTTTCACATGCGTAAAGGATTGTACATCATGTGATTTTTTGCACACGCCCACAACATTCATACCAAATGGTAGAACTCCTTATTCTGAGCAGCTTTGCTTCTAGGATCACCGCTGTCCATCGAATTATTCATTAAATATTGGAGATTATTTCAAATACCAACTTTTGCAAACTAGTCCTAGGTTTTTCGCTTGATCAGAACCAAACCAGTGCAGAAAGATTCTCTGGAGTCTAATAATAATCAAAAAAAGTTACAATTTCGATTCACGTCCGCAACAAAATGCCAAAACATTCGAAGTGGGCGTGGCCACTTTTACTAAAATGTCTATCCCTCTTAAACGGAATGAGATAATTTAATCAAACTTGGTACACCTATGTACGGGCTCAGTCTGTGGTCGCTTGAAAAAGGATGTGGGAACTGGCCACTCGGTGGCGCTATAAAATGAAAAAACACGAAAACAGCTTAATATTGGAGATTATTTCAAATACCTACTTTTGTGAACTAGTCCTAGGTATTTAAAGAGTAAATCCCACTCTATTCAGACCTGACAGGAAAAAAATGCCTAGAAAACACCCTAGCATTTTACTCTATATTGCCTACATGAAGTCTTTCAAAAAGCCTGATAATAACGATTCACATCTTGATGCTTTGCTCACTTTGAACAAAATCAGAATCTTGATGTTTCTCTTCAACAATTACAGTTTCCTCTTCCCCTCAGCGACAAAACCTCGCCGTGATCCGCCGTAAATTTCCTCAGCGCGCGGGTCAGTGATCCGTGAGTTATTTGGGATTGTCAGTACTCTGGTTATCTCTGTGTGCGCTGTCACTTAAGCGCGCGATCAGCAGAGACAGCAGAGGTTCTGCGGGCCGGTCCCGCCGGAGGACAGCTGGGACAGAATGAAAGCTGAGCGAATGAGAGACGACAGATCATTCAGCCTGAACCAATGGACTGTCTGAACGAGAAAGACCCAATTCTCAAGAGGAAAAGGGAGGATTCCTTTGAAAAAACACTGGAGTAATTCCATTCAGCTCCTTTGATTAATGACAACACTGACAAAAAGGCTCTTAATGAGTGTTTTTGTCTTACTTCCAGTAAAAATTAAAGTCCCCATGAAATCAAAACGGATTGCCATATTTATTAGAAATTATTTATCTATGCAAATATGGCTTTATAATATTAATATTGAACCACTGTACTCACATGAACTGATTTAAATATGTTTTTAGTACATTAATGGATCTTGAGAGAGGAAATGGCATTGCTGGCTATGCAGGCCTCACTGAGCCATCGGATTTCATCAAAAATATCTTAATTTGTGTTCCGAAGATGAACGAAGGTCTTACGGGTGTGGAACGACATGAGGGTGAGTAATTAATGACATTATTTTCATTTTTGGGTGAACTAACCCTTTAATATCTTCAGAACAGAAATAAAGAGGTGTGCCTCAAGGTTCAATACTGGGACCACTTCTTTTTACTATTTATGTAAATAATCTACCATTAATTCTCAAAAATTGTCAGGTTCAGCTTTATGCTGATGATACTCTCATATATGCATCTAATTCGGATTCTATACAAATTCAATATCTCTGATCTAATACTTTACAAGATTGGCTTTGGCTAACAAATTAGTGCTTAATAAAGCTAAGTCTCAAAGATTTTTGGTTCTAGACAGAAATTTAAATCCAAAACTTGTTCCTGTGTTGATACTATTAAATATCTTGATGTATGGCTTGATTCTGAACTTTCTTTCAAATCAAACATTAATCATGTTTTACGCAAAGTCAACATTGGAATTAATATCCTACATCGATCTCAAAAGTGTTTTTCAGATAGTGTTCGTAAGAAAATCGTTTCTAAACTAATACTTCCATCCTTTGATTATTGTGATGTGGTTTACCAAACAGCATCAAAATCAGATCTTGCCCCAGTTAATACAGCATATAATAGAATTTGCAGATTTGTTTTGTCACACATTTTATACGTTTCAGTGTCAGATTGCATGGAAACCAATGTCTCAACAACAATGTTCTACCCAATGTTGAGGGTTAAAACAATCATCTTTACCAGGCCGGACATCATTAAAACACAAACACACGCTCACGAGCGACAGCTGAACCTCAGCGGCATCCGTTCTGCTCACGAGAGACCCGCATGTCTCACAATTACTGATGAACAATTATTTCATGTTTCTGCCTCTCATCTCAGAGAAACAATTTGCTTCTCGTTTGGGTGTAAATCTGTTTTTAAATATGATAAACTCTTCAGTGAACATGACACTGCAGGAGACGCCGCAACAAATGCCTCCACTTAGAGAGAGTGAGTGTGTGTGTGTGTGTGTGTGAGAGTGAGTGAGTGAGTGTGAGAGAGAGAGAGAGTGTGTGTGTGTGTGTGTGTGTGTGTGAGGGGGTGAAATGATCGTGTGGCTGTTTGGGTGAATTACCCTCATCACTCATAAGCAGACACACAGCTGCCTGCGGGAGAGAGAGAGACAGTCAGAGAGAGTAATGATACTATTTGTGTTAAAAAGACAAAATGGGAAAGTATGAATACATAATAGAGAGGGATGATAACAGTGAGAGCAGAAAATTGATAACACTATATTCCTACAAGCGAAATATAGTACCATCATATAATGAAGTGCAGCGAGTGTTTTAGAACGACACTTTGATTTCAGACTAATTCATCTTTTAAGTTTTCTTACACTCTAAAAATGCTGGCTTAAAAACAACACAAGTTGGGTTGAAAATGGACAAACTCAGCGATTGGGTTAAATGTTTGCTGGGTAGTTTTATTTAACTCAACTATTGTTTAAAAATTACTGTATTTCTTGCTTAAAATGAACCCAAAATATGTTGGAAATTAACATTTATTAATGTTTAGTGATTAATAATGAAACAAAAAAATTAAATTGCTTATTAAGAAATGTTCACATTTTGATTATTATTGTTGCCTCTAGTAATTATGTCTCATTTTTAATTTCCAACATACTTTGGGTTCATTTTAAGCCAGACATATAGTCATTTTTAAACAATAGTTGACTTAAATAAAACTACCCAGCACGTTGGCAAACATTTAACCCAATTGCCGGGTCAAAACAACCCAATCACTGGGTTTGTCCATATTTCAACACAACTTGGGTTGTTTTTAACCCTGCATTTTTTAGAGATTAGATTTAGTAGTTTTGTTTTTATCTTTTGAAACTGACTGTTGAGTCAAAGTAATGGAAAAGACTTTTTGATCATATTGTTTTGTTGAAGCTGCTTTGACACAATCTATATTATGATTTGACAATTTTTGCATTTCACATTTAAACCTGATTTTTGTTCATTTTCACAACCGCTGAATAATAAGTGGAAATAATTTTCAGTGGCATGTGTCACAGATTCTGTTATTCCTTTAAGGAACAAAGTCTTAAACGGTCTGTCTCTTTCTCCATTTCTCAGTCTAAACGTCTCCTCTAACCCGGAGAAGCGTGAGACGAGTGACATTAATCCCTTTCTTTATCAAATGGCCATCAGGAGCAGAAGACCGACAGTCTGTGTGAGGAACTCCAGGGCAAATAAATTCCCAGCAAGCTTTCCAAATGCATCTGTACCTGAAGACCCTGAAGCCCCGTCTGATGAGGAAAACAGGAGAAGAGGAACGGCAGAAGAAGAGCAGCCAGGGGCAGCAGGGGTATAATTAACTTCCCATGACACCAGTGACACCTTAAAGCCCCGATCTGTCCTGCAGCACTGCAATGCAGATGAACAGAGAGAGAGAGAGAGAGAGAGAGAGAGAGAATAATTCACACTGCAGTTAAATACAGTGTCACTCCACTGACTGTTGATTTTGCAACACAAATCCTTCCCGTAGCTCGAACCGTAGATCACGGCCAGACAACGCCAGAGTCATGGGTGCGATTCCCAGGGAATGCATGAACTGATTAAATATATCATTAATGCAATGCAAGTCACTTTGAATAAAAGCACCTGCCAAATGCATAAATGCAATCATGCACATTGATTGGGTTTAAAAGACTTTTAATATTCAGTAATATTATTGATTTGACTACACTGACATTATCATCTTTTTTAATTACTTTAAAAAAAACATACAACACATTTAACAAGAAAGTACACATATATTGGTTATTACTCCCAAAACTTTCCAGTGTGAATGTGGCTGATTTTATCTGTTATTTCCAGCAGAAAAACATTGTGAACAGTTGCAGAAACAACAAGAAAACAGACATTTGTTTACCTCAGTACATCTGATAATGAACATTTGAATTCCTCCCAAGCGACATTCCACACCGTTTGCTGCATTAAGATGAAGCGCTGTTTTCCATCTTCTTTAAAGGCGAGTCGAGCCTGTAAATGTGGAGAGTTTAATTGAACAACCCTTCAGTGTAATTGTCATTACCTGATAATGGCAGCCGCACACGAGTCTTCAGGCCCTCTAATGGAATATATTGCAGTATTTTGATCAATTAAATTAAAAACAATTAGAGCTTTCTGCAGAAAAGCAAATGGATAATTAATGATTCCCTGTTAACTGAATGTTTAGACAGGAAAGGATGTTAAAATATCACAAAAACATGCTGATCTGCATCCAGACGTTTTGAACATACTGTATAAAATCAAATCAATAATAAACAATTAACCACTTATTATTTTGTATTCTTAATAATAATAATAAACTATAATAAACTATTTTGCCTTCAAACTTTGACACTTCATTTTGATAGTCCATTTTAGACATTCTACCAACTATGTAACTTTGCATGTCAACTAGCAGTCATTAGAGTAACTGAGATATAATTGAGATATAAAGAGATATAAAAGTTTTGAATTGCGAGATGTTAAGTCGGAATTGTATGATATAAAGTCAGAATTGCAAGAAAAAAAGTTGGAATTACGAGATATAAAATCAGAATTGTGAGAAAAAAGTTAGAATTGTGAGAAAAAAGTCGGAATTGCGAGAAAAAAGTCGGTATTGCGAGATATAAAGTCAGAATTGCGAGAAAAAAGTTGGAATTGCAAGATATAAAGTCAGAATTGCGAGAAAAAAGTCGGAATTGCGAGATATAAATTCAGAATTGTGAGAAAAAGTCGGAATTGCGAGATATAAAGTCGGAATTGTGAGAAAAAAGTCGGAATTGCAAGAAAAAAGTCGGTATTGCGAGATATAAAGTCAGAATTGCGAGAAAAAAGTTGGAATTGCGAGATATAAATTCAGAATTGTGAGAAAAAGTCGGAATTGCGAGATATAAATTCAGAATTGTGAGAAAAAGTCGGAATTGCGAGATATAAAGTCGGAATTGTGAGAAAAAAGTCGGAATTGCAAGAAAAAAGTTGGTATTGCGAGATATAAAGTCAATTGCGAGAAAAAAGTCGGAATTGTGAGATATAAAGTTGGAATTGTGAGAAAAAAGTTGGAATTGCGAGATATAAAGTCGGAATTGCGAGAAAAAAGTCGGTATTGCGAGATATAAAGTCAGAATTGCGAGATATAAAGTCAGAATTGCAAGATATAATGTCGGAATTGTGAGAAAAAAGTCAGAATTGTGAGTATAATGTCGGAATTGTGAGAAAAAAGTCGGAATTGCGAGATGTAAAGTTGGAATTGCGAGAAAAAAGTCAGTATTGTGAGATATAAAGTCAGAATTGCGAGAAAAAAGTTGGAATTGTGAGAAAAAAGTTAGAATTGCGAGAAAAAAATCTGAATTGCGAGATATAAAGTTAGAATTGCGAGAAAAAAGTCGGAATTGCGAGATATAATGTCGGAATTGTGAGAAAAAAGTCGGAATTGCGAGATATAAAGTCAGAATTGTGAGATATAATGTCGGAATTGTGAGAAAAAAGTCGGAATTGCCAGATATAAAGTCAGAATTTTAAGTATAAAATCAAATAAATAATAAACAATTAAGCACTGGACTGATTTATTAATGCACAGTGCTTTAGAATAATAATACAAAATAAACAAACAAAAATAGCGCAAGATTACTTTGAAACTATTTTCACTCTGAAATTACTAATAAATTTCACAATAAATTACAAAGAAATGCAAGTAAAACATTGAAATGAATGTGAAATTTTGAAGCAGAAAGACAGTGATCTTTATTCACAAATGCATGGCTTCAGCACAAATGAAACTCTCTGCGGCATCTGTTGACATGATGTCGATTAGCACAGAAAATCATTTCGACTCGTCCCTCGGTGAGTGAAAACAAACATATTGTGTTGACTGAGGGAGTCTGGACTGTTTTCTGTGCTGGTCGACAGTCGTGGAGTTTAACTAGTATTGAACGGGTAACTTCAGGTGGAGCTGATTGAATGTGAGCGGGTTAATCTCTCGTGGTTGTTGTGTTAGTAAGATCTCTCCTCGCTCAGATCAGGACAGTTTTACAGCTCTTGAGTTTCACAGGAGGGAGCGTTTATTTCAGACCTCATGTAAAGTCGAACAATTCAGCATGTAGCCAGATGGCTAAAGACTCCATAGAGTGTGTGTGTGTGTGTGTGTGTGTGTGTGTGTGTGTGTGTGTGTGTGTGTGTACACACTCCCTGCAGTGGCCATTCGTACTGGGTCACTACCTTCTTCGTCACGCTCACAGAGATGCGAGGTCATCTAACACGGCACGCTGTGAGGGAAATGTCAAGTGTGTGTGTGTGTGTGTGTGTGTGTGTATGTGATATAGAAACATTCTCCCTCACATCATTTAACAGTAGAAGTCGCAGTTTAACTCGAAATAATCTACTTTAGCAGCTCTGTGTGTGTCGACAGACAATGTCAAATATTCTTCAACACAGAGTTAGAATATCACAGAATATGTTCATTAGAGTCACCATGAAATCAAAATTGACATCGCGAGGGCGGGGCAACCTGTCACTCACATGAGATCCACCAATAGCAAACCACAACCATTCAATCAATTCTCCACAGACAAAATCAAGCCCCGCCCTCCATTTGTTCTTGTAGGACTTTTAAAAATAATTTTTTACACACATAGCAATTTCTACCTGATAAAATATTTTAAAGCTTGATGTATCTAGAAAAAATCTTTTCTGTGATTTTCCATATCTAGAAAAGTACAATTTAAATTCCCAAGTTTTGGTTCTTAAATAAAAATGACAGTTGTTAAGGGCATAATTAAAATAAGAAATATGAAGAAAGAATTCAGAGAAAAAAGTCAGAATTGTGAGATATAAAGTCCAAATTGCGAGATATAAAGTCAGAATTGCAAGAAAAAAGTCGGAATTGCGAGATATAAAGTCAGAATTGCCAGATATAAAGTCGGAATTGCGAGATATAAAGTCGGAATTGCATGATATAAAGTCAGAATTGCGAGATATAAAGTCGGAATTGAGAGATATAAAGTCGGAATTGCCAGATATAAAGTCGGAATTGCGAGTTATAAAGTCGGAATTGAGAGATATAAAGTCGGAATTGAGAGATATAAAGTCGGAATTGAGAGATATAAAGTCAGAATTGCGAGATATAAAGTCGGAATTGCGAGAAAAAAGTCAGAATTGCAAGAAAAAAGTCGGAATTGCAAGTTATAAAGTCGGAATTGCAAGATATAAAGTCAGAATTGAGAGATATAAAGTCGGAATTGCAAGATATAAAGTCGGAATTGAGAGATATAAAGTCGGAATTGCGAGATATAAAGTCAGAATTGCCAGATATAAAGTCGGATTTGCGAGTTATAAAGTCGGAATTGAGAGATATAAAGTCGGAATTGCAAGATATAAAGTCGGAATTGCGAGATATAAAGTCGGAATTGCGAGAAAAAAGTCAGAATTGCAAGAAAAAAGTCGGAATTGCAAGATATAAAGTCAGAATTGCGAGATATAAAGTCAGAATTGCGAGATATATAGTTGGAATTGTGTGATATAAAGTCGGAATTGTGTGATATAAAGTCGGAATTGTGTGATATAAAGTCAGAATTGCGAGATATAAAGTCTGAATTGCGAGATATATAGTTGGAATTGTGTGATATAAAGTCGGAATTGTGTGATATAAAGTCGGAATTGTGTGATATAAAGTCAGAATTGCGAGATATAAAGTCCAAATTGTGAGATATAAAGTCGGAATTGCGAGATATAAAGTCAGAATTGCGAGATATAAAGTCTGAATTGCGAGATATATAGTTGGAATTGTGTGATATAAAGTCGGAATTGTGTGATATAAAGTCGGAATTGTGTGATATAAAGTCAGAATTGCGAGATATAAAGTCCAAATTGTGAGATATAAAGTCGGAATTGCGAGATATAAAGTCGGAATTGCCTGATATAAAGTCGGAATTGCGAGATATAAAGTCGGAATTGCATGATATAAAGTCAGAATTGCGAGAAAAAAGTCAGAATTGCAAGAAAAAAGTCGGAATTGCAAGTTATAAATTCAGAATTGTGAGATATAAAGTCAGAATTGCGAGATATAAAGTCAGAATTGTGAGATATTTAAATTCCCAAGTTTTGGATCTTCAATAAAAATGACAGTTGTTGAGGGCATAATTAAAATAAGAAATATGATGTCACCTTATATCTTAGTTAATGTGTCTTATTTTAAAGCTTCCTAACGCAGATTAAACTTCAGGTCTCCAAACTCTATGAGAATTCCTGCCCTCAGTGTGTGACACAATATCTAAATTGCATACGCATGTGGAAGGAGATTTGTCCCGTTTTTTTAATTGCAATGGAGAGCAAATCCCCCATAATGCCATGCTTTACAATAGAGCCGTAATTGCAGGAGTGTAATTGCACACCAATGTTCAGCTGCTCACCGTGTGTGTGTGTGTGTGTGTGTGTGTGTGTGAGAGTGTTTTCTGGTTCCCTGTAGCTGTCAACGCTGAAGAGCTCAATAATTAGAAACGGGGGAAAAATGAGGTGGCAATTTTGTGTCTGCAATTATCAAAATCCAGCAGAAGAGTTGTGAGAGTTTACAGAGGTAGAGGACTGAAGCTCTGTTCAGAATATTGTACTAAAAAACCACACAACATTTACTGTATACCACCTACTGCTATTTTAAGCATGCATTATGCCATCATAAACATTCAAACATTAGTATACTACATTATGTCATCTTTACTGTGCCTATTTAATTCTGTGCATATTTAATTCACTTATCACATCACTTACCTTTTATAAATTCAGTTATTTTACATTCTTAATAATAATAATAATAATAATAATAATAATCTATTATAAACTATTTTGCCTTTAAACTTTGACACTTTATTTTGATAGTCCACTTTAGACATTCTACTATGTAACTTACTACATGTCAACTTGCAGTCCATGACCATATGACAGCTTAAAATGTTATCTGATTTAATGAAAAAAATATACATGACAAACTAAAATATTTTGTCAATAAAAGACAATTATTATTTTTTTCATATAAAATAGTAGCATTGTTTTAGAAATTCAAATAATTTTGTAGTTTGACAATGAACACTCTGCAAAATACAGCTATACAGCACTGGACAAAACAATGCAGGCAGACAGATGAAGAAACATAACGCAGTGTTACAACGAACACTATCTGTGCAACTGGAATTTAAACCTGGTTAGTGTCTTCTGATAGTGAAGCATTAAAGAACTATCTAAACTGCTAAATAACAGATTTGAGATTAAAATAATATCAGATTTGTCTAATTTTAAATAAACACAAAAAATTTAGATGAAAAATTAACTTAAGAAATTTACTTTTGCTATTGTTAAATAAATGTTCAGTGATATCTCCCAAAGATTTCTGAATATTTGCACATTTTTTCTCTATATATTGTCGAAATGGCAACTAGTAAATGCATGAAGATTCATCATGCTAGCATATGTGGAAGTATTTAAACCATGTGTGTTACAACCAACCCCGCATTAGGTTGTGCCCCGCGCTCCCCTAAAGTCGGAATTGTGAGATATAAAGTCGGAATTGCGAGATATAAACTCGGAATTTAAAAAAAAACCCCAAAAACAAACAAACAAACAAAAAAAACCCACCGGAATTGTGAAATATAAATTCAGAATTGAGACAAAAAAGACGGAATTGCGAGATATAAAGTCAGAATTGGAAGATATAAATTCAGAATTCCCCAAAAAAGAAATGCCGGAATTGTGAAATATAAATTTAGAATTGTGAGAAAAAGTCGGAATTGTGAGATACAAAGTTGGAATTGTGAGAAAAAAGTCGGAATTGTGAGATATAAAGTCGGAATTGCAAGATATAAATTCAGAATTGCAAGAAAAAAGTCGGAATTGTCAGATATAAACTTAGAATTGCATGATATAAACTTGGAATTGCAAGAAAAAAGTCGGAATTACAAGATAAACTCAGAATTGTGAGAAAAAAGTCGGAATTGCAAGATATAAACTTGGAATTGTGAGCAAAAAGTCAGAATTGCAAGATATAAACCTGGAATTGTGAGAAAAAAGTCGGAACTGCGAGATATAAAGTCGGAATTGTAAGATATGAACTCATAAATGCAAGAAAAAAGTCAAAATTGTGAGATAAAAGTCGGAATTATGAGATATAAAGTCAGAATTGTGAGATATAAACTCAAAATTGCGAGAAAAGGTCAGAATTGCGAGATATAAACTCAGAATTGTGAGAAAAAGTTGGAATTGCAAGATATGAAGTCGGAATTGTGAGATAAATAAATTGTGAGATAAAGTGTGAGAAAAAAATCGGAATTGTAAAATATAAAATAGTCGCAATTCTAAGATATAAACTCAAAATTGCGAGAAAAGGTCAGAATTGTGAGAAAAAAGTTGGAATTGCAAGATATAAACTTAGAATTGTGAGCAAAAAGTCGGAATTGCGAGATATAAACTTGGAATTGTGAGAAAAAAGTTGGAACTGTGAGATATAAAGTCAGAATTGCAAGATATGAACTCAGAAATGCAAGAAAAAAGTCAGAATTGTGAGATAAAAGTCAGAACTATGAGATATAAACTCAAAATTGCGAGAAAAAGTCGGAATTGCAAGATATAAAGTCGGAATTGTGAGATAAAGTGCGAGAAAAAAGAATTGTGAGAAAAAGTCGAAATTCTGAGATATAAAATAGTCGCAATTGTAAGATATAAACTCAAAATTGTGAGAAAAGGTCAAAATTGCAAGATATAAACTCAGAATTGTGAGATAAATAAATCGTGAGATAAAGTGCGAGAAAAAAGTCAGAATTGTGAGAAAAAGTCGGAATTGTGAGATAAAATAGTCCCAATTGTAAGATATAAACTCAAAATTGTGAGATAAAAAGTCGCAATTACCTTTTTTATTTTTTTATTCTGTGGCGGAAACAAGCTTCCATACAAAACACACGAGGAATAAGTATGTTATAAGAGCAGAAGTGATATAGATAGACTGAGAGATCTTTTACACAATGCTGTTTCCGACTAAAACAGTGTCTAAACTAAACTTTTTCTGCATTTTAGCCGTTCATTTACACGACAACTTTTGAAAATGGGATTCAAAGTGCAAGTTTTTGAAAACAATACCGTTATTGTCTCAATGTTAAATACAAAAATGCAAATTTATGAAAACGGTGATGTCCTGCGCGTCCGTATTACATGTTAAGTCTATAGGTGAGAAATGTTTCTTTACAAAGTAACATGCAGAATACAGTCAATTTAGTCTTTTTCTTGGATCTGTGTGAACGGGGATCGTATGACAACATCGTCGCCTGTAGCCTACGTAAAACTTTTTTTAAAAACGCAAAGAAAAAGCTTTTCTGTTTTTAGTACACCGTTGTGGTGTAAACGTACACTGAGTGTGTCCTTCAGCATTACAGAAACTCTCAGTGGCGCTCAAGCAATCAGCTGCTCCAATTTACTGCTGATTTTAATTTGGATCAGCGATCAAATTCCCGTCTGACTGAGGATCTGGCAACCATCAGAAGATGCATACAGATCAGCATTAAGGTCAACAAGCTGCGAACGAGGCGATTACATCCTATTTACCGTCAGTAAACGTCCACTTTCCTGCATTTCGCACCTGCTTTTCAAACACAACACTGCGGTTTATCAGTGCTTCTAAAGGTTAACACATCAGCAGAGCTTCCCTTAAACGCCAATAATGGTTTTTATTCAAGGTGAATTTTACATCTTGAATGCTAAATTTAAATGCAAATTTAACGTCAGTGCCCAAAAGACCTCTAAATATTCTTAAAACCTGCTGAAAGGCGTGAATGTTCTCCCCTCCCCGCATGCGTTATCGAATGGCCTTTGTCACGGCTGACGGAGCTTTCTGCTGATGGAATCAAAAAAACGCCTTTCACAGATTGAAATGAGCCGCGTTCTGCTGTGATCGGTATTGGAGAAGCATTTTATGCTAGAAAAGCCACACAGAGAGAGTGTTAAATACAAGGCAATCACAACGTCAAGCACAAAGACTGTGTGTGTGTGTGTGTGTGTGGACTGCAGAAAACGTTTGCTAGATTATGATGGTAATCAGAGGTGAACCAAAACAAAGTCGAGCCCTTGAAATGCTTTTCTGCCTGATATTGACAGGCCGTCCTGACGCGGTGAACAAGCTATAATTCAAAACTCATCTGCTTTTATTTTCCACAGCTGATCCACAAACACATTCTCTCGGTAGGCTGCACTGTTTTTCCATTGAATTAAGCTTATTTTTCTGACCCCATTGGCAGATATTTGTTCTCGTTTTAAGCATAAACTCACTTAATCTTGATACATTTTTTTCAAAAAACAAAATGTAATATTTCAAAGTGTCCCTATTATGCTTTTTCTAATATTCCCTTTGATGTAGAAGGGTTGAAGGTCCAAATTACAGTTTCAGTGCAGCTTCAAAGAGCTCTACATGATCCCAGAAGAGGAATAAGAGTCTCATCTAGAGAAACAAATGCTCATTTTCTAAAAAAAATAAAAATTTATATGCTTTTTAACCATAAATGCTCATCTTGAGCTAGCTCTCTTCTTCTCTATTTGAATTCCAGCAGTGTAGACACTGCTAAGTGTATTACTGCCCTCCACAGGTCAAAGTTTGAACTAAATTGTCATATACAATATGCTAGTGCAGTGGTTCCCAAACTTTTACCCCCTGAAGGGATCATCATCCTTCTGCGTACCTCCTCTCTTCCACTTCGACTGCAGTCACACCTTTACCATTAAGGGACAATATTTGCCCCCTAAATTGATTGTCCAGTGCATTTTTTTTACCTATTATAAATAACTTTATAAAATAAATAATGTTTTAATAAAAAATGTTCAATAGAGAAATATGCAATGATGGTAAAATGTAAAACTTTTAAATATTAAACTAAAACCACCAGTAGGTGGCAGCAAGTCACTGTTTTTACGAGTGAGTCATTGAATCATTCATTCAGTAATGAAGCAAGTGGCTGTGAATGAATCATTGAATCATTGACTCCCACGATTCGTTCAAAGCCGCAGAATTGTTTGCGAAACACAGACGTGTGTTGAAGTTCTGCTGTGGTTTTCATTAGAACTATTACTTCATTGCAAAATAGAGTAAATACTGACAGTACTGTGTTTAAAATGCACGTTTTATTTTTTGGCCTGTTGTATAATAATGTCACGTTTGCAGTCATGTGGATATTCGGAAACAATTGCATTCTTGCTTGTTATCATCATTAAATACAAGAACTCACATAATGTATGTTTTTATATCGGAGAAAGTTTGAGTCTTAAATCGAAATTAATCCATTATCTGTGTCTATATTTGTTCTTCATGCGAGTAAGTGCTAAATTCCCACTTTTACAAAGCTGCATTGTCGAGAACGACAGTAATTTAGCACGATTTAAGGCAGCAGATTCTGCATGAAATTTATCATATGCATGCTGCTTGTGTGGATACAGTCATTTTTGACTGCAAAAGATGAGGTAATCTGATTAAATGTACTGGATTTACGACATTTTGGCAGTTAGAAATACATGCTCGATTTTAATATTATTTTAAGGTAGAATTAAATGAACTACTCAGCATTTTGTTCGCGTACCCCTTTTGTCACCTCACGTACCCCAGTTTGGGAACCGCTGCACTAGCATATTGTATATGACAATTTAGTTCAAATTTTGACCTGTGGAGGGCAGTAATACACTTAGTAGTGTCTACATTTCTGGATTTCTAATAGAGAAGAAGAAGCGAGCTAGTTCAAGATGAGCATTTATGGTTAAAACGTATGTAATTTTAATTTTTTTTTAGAAAATGAGCGATGGTTTCTCTAGATAAGACTCTTATTCCTCGTCTGGGATCATGTAGAGCTCTTTGAAGCTGCACTGAAACTGACATTTGGACCTTCAACCGTTTGGGCTCCATTGAAGTCCACTATATGAAGAAAAATCCTGGAATGTTTTCATCAAAAACCTTCATTTCTTTTCGACTGAAGAAAGAAAGACATGAACATCTTGGATGACACGGGGGTGAGGAAATGATCAGGAAAATTTTATTTGAAAGTGAACTGATCCTTTAAGTCATCTTCCTTCTCCAGTGAATATATCTTGATTTAAGTATGTTTAGACATTTGTGCTGGAAAACAAGACAGAAACACTAAGAAAGAGCAGCACTTTTTGCCGTGTACGGATGGTCAGATCTATACACTTACACTCCGGCTGTTAACCGTCAGCGTTTATGCTCAAAGTGCATTGAGGTGTCAGAAGTGACGCGTTCGGGCCTCTAATGAAGGACTGTTTCTGTGGACCGTGAGTCTTTGCAGCGGCTCTGGGTGGGTGTGCATCTAATCTCACAGCCCGCTATAATGGCACCCTGTCAAGACTGCAGCTCCATCCAAAGTGCTTCCCAAATAAGCACCTATTGTGGAGCCGTGGCAGAGGAGTGGAAGAGCACTGAGAGAGCCGTCATTGTGCCGGGGAAGAGGAGGAAGATGAAGAGAGGGGGAAGAAAAGAGAAGAAGATTGCAGAGCGATTTGCTGCGTTAGATGTTTGAGCTGCAGACGGTTCCTCCCATTGTACTGCTCTCGCTGTATTTCTCCCCTCGTGAGGAACAGCATGTTCGGCTTGGACAAATAATTGATCGATGTAAAATTAAAACAATTGGATTTAGCGAACGAGAGTGTATTGAGCTTCAGGGTGATTGATTTGAACATTACAGCTGCTCTGATCCAGCTGAACACACCACAGAACAGCAGAACATGAACCGAACCATCACTGAGTCTACTTAAAGTCTTTGATATCATTTGATTTAATGCCCCATCATGCTTTTTCAGATATTCCCTTTTATGTAGTGTGTAATAGAGCTGTTTGTGAAAGTATAAGGTCTGTAAAGTTTCAAAGATCAAAGGAGTTTTTGTCTCCCAAAAGAAAGAATTGATTCTGAACTGCTGAAACGAGTTGTCAGTAATTCAGTCTCACTTTCTGCTGAACCTGCGTAGGTTTGTAACTAATTTGCATAATGCCAGCCTGTGATGTTCATTGGCTGAACAGCGTCTCCTTTGCCCCGCCCTCAAACACTGTAGTTGTGTCAGAGACTGGAAGAGTTTGGTTCATGAGGACTATCTGTCTGTCTATCTATCAACGTGCTAAATCACGGTAGCAACGTGCTAGCAATGTGCTAAATCATGCTAGCAATGTGCTAGCAACGTTAAATCTTGCAAGCAATGAGCTAACAATGTGGTAAATCATGTTAACAATGTGGTAAATCATGTTAACAATGTGTTAAATCATGGTAGCAATGTGCTAACAACGTTAAATCATGCTAGCAAAGAGCTAGCAATGTGGTAAATAATGCTAACAAACGTGCTAAATTATGGTAGCAACATGCTAAATCACAGAAGTAATGTTCTAACAATGTGCTAAATCATGCTAACAAAGTTAAATCATGCTAGCAATGTATTAGCAATGTTAAATCATGCTAGCAATGAGTTAGCAATGTGGTAAATCTTGTTAATGTGTTAAATCATGCTAGCAATGAGCTAGCAATGTGGTAAATGATGTTAACAATTTGCTAAATCATGCTAACAATGAGCTAGCAATGTGGTAAATCATATTAACAATGTGCTAAATCATGCTAGCAATGTGCTAGCAATGTTAAATCACGCTAGCAATGAGCTAGCAATGTGGTAAATCATGTTAACAATGTGTTAAATCATGCTAGCAATGTGGTAAATTGTTAACAGTGTGTTAAATCATGTTAACAGTGTGTTAAATCATGCTAGAAATGTGCTAGCAACATTAAATCATGCTAGCAATGAGCTAGCAATGTGGTAAATCATGTTAACAATGTGCTAAATTGGTAGCAATGTTAAATAATGTTAGCAATGAGCTAACAATGTGGTAAATCATGTTAACAATGTGCAAACTCATGCTAACAACCGTGCTAAATCATGGTAGCAACGTGATAAATCATGGTAGCAAAATGCTAGCAATGTGCTAAATCATGCTAGCAATGTGCTAGCAACGTTAAATCATGCCAGCAATATGTTAAATCATGCTAACGATGTGGTAACTCATGCTAACAATGTTAACTCATGCTAACAACATGCTAAATCATATTAACAAAATGCTAAATCATAATAGCAATGTGTTAAGATCATGCTAACATGCTAAATCAAACCATAAAATGCTAAATCATATTAGCAATGTGTTAAATCATGCTAACAATGTGCTTAATAATGCTAGCAATGTATTTAATCATGTTAGCAAAATGTTAGCAATGTGTTAAATCATGATAGCAAACATGCCAAATTATGCTAACAATGTGCTAATTCATGCTAGCAATATGCTAAATCATGCTAGAAATGTGCTAGTTCATGCTAACAATGTGTTAATCAAGCTAGCAATGTGCTAAATCATGTTAGCCATTTATTAATCATGTCAATCATAAGCCATCATGTTAGCCATCAGGCTTTTAAAACTACTAAACTAAAACAAACTATTTTAAACTGAAAACCTTCAAACCTTCAAGCTTATCAAGCTTTTTCTGGTCCAGCTTTCTCAAGCCAATGTAAAGTTTGTCTCGACATATTTTTTTTATCTAGTTTATAGTTTTGCAATGTTAAACATTTACAGTTTTTTACCATAAGGTAAAGGTAAGGTAATGTAACTTACAGTTTTACACACACACACACACACACACACATGTTTGTTTTTGTGAATTGTGGGGACTTTCCATAGACTTCAATGCATTTTACACTGAACAAACTGTACATTCTATCCCCCTACCCTGCCCCTACCCCTAAACCTAACCCTCACAGGAAACTGTGCAAACTTTTACTTTTTCACAAAAACTCATTCTATATGATTTATAAACCCATTTACATTGTGGGGACCGCTGGCTGGTCCCCACGATGTAGGTGAACTCAGGTTTATATTACATCATGGGGACATTTGGTCCCCACAATGTAATATAAACAAAAGCACACATATTTATGTGTGTGTGTGTGTGTGTGTGTGTGTATTTATATGATATAGGGTTATATATATATATATATATATATATATATATATATATATATATATATATATATATATATATATATATATATATATATATATATATATATATATAGCACCATTACTTCAAAGATGCTGTTTTCATCAGAACTTTCTTTGCCAGTCTAAGCGGCAGAGATTTAAATCAATGACTTCACTGAACTGTGCATGAGGCCAGAAATCAGAGGAAAATGCTTTTCATGCATTCTTCTAGGCCAGAGGGTTTAAAAGTTATTTGCAGAAGAAAAAGTGGCATAACTTCTTACCATATGGTTTTACAGGCAGAGGAACAAGAAACAGAAACAGGTCCAGGTGTCTCGTGTTCATATATTGTACTCTGTATCTGACATACCATAACCCCAGTTTAAAAGCATCTCATTCTCAGGCTGGAGAAACACCGACTCAGTCTCTCTGACCTGTAAAGCATCTCATTCTTCAGCCCTTTTGTTCTGTCTGTCTGTCATGGATGACTGGCTCTGCATCTCTCTCTCTCTCTCTTGTTCTCCACTTTAATTACTCTGTATTCAGTCGCTCTAATAGAAACCATGATGAAAGTGATTAGACCCTGGACAGGCCTGAATAGAACCGCAAATGGACCAAGGGATGGAAAGATAAGTAGATGAAAGGAAGGACAGAGAAGAGAAAGAGGGGAAACAAGACAGTGGAGGTGAATATCCGTTGAGCGCAGATGATTTGCAATAACGTACCGTACAATAGATCCACATGACAAAGAACGAGAACTATTGAATGGGCTCTGCAAACAGTTCTTAATGCAAATTAAAGTGAATCATTCAATGTGAACAGTGACTAATATTTTTAGGCTCTTAAAGAGTGCATGAACTGATAAAATGGTACTTCAATGTCCAAAAACCAAGAAATTGCCATGGTGCATTTCTAAAAAACACAACATCATGATTCCATGTCCTAAAAATCATAGAAATACTAGAGTGGTAATTTTATGTTACTACAGTATATCTCAGTTAAGTGGAGTTAAAAGGAAATCAAACCAATAAAAGCAAAACTATAAGCAGAAATAAAAGCATCAAACATCTCGTATTTGTGGCCCGTCGACATCATTTACTGTTCTGTGTGAAAACCTTTAAAATCGATGATGACAGAGATGAAGTGACGGAGCTTCGGGAAACATGAACGGATGAGGGTTTAACGTCCTAATGACGGTCATAAATAACGGTTAACAGACACGCCGGCTAATGCACACACACACCCACTGTTGCGTCTGACATCTCAATTAGAAGTGCAATCAAATAAAATCCATCAGAGCAGGACAGTGAGCGTGAACACGAGCGCAGATGTAATGGATGACACAGTGACAGCAGAGGCTGCTTCTGCTCCAGATGGTGGAGATCCGTTTCTGCTTTTACACTGGAGTCCAGAGGCAGCAGAGATCACACACACACACACACACACACACACACACACATGTTTGTTTTTGTGAATTGTGGGGACTTTCCATAGACTTCAATGCATTTTACACTGAACAAACTGTACATTCTATCCCCCTACCCTGCCCCTACCCCTAAACCTAACCCTCACAGGAAACTGTGCAAACTTTTACTTTTTCACAAAAACTCATTCTATATGATTTATAAACCCATTTACATTGTGGGGACCGCTGGCTGGTCCCCACGATGTAGGTGAACTCAGGTTTATATTACATCATGGGGACATTTGGTCCCCACAATGTAATATAAACAAAAGCACACACACACACACACACACACACACACACACACACACACACACACACACAAACTCTCTCTCTCTCACACACACACACACACACACACAAACTCTCTCTCTCTCACACACACACACACACAAACTCTCTCTCTCTCACACACTCACACACTCTCTCACACACACACACACACACACACACACACACACACACACACATGTTTGTTTTTGTGAATTGTGGGGACTTTCCATAGACTTCAATGCATTTTACACTGAACAAACTGTACATTCTATCCCCCTACCCTGCCCCTACCCCTAAACCTAACCCTCACAGGAAACTGTGCAAACTTTTACTTTTTCACAAAAACTCATTCTATATGATTTATAAACCCATTTACATTGTGGGGACCGCTGGCTGGTCCCCACGATGTAGGTGAACTCAGGTTTATATTACATCATGGGGACATTTGGTCCCCACAATGTAATATAAACAAAAGCACACGCACGCACTCGCACACTCACGCACACACACACTCGCACACTCGCGCACACACGCGCACACTCGCACACACTCATGCGCACACTCGCACTCACACACATGCACGCACGCACACACTCATGCGCACACTCGCACTCACGCACATACACACGCACACTCGCACACACTCATGCGCACACTCGCACTCACACACACGCACATACACACTCGCACACTCATGCACACACACACGCACGCACACGCGCACACTTGCACTCACGCACATACACACTCATGCCACACTCGCACACTCACACATACACACACACTCACGCACGCACACTCATGCACACACTCATGCGCACACTCGCACTCACACATACACACACACACTCACGCACGCACACTCATGCGCACACTCGCACTCACGCACATACACACTCGCACACTCATGCGCACACTCACACATACTCACACATACACATACACACATGCACGCACACTCATACTCACGCACACACTCATGCGCACACTCGCACTCACACATACACGCACGCACGCACTCGCACACACACGCTCATGCGCACACTCGCACACACTCATGCGCACACATACATACACACACACTCACTCACTCACTCACACATGCACACTCATACTCACGCACACGCACACACACACATGTTTGTTTTTGTGAATTGTGGGGACTTTCCATAGACTTCAATGCATTTTACACTGAACAAACTGTACATTCTATCCCCCTACCCTGCCCCTACCCCTAAACCTAACCCTCACAGGAAACTGTGCAAACTTTTACTTTTTCACAAAAACTCATTCTATATGATTTATAAACCCATTTACATTGTGGGGACCGCTGGCTGGTCCCCACGATGTAGGTGAACTCAGGTTTATATTACATCATGGGGACATTTGGTCCCCACAATGTAATATAAACAAAAGCACGCTCACACGCACACACACACACATACACACACTCGCACATACACACACACTCACTCACACATGCACACTCATACTCACGCACACACACATATATGCTCACATGCACATACACACTCGCTCACACACACGCTCACACGCTCACACACACACACACACACACACACACACACACATGTTTGTTTTTGTGAATTGTGGGGACTTTCCATAGACTTCAATGCATTTTACACTGAACAAACTGTACATTCTATCCCCCTACCCTGCCCCTACCCCTAAACCTAACCCTCACAGGAAACTGTGCAAACTTTTACTTTTTCACAAAAACTCATTCTATATGATTTATAAACCCATTTACATTGTGGGGACCGCTGGCTGGTCCCCACGATGTAGGTGAACTCAGGTTTATATTACATCATGGGGACATTTGGTCCCCACAATGTAATATAAACAAAAGCACACACACACACTCTTGATATTCACTCAAATCCTGGACTGATCCTGCAGCAGCAGTTGGCAGGCGCACATTAAAGCTCACAGGGTTTAATGCCAGTGTCTCTCCCAACATTTCACCCTGCAAACACATTTGATGTCAGCGCGCCGCAGGCCTCTCGTGTGTGAATAGACACTTGAGCGCTGAGATGTTTAGTGAGTTAATGGCACCAGAGACGTGTAGTTCATCAGCGGTCTGAGGGCTGCCAGATCCTCTCCACATAAGTGAGCAATTAGCACAAATTATTCAAATGAGGGTTCAGATGAGGGGCGGGGTCTGGACTCGTCTGAACTCCGGTAAGATCTGTTCATCTGAATAATAAACACTCATATCTTAATAAATAAACACTCATTTGCATGCATACAGGATGATGTTTGTGTTAAACTTGTTATTAACTGTGGAGTGTTTCATTTCAAACTCCCTGAGATCCTGCAGCATCAGTCACAGTCCAAGTGTGTGCTTAGAAACTGCATTTTAATAAATCAATTATTTTAAATGCCTTCAGAATATACATTTATAGAGAGTGGATGTGCTTGAGCTGCTCTTTTTTTATTACATACTGCATTATTATTTCATGGTTTAACACATCTACTAGTAAAAGTATGGAAGCTTGTTTCTGACACGGAATAAAAAAGATAATTGTGACTTTTTATCAGACAATTCTGACCTTTTTCAAGTTTTTTTTCTCAAAATTCTGAGAAGAAAAGTCCGAATTGTGAGATACAAATTCTCAATTGCAAGAAAAACTAAAACTATGAGATAAAAAGTTGCATCTTCCATATACAGCATCACTTGAACATTTTGTGCATGTAAACAAATGATTTTAGGAACAATAAAAGAAATTATTTTATGCATTTCTACATGGAGTCTTTGATCATTTTCTTTGACTGAATACTGATTTGCATCACCATATGCATAACACATAGTGTCTGTCATGCAGAAACTCGAGGCTTCGTTTGTTTGGTGGATTCTGCTGTCATCACGTGGTCACAAAACCGAACAACATGCATGCAACCTAAAACACTCAAACTTTGTCTTTCACAACACACACACTGCTCTAAAAGCACAGGGATTGAGAAAGACTCACAGAGGTTGAACTCAAAAGATCTGTTTTTCGCTCTCATTTGATTTTCATGAAGAAATGAAGCTCATCTGATCGAGCACAGACGCAACTGCAGCCCGGCGCGGTGTTTCCATTCATGTCCAGACGGTGGCGCTGCTGCATCACAGTTAAAAGGGCGGAAGTCTGATCACACGTGAACTACAGAACAAAGGAAGCACTTATTTCACAACCAGAATTATTTAATAATTATATATGACATCCCACAATTTTGCTTTTAATTCAGTGTATTCCTCTGGAATTATATCTGTGGAATTTACTAGCAATTTCAGAGTGAAAATTGTTTCCAAGTTTTTTTTTCAGTGCATTATATGGTCGATTCATGATGATATTTTTGAGTAGTGACGACATTTAGGGCCTCTTGAGTTTAGCAAAACAAGTGCACACACACACACACACACACACACACACACACACACACACACCCATGTTTGTTTTTGTGAATTGTGGGGACTTTCCATAGACTTCAATGCATTTTACACTGAACAAACTGTACATTCTATCCCCCTACCCTGCCCCTACCCCTAAACCTAACCCTCACAGGAAACTGTGCAAACTTTTACTTTTTCACAAAAACTCATTCTATATGATTTATAAACCCATTTACATTGTGGGGACCGCTGGCTGGTCCCCACGATGTAGGTGAACTCAGGTTTATATTACATCATGGGGACATTTGGTCCCCACAATGTAATATAAACAAAAGCACACACACACACACACACACACACACACACACACACACACACACACACACACATTCCATTTCACAAACTTGTGCACTACTGTAAGCAATTTTGTAGTATAGTGTGATTAGATATAAATTCATGTTCACACTGAACTGATCAGAATGCCAAAAAGGAAAACGTGCTCTTCAAATACCCGGATAATACACTTAATTAACTAAAAGAAACCAAGTGTGGAATGTTGGACACGTCATACACTGAACTGTAGCAGTTTTAACCCTTACAGGGTCTGGTGTAAACTACGTTTACTAAAATAAAAAAATTTAAAAAAGTCACACTCTTTGGGGTCTTTGGGGTCTCCAGGCAACGAAAAACAAAAAACAAATGTGTAAAAAACAAATGTAATTTTTAATATTTTGTTGAATAGCTTTTTATGCAAAAACAGCTTTTTATGTAAAATTAACTTTATAAAAGACCCACATTTCTAATTTTCATTCATGGGGATAACATGGATAATTTGACATGGTTTAGTGTGAGATTTTTGCCCATCATTTGGAAAATGCAGTTTTAATAGTAAAAAATGATCACTTTATCCAGTAGATGGCTCCAGAGCTCCACTATTTGCTGTTTGACTGACTGAAAGACATCTTTTCACAAGTATTTTCAGCTGGATTCAGATCTAAATATTATCAAATCACAATTATGACAATAAAAGCTACTTTTTGTTAAAGTTTAGCATTTTTTTGTATTGAAAAAAAATAAGTTTTTCAAAAATGTTGATTTTGAGGATGAATTTTGTCCATTTTCTAAGCGGGGTCTCATCATAATGTAACAATATTGAAAAATTCATTACAGAAAATACTAAACTTTGACAAAAAGTAGCTTTTATTGTCATAATTGTGATTTCATAATATTTAGATATGAATCCAACTGAACAATACTTGTGTAAAGAGTCTTTCAGTCAGTCAAACAGCAAATAGTGGAGCTCTGCTGCCATCTACTGGATAAAGTGATCATTTTTTACTTTTAAAACTGCATTTTCCAAAAGATGGGCAAAAATCTCACACTAAACCATGTCAAATTATCCGTGTTATCCCCATGAATGAAAGTTACAAATGTGGGTCTTTTATTAAGTGAATTTTACATAAAAAGCTGTTTTTGTATAAAAACCTATTTAAAAAAATATTTTTTAATTTATTTATATAAATTTAAAAAATATGATAAATCCTCCAAAAACTGTGAAAATACATTTATTTTAATATATATATAATCATTTAAGTTCATTTTTTTCCTCATTAATGTACACACAGCACCCCATATTGACAGAAAAACACAGAATTATTGACATTTTTGCATATTTATTAAAAAAGAAAAACTGAAATATCACATGGTCCTAAGTATTCAGACCCTTTGCTCAGTATTTAGTAGAAGCAGCCTTTTGATCTAATACAGCCATGAGTCTTTTTGGGAAAGATGCAACAAGTTTTTCACACCTGGATTTGGGGATCCTCTGCCATTCCTCCTTGCAGATCCTCTCCAGTTCTGTCAGGTTGGATGGTAAACGTTGGTGGACAGCCATTTTTAGGTCTCTCCAGAGATGCTCAATTGGGTTTAAGTCAGGGCTCTGGCTGGGCCATTCAAGAACAGTCACGGAGTTGTTGTGAAGCCACTCCTTCGTTATTTTAGCTGTGTGCTTAGGGTCATTGTCTTGTTGGAAGGTAAACCTTCGGCCCAGTCTGAGGTCCTGAGCACTCTGGAGAAGGTTTTCGTCCAGGATATCCCTGTACTTGGCTGCATTCATCTTTCCCTCGATTGCAACCAGTCGTCCTGTCCCTGCAGCTGAAAAACACCCCCACAGCATGATGCTGCCACCACCATGCTTCACTGTTGGGACTGTATTGGACAGGTGATGAGCAGTGCCTGGTTTTCTCCACACATACCGCTTAGAATTAAGGCAAAAAAGTTCTGTCTTGGTCTCATCAGACCAGAGAATCTTATTTCTCATCATCTTGGCAAACTCCATGCAGGCTTTCATGTGTCTTGCACTGAGGAGAGGCTTCCGTCGGGCCACTCTGCCATAAAGCCCCGACTGGTGGAGGGCTGCAGTGATGGTTGACTTTCTACAACTTTCTCCCATCTCCCGACTGCATCTCTGGAGCTCAGCCACAGTGATCTTTGGGTTCTTCTTTACCTCTCTCACCAAGGCTCTTCTCCCCCGATAGCTCAGTTTGGCCGGACGGCCAGCTCTAGGAAGGGTTCTGGTCGTCCCAAACGTCTTCTATTTAAGGATTATGGAGACCACTGTGCTCTTAGGAACCTTAAGTGCAGCAGAATTTTTTTGTAACCTTGGCCAGATCTGTGCCTTGCCATAATTCTGTCTCTGAGCTCTTCAGGCAGTTCCTTTGACCTCATGATTCTCATTTGCTCTGACATGCACTGTGAGCTGTAAGGTCTTATATAGACAGGTGTGTGGCTTTCCTAATCAAGTCCAATCAGTATAATCAAACACAGCTGGACTCAAATGAAGGTGTAGAACCATCTCAAGGATGATCAGAAGAAATGGACAGCACCTGAGTTAAATATATGAGTGTCACAGCAAAGGGTCTGAATACTTAGGACCATGTGATATTTCAGTTTTTCTTTTTTAATAAATCTGCAAAAATGTCAACAATTCTGTGTTTTTTTCTGTCAATATGGGGTGCTGTGTGTACATTAATGAGGAAAAAAAATGAACTTAAATGATTTTAGCAAATGGCTGCAATATAACAAAGAGTAAAAAATTTAAGGGGGTCTGAATACTTTCCGTACCCACTGTATATATATATATATATATATATATATATATATATATATATACATATTACATTACAAAATTACATTTTGTTGCTTGGGGTGTAGCCCCCAAAACGAAGGCCGCACAAGGGTTAATTACATACTGGAAGGGGAGGAGCTTCAGACTGATGCTGGATGACCAAAAACAACCTTATAAACACATACTGCTTAGTACAAGTGCAAAGTGTATAGTAGGCTACATCATTTGGGACACACCTACAGTCTCCTGATCCTCGACTAATGAAGGCCTTTCATACAGACTGCTCAAAGCACTCTTTTCCCATCATCCCCTGCTGAATGCCTGTGACCTGCAGGGCAGCGCTGGATATGAAAGTGTTGGTGTCGCTCCCCCCAGTGTCACCTGTGTGTGTGTGTGTGTGTGTGTGTTCACTCTCAGTAAGATGAGCACATGATCACAGTCATTTTCTGCATTATTTCAGCTCTTCATGACCTGTGGATTGTTTCTCACACAGGCACGTTTAACAGGTCACATCTTTAAAATGTCTGCCAGCATTATTACTCTTCTCTTCCCTACAAGAACAGTTTGGCCATTTCTAATTGTCCTCCTCAATGTCTATGGTGGTTACAGCCCTGGGTAGGGGGCGCTATTACGCATCTTCTGAATGAGTCCAGAATCTCCTGATCAAAACACAGACGAAGAAGAAGCAGAAACGATAAAAGCATTGCTTACGCACATTGTAGTCTTTGATTTTCTCAGCTTTTTGTTTAAAATGTTGCTTTTTTAATAAAACTGACCATCATTCAAGTGTTAAAAAAAAGAATGCATGAATAAAACATCTTTCTTTTGACATATTGCACGTTCAGATATTCATACAACAAAATATACCGAGGGTCACGAAATGTTTTTAAAAACTGGCGACTTAAAAAATGCTGCAGGGAAAGAGTTAATTCATTTTAATTTTAGGAGACACACATGTTGGTGTATCTGAATCCTTTTAGATTTTTATGATCTTGATACTGAAACGTTTTATACAGAAAGACTGTAAAACACCAAAAATTGTTCTTTTATTTGCAACTTTGAAAATATATATTTTTATTGTTTTGCTTTTGAAATCAATGCATCTAATTTCATCTATTAATTTACACTTTTTTGTTGTTATTTTGATGACTTTTAGATATAAACATCAAACAATTGTTTCACACTGTAAAATTGTAATTTTTTCCAAAGATTATTGTACGTTTTACAAGAAAATATTTCAGTTTTTCTACTCAAAATTTTCATGTTTAATTCAGTGTGTTAGTTGCCATTTTTCAATTTTTTTATTAAATTTACCAGCAATTTCTAAAAGAAAATTATATCCTACACATATTTAGCAAAATTCTTCTCTTCTCTTCTCTTCTCTTCTCTTCTCTTCTCTTCTCTTCTCTTCTCTTCTCTTCTCTTCTCTTCTCTTCTCTTCTCTTCTCTTCTCTTCATGTGTAAATTTCATCCTTGAAAATCAATCCTCCATCTCTGTCTCCCTTGGCAACAGGTTATAATCCATGGTTACGAGAAGTGGTTGCTAGGTGCGTTGCCAAGATACAGACCCCTCTTCACATGTCAGCTCCGTGGGAGGTCAGTCGGTCCGGCGCGCGAGAGAGATGGAGAGAGATCAAATCTCACGTGGAAAGGGAAGAAACACTGATCTTTGATTTATCAGAAAATGAAATAAATGAACAGAAATGAGAGCTGTGATTCACACGAGATAAAGACAGAAGCTTTAATGCAGACGACACTCTCCGTCTCCTGATGATCGTTCCTGGGTTCAGATCTGGATTTGAAATGACATGACTTTAATAAAGACAACGAAGAGGGAGAACAGCCTGTAAACGCTTCTGCATCTCTAAACAGCATCACAGAATCATTTCACAGTTTCCACACGACGTTCATGATCAAAAACATATTCACAAACTCTCACAAACATCAACATAAATACTGATTTAGTTATATGCAACTGAAAAAATACAGTTTGACACATTTATTGGCCTGAAAACTGAAGACAGACAGAATATATATCAGACAGTAAGATATTTTTTTAAAAGAAATTAATATTTTTATTCATCAAGAATGCATTAAAATGATCAGTAAAGACATTTATGTTTCTATATCAAATAAATGCTGTTCTTTTGAACTCTCTATTCATCAAAGAATCCACTCAATCAAAAATATGACTGTTTTCAACATTGATAATAATCATAAATGTTTCTTGAGCAGCAAATCATCATATTAGAATGATTTCTGAAGGATCATGTGACACTGAAGACTGGAGTAATGATGCTGAAATTCAGCTTTGATCACAGGAATAAATTACACTTTACTATATATTCACATAGAAAACAGCTGATTTACACTGGAATAATATTTCACAGTTTTACTGTATTGTTGGTCAAATAAATTCAGCTTTGATCACAGGAATAAATTACATTTTACTATATATTCACATAGAAAACAGTTATTTTAAATTGTAATAATATTTTTAGATTTTTACTGTATTTTTAATTAAATAAATCCAGCTTTGATCACAGAAATAAATTATATTGTACTATATATTCACATACAAAACAGCTGTTTTAAATTGTAATAATATTTTGTGATTTTTACTGTATTTCTATTCAAATAAATTCAGCCTTGATCTCAGGAATAAATTACATTTTACTTTTTATTCAAATAGAAAACAGCTGTTTTAAATTGTAATAATATTTTTAGATTTTTACTGTATTTTTAATCAAATAAATTAATCTTTGATCACAGGAATAAATTACATTTTACTATATATTCACATAGAAAACAGTTATTTTAAATTGTAATAATATTTTGTGATTTTTACTGTATTTTTAATCAAATAAATTCATCTTTGATCACAGGAATAAATTACATTTTACTATATATTCACATAGAAAACAGTTATTTTAAATTGTAATAATATTTTGTGATTTTTACTGTATTTTTAATCAAATATTCAAATTCAAATTCAGCTTTGATCACAAGAATAAATTACAGCTTATTATATATTCACAATGGTTTTATCATGTCAACTCCTAAAAGTATTTTACATCATGTAAGAGATGAAACACTCGTGCAGTTCTCCGTGTCTCCTGTAGAGGTCAGTATGGGAGTATTACAGTTGATGCGGTGGAAGACATTTGATCCCAAAATGATCTCATTGAGAGGAATCATCTGAGCATGTGTAACTTCATGTGTTTTGGAGCAGAGGCTCAGATGAATGTGAAGCTCTCAGAAAAAAACACCTTTTATGTCTTTTTTTTCCCTCGAGCAAAATCAGCGTGTTGTTTACAAGTAAAAGATCTGATCACACTGAATGTATTATTTAGATTTTTGTCCATTTGTGGCAGGTTCACGCTTCGGCTCAAATGGAGACTCATGAATTAGGACTGAAAACAATGTTTCATTATAGCTGAACACTGTTCGTCATAAAGAGAATGTGAGGTGGAGGCTGTAAAACAAGCGCGAGAGACGGGAAATTGGATTTTGGAAACAGTTTGCAATGCATTTTGATGAATTTACATCTCTTCACATCAACCTGTCAAACAGCCCGAGGCAAGAGAGAGAGAGAGAGAGAGAGAAACTGAAAAAGACATGATGGGGTTAGAGATAGAGAGAGAGAGAAATGCTAATGTTCAGCGGTTAAACCGCCTCATGTCTTCATCCACGTAACACTTTACATCCATCATAAGAATCCACAAACATTCAGGAGCTTGTTCATTTAACCAGGAGACCGGGGCTAGTTGTCACAATATTTTTATCTCAGGTTTGGTGTCAGAAACACTTTTCTCTTGAATCTGAATGGCCAAATCTACAGGCCGAAACAGTGATTGGATATTTTTGTCACTTTTTGTTTCATAAATTGTTGTGCATTTGCTAATTATTTTTTATTGTTTACATTCTGCTGAAAAGGCTGGTTTCATTGTGACAACTTGCCCCATATAGTCTGTGCATAAAGGGTTAAAAGAAATGTGGCAATAACTGGAAATGTTCAACAGCTTCTTTTGTGATCAAGACTTTAAGGTTTGTGTCTATAGAGAAACACTCTAAAATAGCATTAAAAAGAGAAAACTGCAGCACCAGCCAGCAGTGGACCTAGCAAAACTTTATTAAATCTTAATTCAAATTATTAAAGATGTGTTACAGATTTTGTATTCATATTACATAGTTGTGTTTGAGTCAACTGATAATAACGCAATGAAAGAGGCCAAATTATGCAACATCGAGGCTGTCTTACACAGACACATGCAAAAACAAAATATTAATAACTGATGATGTTGTAGTCAATGTATTGGTATATGTTTTTCTATGCACTTTTTATTTGAATAGTGAAATAAAACCTGTAGCTGTAGTTTGCCTTCATCATTTTGTCAGATAAACACTTTAACCAAGTTTACTGTTTTGTTCTTTCCTCATATTTAAAAATATACAATATTTTCCTCATATTCTGATGGTTTAATTGAACTTGCAGGGTCATTCAAAGCAAATATCTCCTCCAGATGTCTGAAAGTTTATATATATGTGTGTGTGTGTGTGTGTGTGTGTGTGTGTGTGTGCATGTGTGTGTGAGTTTGTTTATATTACATTGTGGGGACCAAATGTCCCCACGATGTAATATAAACCTGAGTTCACCTACATCGTGGGGACCAGCCACCGGTCCCCACAATGTAAATTAATTAATAAAAATACTAAATGATGTTTTTGTGAGAAAATAAAGGTGTGCACAGTTTCCTGTGATGGTTAGGTTTAGGGTTAGGGGTAGGGGCAGGGTAGGGGGATAGAAAGTACGGTTTGTACAGTATAAAATGCATTGCGGCCTATGGAAAGTCCCCACAATTCACAAAAACAAACGTGTGTGTGTGTGTGTGTGTGTAATCAGTAAGATTTAGTTTGAAAGAAATGAATACTTTTATTCATTAAGGACACAGTTAAATTGATCAAAAGTGTCAGTAAAGATATTTATAATGTTACAAAAGATTCTATTTCAAATAAATGCTGTTCTTTTGAACTTTCTATTCATCAAAGAATCCTGAAAAATCACTGTTTTCACAAAAATATAATGTTTATTGAGCATCAAATCATCATATCAGAATGATTTCTGAAGGATCATGTGACACTGAAGACTGGAGTAATGATGCTGAAAATTCAGCTTTGATCACAGGAATAAATGACACTTTACTATATATTCACATAGAAAACAGCTGATTTAAATTGTAAAAATATTTCACATTTTTACTGTATTTTGATCAAATAAACAGCCTCGATGAGCATAAAAATCTTAACTCTAAACTTTTGAACGGTAGAGTATATATGAAATTATATCTATATTCTTCAAGCTAAATTTGCATTTAAAAGAACTATTAGAATCTCTCTCTTTATATATTTATAGGAGAGATGCACAGAGATGCCTTTTATACCTTCTTTTAAATGAATGATAATTTAATTATGATAATTAATTTATTATATTTTGAAAGAAATGCAAATAAAAACATTATTCTCTCCATTTCATCAACTTGTTTCAGAGTAACTGGTATCAGTTATAAACAAATTAATATTAACACAAATTAACTCAATTCTGAAGATTAAATATATTATAATATTAAAATATATTATAATATTGTGATTTAATATATTATAATATTAAAAATATTTCTTACCTTTCAGAATGTTATTAATTCATACAATACCTACCTATTAATATTGAACATCAAACTGGTTTCTTAGCATTTTCTTTACAAAAAGCACAAATTCAGTGCATTTTCCTGCCCTCTTTTGATTGACAGGATAATATCGGCCGGCTGTTTTTAAACTATCAGCCGATATATCGGTGCGTCTCTAATATATATAAATGATATAAAACCTCTTCTGCATGTAGATTCATAAACTCAGATGTCACTGTTAGAGTTTGTAAGTGTAATTCTCACTTCTGTAACTGGTTCCTCCTCTAATTGAAATGTTCTAAGCGCATCTGTTGACGGCAGTGTAATTACTGTATGTACAGCTCTTGATGAATCCACATGCTGGATTGGTAATTGCAACGGGTGAAAAATGCAGACAGTTTTGGCCATTAGCTCAAATCTCTTAATGTTCTCCACTCACTGAGATGGATTTTCATTTCATATTCAGACTGCCCTGTTTCCGCTCTCAGTCTCATTTCTGTGATATTCTGAGAAAATACAATCACCTGCTGCTCAGAACATCAGTCGTGTTCTTGAATGCGATCAGTGAGATAAACAGCAGAATAATTAGAGATCCACAAGTGGCTGTGCAACACAAGCTGAGAAACATCGATTCACTCTCAAAGCTGCTTCTCTCGCAGCATCACAGTCTGAAGCAAAAGGGGTTAAAGTGTGCGCTGAGTTATTGCCTTCCACTGTAGTCATAGCAACAGGTTAATCAGCATCCTCTCTGATCTCGCTCTGTCGCCGAGCGGGTTGCTAAGATACAGATGAAGTTGCAGGCCCTGGAGAGCAACGAAACAAACCTGCGCAAAATAATACACACTTAGTTTTGTCGCAAACGGCTTCAGTGCAGAAATGAAATCTCTTTCGTGTGATAGAGTTACAACAGGCTTAACGAGACATGAATAAACGATGAAGCGCCTTTGTTCTGTTGCCATAGTTGATGTTCTTGCACACACACACACACACACACACACACACACACACACACACACACACACACACTCTAACTCACACGCACTCACAGACACACACATGTTTGTTTTTGTGAATTGTGGGGACTTTCCATAGACTTCAATGCATTTTACACTGAACAAACTGTACATTCTATCCCCCTACCCTGCCCCTACCCCTAAACCTAACCCTCACAGGAAACTGTGCAAACTTTTACTTTTTCACAAAAACTCATTCTATATGATTTATAAACCCATTTACATTGTGGGGACCGCTGGCTGGTCCCCACGATGTAGGTGAACTCAGGTTTATATTACATCATGGGGACATTTGGTCCCCACAATGTAATATAAACAAAAGCACACTCACAGACACACACACGCACTCACACACACACACACACATGTTTGTTTTTGTGAATTGTGGGGACTTTCCATAGACTTCAATGCATTTTACACTGAACAAACTGTACATTCTATCCCCCTACCCTGCCCCTACCCCTAAACCTAACCCTCACAGGAAACTGTGCAAACTTTTACTTTTTCACAAAAACTCATTCTATATGATTTATAAACCCATTTACATTGTGGGGACCGCTGGCTGGTCCCCACGATGTAGGTGAACTCAGGTTTATATTACATCATGGGGACATTTGGTCCCCACAATGTAATATAAACAAAAGCACACACACACACACACATACACTCTCACACACTTGTGTCTCTTGTTGTTTATACTATTAAATATAACTTACTCATCACTATATATCTGATATTGTCTAATTCTGCCTATCAAAATTAGGCTCTGGCCCCTCACACACACACACACACACACACACACACTCTCTCTCACACACACTGGTGAAGAGGAGAGTAGCCGGGACGAGTCTCTGGGCGGGGCGGGGCAGATATTGCAGGTTCAGTCAGTGAGTTGCATCATGTTCCTCTGGGCTCTGGGTGAAGGTGCGCTGCTTCCATTGTTCACACTCGTCTCTCCTGATGGCAGGAAAGATTAACGAGCCGCAGTGAACAGATTTAGCCGAAGCGCCGTGAGTTTAAATTCAGCAGGGTGCTGGAGATTTTAGGCTGCTGCCTTTGTTGAAGTTTTGCATAAATTTGACTAAAAAGCAGCTCTTCAAGGAACTTCAGCACCGAAGAAATCAACCCAATTTCATGTTTTCTTCAAATCAGGCAAAAGGACACTTTCAAATTTTCATAAATGTGTCACACTGAGCAAACGTGATCCAGATCTGACAAGCTCCATTCTGTCCTCTGACTCATTTAGCCGCTCTTCAGTGTGTGTGTGTGTGTGTGTGTGTGTGTGTGTGTGTGTGTGAGTGTGTGTCACTGTGACCTTCAGATGATGGAGTCATTCTGTTCAGAAACACAAACACACTTATTCACCTCTACTCATGTACACACAATCAACACAAGTGCACTATACTGTAGAAAGTGGAAACCAAGAGATGATTTAACCCATAAAAAATAGTTTTGATGGAATAAATCAATGCATTTAGGTTCATTCAGTGATGATAAATAATATTTTTGATTTAAATTAAAAAAGTTAATTTAGATGCTACCATTATTAGGTTATCATTCCACACACCTGTGCGACAAACTAATAACTATTATCACCAAAAAATGGTCACTTTCTGTTTTTGCTGCTCGTTACAGAAATGAATCATACAAAAGATTAACAGGATTCTGCAGCTGCTTACAGAAGCAAAAACTGTCAAAACAAACTCAATTGCATTGACAAAATCCTTGTTTTAATGTTAATTAATCATGAATTGAGAAATCAACTTTTCCTTGAGCTTTTGACATATAAGCGGTCATCATACTATAAGAATATCCTGTAAGTTTCAGAACTGAAAACTTCCTTGTTAGTCCAATAAAGCTTTTATTGACTCCAGACCGAACGACTCGTCCCGGAATGTTCCTATAGGTGAAACTCCGCCTCCACAGAAGAAATCAACGCCTACTTCATCATTGCATCATTAGCCCCGCCCACTGGTGTGTTAGTGAGATGAGGAGAGAAGAGCGATTCAGGACTAAAATAACATTACCTTTCAAAGGATTTCATTTCAACACAGGCTTTGCAAACAGACTTTTCCGATATGGACTCGCCAGTAATGCAACAACATGTCAGTAACTGTGTTCATTCTAATGCCTGATCTGATATTAATGATTCATGTACAGTCAGATGATCTTTATCTGTGTGTCAGTAAATCAAACCAGTGACTAAACGCTCAACTTCACCTTGTTTCTCTTAGTAGGATGAAAATAATCTGTTATTTAAACGGTGATTAAATTATATAAAGAAAGCGATCAAAGAACGCTCCCTTTACAATCGCTGGAGCTGTCAATCAAACAGAGTGAGTTTATCAGAGACTGAGTTCTGGACTCTAGGCTTAGTTACATCGCGTTTGCACTGTTAGTTATGATGAAAGCATTCGTTAGTGTGCAGAAATTGAGTTGCAATGACGAGATCACTGCTTCATGCACTCAACAACATGTCTGTGATCGACATGTTCATCACTGCAACCTTTCATGCCACGATCTGAATATAATGCCATAGATCTAAATGTAATGCAACACTTTTTATGATTAGTTAACTTTGAGAGTTGTAATAGTAAAAACGTGCTAAAGGTTTTCGAGAGAGTAATACTTAGATATTTCATATGCAAAGATGTCAGCCAATCACAGCAGTGGGCGTTTACACTGAAGTCTCACAGCAGACACGCCCCTTAAAACAGAGCGTTCAAACCAGAGGATAAAATCAGGGTAGGAAAAATACTTTTTATTTCTAAATTATGACAATTTTTGATGTAAAAATCACACTAACATTATCAGTGCACCACAGGAAACATTATAAAACAATAAAAAAACGCGGTTCGTGACCTCTTTAAGTGAAGGTTTGTAGGCGTTGCTAGACAAAATATATGGATAGATAAGATTTTTGAGATGTCACCTATATTCATTCGTATTTAGTTTATATATTTCATTATATTTAATAAATAGACTAGTGAGGATCGGGGTGGAAGAACACTTCTTTTCCCAGAATGCATTACATTTCTTTGAATTATAATTGAGTACAATTGTGTGTTGTGGCAGATTCAATTCATATTCACATTTATGGAAAACACTTTATTTTGATGGTCCCTTTTAGACATTCTGTTGACTATAAGTAATATTGCACCTACATGTAAATTACAGTAACTTTCATTAGAGTATTAGTAGATGTTAGGTTCGGGTTCGGGTTAGTAGAATAAGTTCACATGTAGTTGCAAATTTACTTATAGTCAGTAGAATGCCATCGAAATAAATTGTTACCCATTTATGAGTTGAACAGGAGCCAATTCTTCAATTCTGAATTTTCACCATCCATTCAAGTTCTCACGAATAGAATCAAATCCTGCCCTACATTTTTGTCTCATTCATTATCATGTTTGACTCAGAAACTCGTGACATTATGGGAGTGAAACGGGTTGTGGATGTGAATGTTTGAAGTGTCTCTCTGCGCAGATGAAAGAGAAACTCACACCTGAGGATCACGGGGATCTTTGACGAGAGATTCCAGACTCTTCTTTGAAAGCTGTGACAGTTTCTCTCTTGACCTCTTTGTTGAAATATCTGGTGATTTAACAACACACTTTAAACGCACGACTTACGTCAGCCTGCACACACACACACACACACACACACACACACACCTATGAAACACGTCAATAATGTGACATAAATCCCGAAGGATTGGACACATTATTGATTTTCCATGCTTGCCTATTATCATTTCAGATAAACATGATGTCGGATAACACACTGTCTGGTAGTTCTTGAGCAGAATGTGTCCAGACGGGTCTGCGGTGATGCGTACAGACGCTGATGACATCATCGGCTGGAGTCTCAGGTGCGCCGTGTGACTCTCCTTCATGGGCTTTATATTTGATCTCACTCTTTTTATGCCGCTCTCTGAATTACACAGAAACGAGAGGAAGACGGGATGTAAATAACTGCTCTCTGCACTCACACATTTCATCTTGCATTTATGGAAACGGATCCTGGAAATGACAGATGGAAAGAGAAAGCGGAGGATTGTAAAGCGTAACTGACCACTGGAGGAGCTGCTGCTGCTGCACTGTGAAACTCACAGCAATGTTTCATTCTACACTAATGTTTACTGTCGTTCAAAGGTTTGAGGTCAATAAGATTTTATTTTTTGAAAGAAATTGATACTTTCATTTCAACATTGATAAGAAAAACATCTATCTATCTGTCTGTCTATCTATCTACCTGTCTGTCTGTCTATCTATCTACCTGTCTGTCTATCTATCTATCTATCTATCTATCTGTCTGTCTGTCTATCTATCTACCTGTCTGTCTGTCTATCTATCTATCTGTCTGTCTGTCTATCTGTCTGTCTATCTATCTACCTGTCTGTCTGTCTATCTATCTATCTACCTGTCTGTCTATCTATCTATCTATCTATCTACCTGTCTGTCTGTCTATCTATCTACCTGTCTGTCTGTCTATCTATCTATCTGTCTGTCTGTCTATCTGTCTGTCTATCTATCTACCTGTCTGTCTGTCTATCTATCTATCTACCTGTCTGTCTATCTATCTATCTATCTATCTATCTGTCTGTCTGTCTGTCTGTCTGTCTATCTATCTATCTGTCTGTCTATCTATCTATCTATCTATCTATCTATCTATCTGTCTGTCTGTCTGTCTGTCTATCTATCTATCTATCTACCTGTCTGTCTGTCTATCTATCTACCTGTCTGTCTATCTATCTACCTGTCTGTCTATCTATCTATCTATCTATCTATCTATCTATCTATCTATCTATCTATCTATCTATCTGTCTGTCTGTCTGTCTGTCTATCTATCTACCTGTCTGTCTATCTATCTATCTATCTGTCTGTCTGTCTATCTATCTATCTGTCTGTCTGTCTATCTATCTATCTATCTGTCTGTCTGTCTGTCTGTCTATCTATCTATCTACCTGTCTGTCTATCTATCTATCTATCTATCTATCTATCTATCTATCTGTCTGTCTGTCTGTCTATCTATCTATCTGTCTATCTATCTACCTGTCTGTCTATCTATCTATCTACCTGTCTATCTATCTATCTATCTATCTATCTATCTATCTATCTATCTATCTATCTATCTATCTATCTATCTGTCTGTCTGTCTGTCTGTCTATCTATCTACCTGTCTATCTATCTATCTGTCTGTCTGTCTGTCTATCTATCTACCTGTCTGTCTGTCTATCTATCTACCTGTCTGTCTGTCTATCTATCACCTGTCTGTCTATCTATCTATCTATCTATCTATCTATCTATCTGTCTGTCTGTCTATCTATCTATCTGTCTATCTATCTATCTACCTGTCTGTCTGTCTGTCTATCTATCTATCTATCTATCTATCTATCTATCTATCTGTCTGTCTGTCTATCTATCTATCTATCTACCTGTCTATCTGTCTGTCTATCTATCTATCTACCTGTCTATCTGTCTGTCTGTCTGTCTATCTATCTATCTATCTATCTATCTATCTATCTATCTGTCTGTCTGTCTATCTATCTATCTATCTGTCTACCTGTCTATCTATCTATCTATCTATCTGTCTGTCTGTCTATCTATCTATCTATCTATCTATCTATCTACCTCTCTGTTTGTCTATCTAGAGAACATTATGTTAACTCTGTAAAGCTGATTTAAACTTTTAGAAAAGGTTTTGTCTAGCTGACATTCAAAGTTTGTCTTGACATTGTTTTCCAGTTATATTACGGAGCATTTTATGCAAGAGCTCTTACAGTAAGCATGAGAGCAAAAGTGAAAGAGAGAATAAAACTCTACAGAGGAATGAAGTTGTTGATTTGCCCTTCAGCTCAGTCATCTAGAGACTCACGTGGGTAATTATGTAAACACAGTTGAGTTGTTTGTTAAGGACTGAACGCTGCTTGTGCGAACGCTTCTTCATTCACCTCTAATCCATCGTATTCCTCTGCATCCCTCGTTTTAATTATCTCTGGCTCTCTCTATCCCTCCGTCCGCGCCTCTCATCGACGCTTCCTAAACTGACATCAATACCTCAGCGTCTCGGGCTCTGCCACACCTGGCCTGTTGCTATGGAGACGTAACCTCTGACAACAGAGGTTCCCGTGACGACGCACCGTGTCGTATTTCTCCTGATTGGATATCGATTACGCTATTGTGACACATAATAGGATCAAAGCTTTTGTGCAGCTTCAGATCAGCGTTTATTTACGAGCTCTTTTACTGATCAAGAACCTGACGGATCAGACAGGAAACAGAAAATACCTGAAGAAATCACACATGAGATGTCTTTAATATCATGCAAATAAGAATAAAAGTTGCTCCTCAGAAAAACACTCATGAATCTTTCACAGATGTCTCAAATAGGGACTGCAAAGGAAAATTAGCCATTAAATCTGGCACTTTTACACTACAAGTCAAAAGTTTTGTAATAATATTTAAAGAAAAAAAAAAAGAATATTAGAGTGATTTCTGAAGGATCACGTGACACTGAAGACTGGAGCATGGCAGAACTTTCATCTTTGCCTGAACTAACGTAATAAGAGCAACGAAACGATCCTGAAACGTGACAAAGTTTGTTGCATTTATAACAAATTGCAAGTCTCACATGGACCAATTCGAGTTTATTATTCAGAAAGAAATCTAGCGGAGATCTCTCACATTTCTACATCATTTAGTTCCACCCACACATGAAAGCTGAAGAGTTCTGCTTGACAAGCGTTCGTCTCTCGCTGAAGTCTTCCACACCTGGAGGACGAGAACCTTCAGCTGTCGCTCGACTCACAGACGGTCTGCATGTGTGTATGTGTGTATGTGAGTGAGTGAGTGTGAGCGAGAGTCACCGGGGATTTGTTCACACACACATACAGCATCAGTAATTAGCAGCTCATGCTCTCAGTCAGAAGGTTGGTAACGGCATGTCAGCATCACAGATGCAGAGCAGAGATGTTCTTCATACTGGAGACAGATATGCAGATATGCTAACCGCCACAACATAAAAAAGCACAGAAGAAGAAGAACAGATGATCTATGCATAAATAAGTTTACACGTAATCTCTCAACCAGTGTTTCAAGACAGCTTGAGAATAATATCTCACGTAGCATTACATCTACCTCAGGCAAGTCATTCAGTGTCCGCAGCTACCAAACTACAGTTTAGTCCAAATAGCTTTAGGGAGAAAACAAGAGACGTGCAACTAAAACCCACTTCATTAGTGTGTATTCATTCACATCTTAAAGGAAAACACCAAAAAAACACAACCTAACAAACCTTTATTACTGTCTTTTTCTGTTGGACAAAATGTATGAAGATTCTTCAAAATGTTCCATTTGTGTTCCAATCAAGAAATAACATATGGATTTGAAACATGTATCATTTCTTGGCGAACTGATCTTTTAAGAAGATTATCACATTAAAATGGTCCCTAATTATTATTATTATTATGTTCCAATCAAGAAACAACAGCATATTAATTTGGAACATGTTTCATTTTTGGCGAAGAAGATTATCGCATTAAAATGCGATTGAAATGCAATAATTATCAGATTAAAATGGCCCCTAATTATTTTTGTGTTCCAATCGAGAAACAACAGCATATTAATTTGGAACATGTTTCATTTTTGGCGAAGAAGATTATCGCATTAAAATGTGATTGAAATGCAACAATTATCACATTAAAACAGCCCCTAATTATTATTGTGTTCCAATCGAGAAACAACAGCACATGCACATGAAACGCGTTTCATTTTTGGCAAACTGTTTAAAAAAGAAGAAGATTATCGCATTAAAATGTGATTATGCCCCTCATTATATGAATTTGGAACATGGATTTGGAACGTTTCATTTTTTGGTGAACTGATGATTATCGCATTAATGTAAAGGGCAACATTTCACTAAATATTTGCAATATATTAGCTTACACATTCATTATATTTACTTTACCTGTTAGTAATGTCTTAATTATTTAATGTTTAAGGTTATCACATTAAAATGTGATTGAAATGTGATAATTATCACATTAAAATGGACCCCAATTATTATTGTGTTCCAATCGAGAAACAACAGCACATGCACATGGAACGCGATTCATTTTTGGCAAACTGTTTAAAAAAAAAAAAAAAGATTATCGCATTAAAATGTGATTAAAATGCGATAATGCCCCTCATTATATGGATTATTTGGAATGTTTCATTTTTTGGTGAACTGATGATTATCGCATTAAAGTTTACTAGAGAAATTAACTCTAAAGGGTGCATTTCACTAAATATTTGCACTGTATTAGCTTACACATTCATTATATTTACTTTACCTTTTAGTAATGTCTTAATTATTTAATGTTTAAATAAATTTGTCATGAAAACAAGCTATGACAGTAACTGTGTAAATGATTATATTTCAAAAATGAACTGGAGTTTAATATTTACTATTTTTGAATGTTCTATTATGTGTGTGTGTGTGTGTGTGTGTGTGTGTGTATTTGCATGCACGCAGACACACACTTTTCTTTTTTCTAATGCACATAAGAAACGGCATTAATATATGCATTTAATTTAATTCCTGTTGTAATATCGAGCTTTTCTGACTTGTACAGGAAAACTTGCACATTTCATTTGAATTAATTCACTCCGTACCCCCCATTCCATTAATTATTCATTATTTGCCCTTTTTTAAACAATTTGCTACCAAACCTCTCATCCGATTTGCTATTCAGATGGGCTTAACACCATTACCTCAATTAATACAGTGACACGTGCTAACGCTTCTGTTCCATACAAAAGAATAAAAGCCAGCCCAGACTTTATCAAGCAAAGTGAAGGAGAATGAAGACGAGGCGAGCTGGTCTACAGGACTGTGCTTTATTTAGAGTCTAAGCAGAATATAACCGTCTAGAGCTACAGAGATCATGAGCAGGGAGGAAAACTGGGCCGAGCCCAGACTATCTTACAGCTCTGATTCACAAACAGAACAACATGAGCCAAAGGCTTGTGTCTCTTCAAGTAAACGTGTTTCTTTCAAAGATTCGAAAGACATTTCATTGCAACTCAAAAGAGATTGTGTGTAAATGAATCAACCGCGGAACCAATGCATCAAACAAAAAGATTAGAAAAGCATAAGAGAATTTCAGAAAAAAGAGTTTAGGAAGCTGTGAATGTCGTGGTCTCTCTGCTGGAAAATAAAGGGGAAAACGCTTTGTGTCCAGCTCCTCATTTCAGTTTGGTCCAAACAGCTTTAGGCAGAAAACAAGAGATGTGCAACTAAAACCCACTTCATTCGTGCTTATTCATTCACATCTCAAAGGAATAGTTCCTCTAGGAATACTTACACTCAAACCTTTATTAGTGAAGAATTGTCAAATGTTCCATTTGTGTTCCAATGCATATCAGCACATGGATTTGGAACATGTTTCATTTTTGGGAAACGCTTCCTTTAAAACAATTATCGCATTAAAATGTTCCATTGTTCCATTATTGTTCCAATCAATAAATATCAATATATTGATTTGGAACATTTGGAACATGACTGTTCCTTTATGATGATTATCACATTATAATGGCCCAATTATTATTGTGTTCCAATGAATATGAATTTGGAACATGTTTCATTTTTGGCCGAACTGTTCTTTTAAGATGATTCTTCTCATTATTATTCGTTGGGAGTGTTTTGAAGCCTCATTGGCTGTAAAGGCTCGGCAGATGAACGTAAGTTAATGATCATGAGCAGATGAACCAAAACACAAATAACCAGCACATTCAAAACCTCCTCACAGTTCATTTCTTCTGAATAAACATAAAAATAAGACATGAACACATTAATGAGAATACAGTTTCAAGGCAAATATCTGGTATCAAATAGTTTTTCCAAAAAAAAAAAAAAAAAACATTTTTGGTTACAGAAACACGGTCAAATAAAACATATTTGCAGTGAATGAATATTGAGCCTCAAACATCATTCTCTAATGTACAGTAAACATGACTCTTTATGTTGTAGCACTCCAGGGAGGAAGTGATGTCACTCCAATCAAAACTTGATGACACTGATGATTCAGTCATCCTCAACAAAAATAAATTCAAGCAAAGAAAAACACAAGCATTTGCCATTGTTAATATAAAGTTCATTGTAATATTAGAGCCTCAACAACACAAGAAATATTTTTCTACAATACACCTCATAAATAATTTTGATAGCTTTCTTCTCTTAAACTCAGTGAAATATATTAATTGTCTTTATTTCCCCTTGTTCTAGTAGTAATGTAATAATTTTTAAAATTATATCAGCAAAAATGAAAGGCAGCAAACAAATACTTTTTATCCAAAAATAAAAAAATGAACATGTTCTGAATGATAGTTTATGGTAATCGAGTACAAATAATGATACAAAATCAAAAAGGAAACATGAGGTATTAAGTCCAAAATCACATAAATTTCAATAAAGTACTAGTATGGCATAAAATACTTAATTTAAATAACATATAATGACTGTTTTATATGGAAGCTTGTTTCCGCCACTAAATAAAAAATAAAAATAATTGCAACTTTTATCTTACAATTGATCTTTTTTTTAATCAAAATTGTGAGATTTAAACTCGCAACTGTGTGTTAAAATCATAATTGCAAGATATAAAGCTGAATTCTGACTTTTTTTCCCTTGCAGTTGTTTTGTTTTTATCACGCAATTCTGACTTTATATCTTACAATGCTAACTTTTTTTTCAGAATTGCAAGATATAAACTCACAATTGCATCTTATAAAGTCAACTGTGAGATATAAACTGGCAATTCTGAGAAAAAACATATTTTCGAACATTATAACACACAATTACGAGTTTATATCACACGATTTTGACTTTATAACTTGCAATTCTGAGAAAAAAAGTCCGAATTGTGAGATAAAGAGTTGCAATTAACTTTTTTATTTTTCATTTCATGGCGGAAAAAAGCTTCCATAGTTTTCACATCATGGTATGAGAATCTAATTTTTTGCATTGCAGTTATGAGAATTTGGGAAAGAAATGTATCTATGAAAATAATGCAAAAGATCTCATAATTTTTAGTTATTTCGGATTATTTTGCGATGCAATATGACACAGACATGAGCCACTGTATCGAAACACTAACAGCTCGTTCCCTGCACACTTGAACTCCTAGTGGACAAAACTCGCTGCTACAGGGCTGCTATTCATTCGCACATCCATAATCTCTGAATATGCTCATGTAAACGCCAACGCAACTCCTGGAAGGGTAGAAAAGCTTAAAAACTAACTCGTCTAGATTCGCTCAGTACTGAACCTGGAATAAATAGAGAAAAATCAGTCAAAATGACCAGGGAGCAAAGTCAAAAGTTACCTAAGCCTCAATGCCCCGCCCCTTCACCATAACCCCACCCCAATAAAACAGCCCTGCCCCTTTACCATAACCCCGCCCCTTCATCATAACCCCGCCCCAATAAAACAGCCCCACCCCTTTCCACATAACCCCACCCCAATAAAACAGCCCCACCCCTTCACCATAACCCCGCCCTCCACCCTGTGCTACGATCTATTCAGATTATATTAACAACACGCTGGACGAAGCTAAGCTAAAGGAGCAAAGTCTCTAGTGTTTGCTAGCTATCTTGAGTTCAAAACATGACAGAATAAAAAACAATTGCCTTTTTTGCTTTGCTTTGAATCGTAGCGCTGTTATCAGACGTGATTGCACAATTTCTTCGACTGGCTGCTTGTTTTCTGATGCATTAAGCGCTGCACAGCTGAGAAACGATGATGAAATGACGGTGAGTGCATCTTTGCTGCGGTTTCATAGTCGCGTCGGACGACATGTCAGGTGCCCAAGAGGATCCACAAACCATGACATCATCGAGACTGATGCCCTGAGAGTTTATAAAGATCTGTGGCCTTTCAGGTTTTGCGTCTGCATGCATTTCCAACGCTCTCTAAAATCTCGTTTCCGCTTGCTATAAAGCAAATCTTGGTCCTTTCACAAAAAAAACAAAAAAACAAAAAAAAAATGTAAAACTATTAAATGAGGAGCATTAATTTTTCCCCGTCTAAAAAGGTTCCTTTAATTATTTCTTGACTTTAAGTCAATTACATTTGACTTCCTTCTCTTGACAATCAGCTATTTTCGGGGACGGTCGAGCCCTGCGGGCATCCGCTGGAAATGGGCTCTTCGCTCCAGAGCGATCTGCACTCCCGCGGCCCCTTAACGAACCCCGAACGGCCTCTTAACGAACGCCGGAGCATCGAGACGAGCTTGAATGCAAATGCACATGACAGAAATACGATTGAACAAAGGCTACACACACACTCGATACAGATGAACTGGACCTCATAGATTTGGTGTTCTGCACTTTTAACTGCGTTGGCACTGAGACAGAGAAATGAAATCCTCCTGATTCTGAGGGCGTTTACTCACTAGAGCACTTTCACAAACCCTTCACCTTCCACTGAACTCAATGGATTGGCATCGTTCTTGAACTCGAACCGAAACTCCTCTGTGAATTGAAACGAGAGGAACAGTGTGTGAAGACGACACTTGATTTAACACTGATAAATATAGCATGTTCTTCTGCTCTACAGATATATGGCACTTTAACCTGGACGCCTGACAGAGGTTCTGGCCTCGTTTCATACAGATCAAACCTCACTAAAACAGCATCCTTATTCTAGGAGACATGAGCAGTGTGAAACTAGACCGTACAATGGATGATATGTGCTGCAAATCTGCAAAATACTGTGCTTTAGCAAACTATTTCAGTGCTTGAGAGTCATCTGTGCTTTGCTGATCACAGGGTCATTGAACACGAGTAGGTGTTTTATCAAAATAAAAATGGTGCATTTACTGTATTCTTACTCTGTATTTTTTGTTTTCCAGCACAAATATCTAAACATTCTTAAATCAAGATACATTTAGCAAGATATTAAGTTTCTGCTTAAAACAAGAACAAATATCTGCAAATCGGGTCAGAAAATAACTTTAATTCAAAGGGAAAACAAGATTATTTTTCCGATCCCACTGACACACGTTTTCTCTTGTTTTAAGCTTGTTTAGTAAATCATGGCCACGTTGTACAAATTAGTTTCTTTCTTTTGATTTAACTAACACAAGGGATCAAATTATTATATGGTGCACGATTTAGTAAAATGATGGAACGAATTATATCTGTGCACGATTTAGTAAAACAAGGGAATTATTATATATGCACAATTTAGTAAACTGAGGGAACAAATTATTATAATGTGTGTAAAATGAGGGAACGAATTATTATATCGTGCAAAATTTAGTAAAACGACTGAACAAATTACTATATTGTGCAAACTATTTAGTAAAATGAGGGAACAAATTATTGTACAGTGTGCAGAATTTAGTAAGACGAGGGAACAAAATATTTTGTGTGAAAGATTTAGTAAAATGAGGGAATGAATTAATATATCATTGCCAAAATTTAGTAAATCGAGGGAACAAATTATTATAATGTGTATAAAATGAGGGAACGAATTATTATATAGTGCAAAATTTAGTAAAACGACTGAACGAATTATTATATCGTGTGCAAAATTTAGTAAATCGGGGGAAGAAACTATTTTGTGAGAACGATTTAGTAAAATGAGGGAATGAATATATCATTGCCAAAATTTAGTAAAACGAGGGAACAGAATATTTCGTACGAACGATTTAGTAGACAGAGGGAACAAATTATTATATTGTTGCCAAATTTAGTAAAACGAGGGAACAAATTATTATAATGTGTGTAAAATGAGGAAACTAATTATTATATCATGTGCAAAATTTAGTAAAATGACTGAACGAATTACTATACCATGCAAACGATTTAGTAAAACGAGGAAACAAATTATTATATTGTGTGCAAAATTTAGTAAATCGAGGGAACAAAATATTTTGTGTGAACGATTTAGTAAAATGAGGGAACTAATTAATATATCATTGCCAAAATTTAGTAAAACAAGGGAACAAATGATTATATCGCTGCTAAAATTTAGTAAAACAAGGGAACAGAATATTTCGTACAAACGATTTAGTAGACAGAGGGAACAAATTATTATATTGTTGCCAAATTTAGTAAAACGAGGGAACAAATTATTATAATGTGTGTAAAATGAGGAAACTAATTATTATATCATGTGCAAAATTTAGTAAAATGACTGAATGAATTATTATACCATGCAAACGATTTAGTAAAACGAGGGAACAAATTATTATAATGTGTGTAAAATGAGGAAACTAATTATTATATCATGTGCAAAATTTAGTAAAATGACTGAATGAATTATTATACCATGCAAACGATTTAGTAAAACAAGGGAACAAATTATTATATCGTGTGCAAAATTTAGTAAATCGAGGGAACAAAATATTTTGTGTGAACGATTTAGTAAAATGAGGGAACGAATTAATATATCATTGCCAAAATTTAGTAAAACGAGGGAACAATTTATGTTGTTGCCAAAATTTTGTAAATATAGGGAACAAATTATTATATTGTGCGAATGATTTAGTAAAATGAGGGAACTAATTATTATATTGTTGCCAAATTTAGTAAAACGAGGGAATGAATTATTATATCGTGCACATGATTTGGAACGATGGAACGAATTAGTAAACGTGCTGGCATATTAGTAAGTCGTAGGAATGATTTATTAATTCGTGGCCACAACATACATATTCTGTCCTGCATGTCATGTGCGAGGCTCTTTAAAAACTCAATTTTTTTTAAATCATTTTCTCATAAAACAAGACTTAATATCTTCAGTCATTTTGCTTCTCAAGTAAATGTATCTTGATTTAAGAATGTTCAGATGTTTCTACTGGAAAACATTTTTTTTTTCAGTGTGGATGCAAAAGTGAAACGAACATTTGTGAAATTTCATTTGGCACTTCTTAAACCTCTTACAAACTAATCTAAAGCTTTCGCTTCAGTTTCATAAAGGTCAGGATAAATCCAGAAAAGGTTTCTGGGATGGTAATTTGTGGCGTATATATTCATACAAAATGATAATGCAGAAACTCCCTCGCATGAAACACATTGGCAGGTTTTTAACTACAACTAGTGCAAACTGTTATGATTAAGAAATGTTTTCCAGCAAGTGGCTTTATCAGCACAGGATGGAGTGAATAAAACTATACTGGCTACAAACTACAAGACTGGTGAGACAAAAAACAATCAGAATCATGAATAATGCAACACAATTATTCTAGGGAGACCAAAGCTATTTTCACAAAAGCGTTTCCAGTTTCATGATGACGCACACATGGGCAGGCCGTTACCTCATCAATATCTGTACATCGTTCACAGCAAGACTAATATCAAGGGCAGGCAGCATGGCAGAATTGCATGGTTTTGGTCCTTTGGGATCCTGGAGGGAGCGTCTTTTTTAAAGGATAAAAGCAACGTCTCATATGCTGGCATGAAGGTTAAGAGGTCAGGTTTGGTCATTGACACCCAGATTTCTCTCCTCAATCTTAGTCGTATGCAGTCGATGACTAGATAAAGACCTGCCCATTGAGAAATGTTAACTCACAGAAAGATCAACTTTGAGATGGAAGAATGAGGTTAATGTTGATTTCTTAATATCTACACACGGAAGAGGAACAAAGATGCCAATGAATCTCTGGTGGCCAAATCTTGAGGTGAACAACTGTTGTTTTTAAGGCCTGATCATCAGCGGCTAAATGCAAACTGCACAAAAACATCACACTTAATTCAAAGGGAAAACAAGATTATTTTTCTGACTTTTTATTATGTTAAAGTGCCCCTATTATGCTGTTTTATGATATTCTTCCAAGGTCAAAAAACACTTTAATTTTCTCATAATATCCACTGCAGCATCAACTCATTTCAAAGAGTCTAAAAAACTCTTTAAAAACCTCGCCTTTCTAAGAGCCTCCTTTGCTCTGAATGGTCAGATGGCCCTGCTGTGATTGGTTGGAAAGCAAATGCTCATTATCATATCTGAATCTCAGCTCTTGACACACAGTGATATGAACAGTAAAGATGGCGTCGGTTTTACCGTATCAATCTCATCAAAGCGGATTTGGTTTGGCAGCAGAAAACAGCGTCTTCTCGACATGAACAACAACTCTTCCAGTCTGTTTGAGGGCGGGGCAAAGTAAACACTGTTCACCGGCAGCCAATGAAGATCACAGGTGGGAATTATGCAAATTTGTTACATTGTTACAAATGTTGGAATTACTGACGACTCGTTTCGACAGTTCAGAATTACTTCTTTCTTTTAGGGGACAATAACTTTATTTGTTGTGCACTTTGATCTTTGAAACTTTGCAAACAGGACATAAAACTAACTTTTTGCCACACTTGCCAAGAATTAAAAAAAAAAAAAAAATTTACTGACCATAAATATTTTTACCAGCCATGTTTTTGCAAAAACAGGCAGTTATGATATCAAAATTTTAGATACCGGACATAATTTAGACGATTTTCAGGTACAGAAATTTAATAAAGTAATCAAATGTAAAATAACACTGCATAGTCTTCACTGTATAAATTAAACATAAATTAAACATTTAATGTTGTTTGATTAACATTAAAAGACAACAGCAGGAATATTAGGCTGCTGTCACTTTAAGAGCGAATGCACTGATCCAATATACTGTTACACATGCGTTTCCTTTCTCAACAGTTTAGGTTCACTTAAAACATAATGACTACGTCTGCTAGGATACTCGCCAAGACAAGCATGTTTTGGGCATAATTTTTGTGTGAATTTGTCCGTTCAAGCGTAAGAATCGACAGTTCAGAATCACTTCTTTCTTTTAGGGGACAATAACTTTATTTGTTGTACACTTTGATCTTTGAAACTTTGCAAAGAGGGCCTAAAACTAACTTTTTGCCACAAAAATTTAATTTAAGAAAATTTACTGACAATAAATATTTTTACCGGCCATGTTTTTGCAAAAACAGGCAGTTATGATATCAAAATTTTAGATACCGGACATAATTTAGACAATTTTCAGGTACAGAAATTTAATAAAGTAATCAAATGTAAAATAACACTACATAGTCTTCACTGTATAAATTAAACATTTAATGTTGTTTGATTAACATTAAAAGACAACAGCAGGTATATTAGGCTGCTGTCACTTTAAGAGCGAATGCACTGATCCAATATACTGTTACACATGCGTTTTCTTTCTCAACAGTTTAGGTTCACTTTAAACATAATGACTATGTTTGCTAGGATACTCGCCAAGACAAGCATGTTTTGAGCATAATTTTTGTGAGAATTTGTCCGTTCAAGCGTAAGAATCGTCAGTTCAGAATCACTTCTTTCTTTTAGGGGACAATAACTTTATTTGTTGTGCACTTTGATCTTTGAAACTTTGCAAACAGGACCTAAAACTAACTTTTTGTCACACTTGCTAAGAATTAAAAAAAAAAAAAAAAAATCTAAGAAAATTTACTGACCATAAATATTTTTACAGGCCATGTTTTTGCAAAAACAGGCAGTTATGATATCAAAATTTTAGATACCGGACATAATTTAGACAATTTTCAAGTACAGAAATTTAATAAAGTAATCAAATGTAAAATAACACTGCATAGTCTTCACTGTATAAATTAAACATAAATTAAACATTTAATGTTGTCTGATTAACATTAAAAGACAACAGCAGGAATATTAGGCTGCTGTCACTTTAAGAGTGAATGCACTGATCCAATATACTGTTACACATGCGTTTCCTTTCTCAACAGTTTAGGTTCACTTAAAACATAATGACTATGTTTGCTAGGATACTCGACAAGACAAGCATGTTTTGGGCATAATTTTTGTGTGAATTTGTCCATTCAAGCACAAGAAGATGAGAAAGAGAGCTCAATTTAGTATTCGTGCGTGCTCCAAAACATTCACGAGTAATGAATTGAGTTTGAATAAATAGAGTTTCCTTTCATGTCTTTTTGCACTTTAATATTTAAATTGGCAATGCTTAAACTTTTAAAAAAGCATAATATGGGCACCCTAAGCATAAACTCACTTAATTTTGATACATTTTTTTAGTAAACAAGACTTCTATCTCAATTAAATATATCTGGAATTAAGCATGTTTAGATATTTGTACTAAGCAAGAACATAGTTTTTTTGCAGAGTGTGAATGATATGATCAGTTCAGATGAATCACTGAGAAAATGAAGGTAGGTCAGAGAGGCATTAACACTGGATTACAGCACAGATGAACATCTTTAACTGCTAATGATGATCGATGTGCAGTGAGATCATGTGCGTTTAGTGCTTTGAGAAGTTTGAGACAGGCAATGGCTTCAACAGACCAATAAACATCTCATTAAGTGAAGGGGTATCAAAAATGTCACCGTTTTCTTTCGCGTAGCTTCGGTTCATTTGGCAGTTTCAGTAGCTATCGACCCTCCTCGTCTTCCTCCGTTTAGTGTCATTAAAGTCCAAGCATCTGAATCTGTCTTTCTCTCAGAGTACAAAAAGCATGGAAAGGAAAACACACGTCACGTCCGATCATCTGACTGTGGATTGTCGCTTGAACACAAAGGCTTCTGGGATCCTGGACCCTGTCAGACAGACTACGACACGTTTCCTCGTCCGTTCCGGCCGTTCGTCTTCTTCCAAATGGCGGAATGGAGAAAGAGCACAACATGATGAACGATATTATCCAGCGGGCGAGGAAAGAGACGCTTCGCCTCTTTTGTTTTCATTTGTACATTTTCCTTCCCTTCTTTACAAGTTCAAGTATTATCTTCTCTAATAAAAATAAATAGAAAACATGAAAAATGAGCAACTCTACTCCTACATTCTACTTTTCTAATCTACGTCTTGGTGCAAGAAACAGCTACCAGAGCAAACCGGAGTCACATGACCATCTTTTTCTCCTTGTGTTTTTACAGACCTACAGATTTACTTTCTTCTACTGTTAACATTAGTAATCATTATACTCGCAGCTACAAGGTAAGAGTTTTTGTGATTTTTAAATATATATATTTATATATTTATATACTTTTAAAAAGCGTGTAGTCCTTTGGTCCCTATTTTCTAAGGAATGACGCATGTAGATATTCCTGGATTCTCTTCCAGAGCGCAGATCACGCGAAACCAGTGTAGGCACAAAAACCAAAATGGCAGCAGGCTGGTGTGTGTGTGTGTATGTGTGTGTGTATGTGTGTGTGTGTGTGTGTGTGTGTGTGTGTGTAGAGATCAATACATTTACATGAGGATTTCAAAATAGTTTTGTATATCTGCATGTGTGCATGTAAAGGCGAGAATATTCCCAACATCTCAGCAGATGTGCATTTGTGTGTGCATTTGTATATATCCGTTTGTCTATGCATGCTTTGAGCATAACGTGTTCATAAAGGTTTTTTTTTCTCAATCTTGTCTAAAAAAAAAAAAGACAGCAGCAAAAAAGTTGGTCTTTGCAAAATGCAAAAAAGCATCCTGCAAATGCTGAAGCAAAAAAAGACGGAAAAAAAGAACAAAGTTGGCAGAAAAAATCCTTTGTGTTCCAGTTTTTCCAGCTCTCAGTGATTTTCCCACAAAATCCAGGGACCGCTCGCCTCCTGTGATATGTAGCAGAGCAAAAGTCTTTTGACTTGTGGAAATAAGGTGTTGTAGTCCTTCATCCTGACAGAGAGAAAGAGAGAGAGAAGAAGAGAAGCAGACGGTGAATTGAAGATGGTTCTAGAAGCTTTAAACACATACAAACTACTGAAGATCCTGAATTTTTCCCTTCATCATTTACACTACAGACATGTGCAGATACTGTCCTTGGAAAACCTTGTCAACTCAATCTCATGAATGCAACTCATATTCCACCCCAAAATCAAGAAATTATATAACATATGAAGAAAATGCAGCTTATTTTATGATAATTCTGATTATTTTTTGCTTCATGTGACATTATTTTTATTTTTCATGACAAACATTTCTTCCACAAACTTTCATTATCATCATCATCATCATTACATGTACGGATGTTTTACTTTTAAGCTTTTAATGCATTTCTATAAATATTTCATTCAAGAAAATCAGTGTATGCAGTACAATACTACCATGTATAAAAACTTTACACATTTTCTAAAATCATAAATACCATATAATACACTTTTTAAATATTTACCTTTTTGTTTTGCATCACAGTAATAATGAAAATTTAGGAGGAAATGTTGATAATGAAGAAAATGTTTATAAAATAATGAAGAATAATGCAGAGAATATACAGTATAAAGCCCTTCACAAAGTTTGGTTTGCAGCGATCGATCTGAAAGATGCATACGTTCATGTCTCTATTCTCCCCCGACAGAGACTGTTCATGTGCTTTGCGTTCGAGGGATGGGCATACTAGTACAAAGTCCTCCCCTTTGGACTGTCCCTGTCACCTCGTGTCTTCATGAAGGTCGCGGAGGCTGCCCTTGTTCCCATGAGAGAACACGGCATTCACATTCGCAGCTACCTCGATGACTGGCTCATTCTGGCTAATTTGCAAGAGTAGTTGTGCAAACACAGGGACATAGTGCTCAGGCACCTGGGGCTGGGGCTTTGGGTCAACTGGGAAAAGAGTAAACTCTCCCCCATGCAGGGGATCTCTTTTCTCGGTATGGAGTTGGACTTGGTCAACCTAACAGTACGCCTCAGAGAGAACGTGTTAGCTCGGTGCTGAACTGCTTGAATTCATTCAAGGGCAAGACAGCGGCCCTACTGAAACTATTTCAGAAGCTCTTGGGGTATATAGCATCTGCAGCTGCAGTAACGCCACTCGAGAGTGGAGAATCCATCGCTAGCTGGTCCAGCTAATTTGGATACACTTTGGAGCCACACAGGTAGACCTGTTTGTCTTTCCAGACATGTCCCACTGCTAGTTGTTTTACTCCCTGACCCGGCATGGATGCACTGACACACAGCTGGCCCCGGGGCCTACGTAAATATGTGTTCCTCAAGTGAGCCAACTTGCATAGACACTGTGCAAAGTCAGGGAGGACGAGGAGCAAGTCTTGCTAGTTGCACCTTACTGGCCCAACCGGACCTGGTTCCCAGAACTCATGCTCTTCATGACAGCCCCTCCTTAGCGCATTCCTCTGAGGAGGGACCTGCTTTCTCAGAGATTGGGCACCATATGGCACCCATATCCAGAACTCTGGAAACTCCATGTCTGGTCCCTGGACAGGATGTGAAGGTTTAAGGTGACCTACCCCAAGCGGGGGTAGACAAGGCGCCTCTATGCCTTGAAGTGGAACCTATTTGTTGAGAGAACACGGCATTCACATTCACAGCTACCTCGATGACTAGCTCATTCTGGCTAATTTGCAAGAGTAGTTGTGCAAACACAGGGACATAGTGCTCAGGCACCTGGGGCTGGGGCTTTGGGTCAACTGGGAAAAGGGTAAACTCTCCCCCATGCAGGGGATCTTTTTTCTCGGTATGGAGTTGGACTCGGTCAACCTAACAGTACGCCTCAGAGAGAATGTGTTAGCTCAGTGCTGAACTGCTTGAATTAATTCAAGGGCAGGACAGTGGCTCCACTGAAACTATTTCAGAAGCTCTTGGGCTATATGGCACCCGCATCCAGACCTCTGGAAACTCCATGTCTGGTCCCTGGACAGGATGCGAAGGTTTAAGGTGACCTACCCCAAGCGGGCGTAGACAAGGCGCCTCTATGCCTTGAAGTGGAACCTATTCATTGAATGGTGCTCTTCCCACTGGGAAGACCCCCGAAGATGTCCGGCCAGAGTCGTGCTTTCCTTCCTGCAAGAAGGGGTTGGAGCGAAGGCTGTCTCCCTCCACCCTGAAAGTGTATGTTGCCGCAATAGCCGCACATCACAATGCCGTTGAAGGTGAGTCAATAGGAAAGCATGACCTGATCATCAGATTCCTCAGAGGTGGAAGAAAGTTGAATCCTCCTCAATACCTCAATACCCTCTTGGGACTTGTCTCTGGTGTTCATGGCACTTCAGAGACCACTCTTTGCAGTCAGTGGAGTTAAAAATCCTGTCATTGAAGATAGTACTACTGACAGCATTAGCTTCCATCAAGAAGGTAGGGGACCTGCAAGCATTTTCAGTCATTTTGGTTGCCCCTGTACGTGGACTGAACGCAGAGATTTAGGACCTCAAAGTGGCTCTTTGTCTATTATGGAGGCCAGAAGAAGGGAAAGGCTGTCTCCAAGCAGAAATTGTCTCTAGATGGGACGCGGAGGTCCTAGGTGACTGTGCTGGCTTCCATCAAGAGGATAGGGGTCTTGCAAACATTTTCGATCAACAAATTGTGCCTAGAATTCAGGCCAGCCAACTCTCACATTGTCTTGAGACCCTGACCTGGATATGTGTCCAAGGTTCCCACCACTCCTTTCAGGGACCAGGTGGTGAACCTGCAAGTGCTGCCCCTGGAGGAGGCAGACCCAGCCCTCGCTTTGCTCTGTCCCATAAATGCTTTGCACCTGTATATGGACTGAATGCGGGGCTTCAGGACCTCAGAGCAGCTCTTTGTCTATTATGGAGGCCAGCAGAAGGGAGAGGCTGTCTCCAAGCAGAAATTGTCTCTAGATGGGACGTGGAGGTCCTAGGTGACAGTGCTGGCTTCCATCAAGAGGGTTTGGGCCCTGCAAGCATTTTCAGTCATTTTGGTTGCGCCTGTACGTGGACTGAACGCAGAGATTCAGGACCTCAAAGCAGCTCTTTGTCTATTATGGAGGCCAGCAGAAGGGAGAGGCTGTCTCCAAGCAGAAATTGTCTCTAGATGGGACGCGGATGTCCTAGGTGACTGTGCTGGCTTCCATCAAGAGGGTTGGGGCCCTGCAAGCATTTTCAATCAACGAATTGTGCCTAGAATTCAGGCCAGCCGACTCTAATATTGTCTTGAGACCCTAACCCGGATATGTGCCCAAGGTTCCCACCACTCCTTTCAGGGACCAGGTGGTGAACCTGCAAGTGCTGCCCCTGGAGGAGGCAGACCCAGCCCTCGCTTTGCTCTGTCCCATAAATGCTTTGCACCTGTATATGGACTGAACGCGGGGCTTCAGGACCTCAGAGCAGCTCTTTGTCTATTTTGGAGGCCAGCAGAAGGGAGAGGCTGTCTCCAAGCAGAAATTGTCTCTAGATGGGACGCGGAGGTCCTAGGTGACAATGCTCCTGACTGCATTAGCTTCCATCAAGAAGGTAGGGGACCTGCAAGCATTTTCAGTCATTTTGGTTGCGCCTGTACGTGGACTGAACGCAGAGATTCAGGACCTCAGAGCAGCTCTTTGTCTATTATGGAGGTCAGCAGACGGGAAAGGCTCTCTCCAAGCAGAGATTGGCCCACTGGATAGTGGATGCCATCGTCTTGGCGTACCAAACCCAAGGCATGCTCTGCCCCCTCGGGTTGAGAGCTCACTCTACCAGGAGTGTTGCTTCCTCCTGGGATCTGGCGCACAATGCCTCGCTGACAGATATATGTAGAGCTGTGGGCTGGGCAAAACCCAACATGTTTGCTAGGTTTTATAGCCTTCGTGTAGAGCCAGTGTCCTCTCGTGTACTCACCCCGAGTGGCCAGTGAACCTCGGTGTCTCGCTTGCTGTGCCATTCCCCTCTATAGACCGGATACGTGTGCTTATTTATGCTCCTCAGTTGGCGAACGTCCTCCATCACCCTCGGCAGTCAGACGTGGCGGAGCGCCCGACGCCAGACCTAACACTCGTAAGTACGCCCACTGGTTGACCCCTGTGTTAGGCAAGGTGCCCATATATTGTGATCCCCACGGTGTTCCCATATGTGTATTCTTCCACGATACGGCTTCCTTGTCGGCGAGCCAGTGTCTTTCCATAGGCAGAGTCTGCTCTGCCGTCCCTGCCGATGTTGACTCCCTCCTAACTAGGTCGAAGCCACCTCAGAGACATTCCATATGTTGCACATTTAGCCCAGTCCATATGTGTGATCTCCACATGATACCACCCTGCAGGCATTCCTTTCTGCTTGAAAGGGCAGCGTTATCCAACAGTGTTACCGAATGGGTCAAGCGCAACAACAGTAATCAACCTTCTCTGCGTTAAGCCTTGTCCTATCTTCTGCCCCAACAGGTGCGGGGTATCAGGTGGCTTACAAGGGGCGCTGGAAGGGGCAGCAATAGTGCTGCTTTGGTAGGGATCCCAATTTGTCAGTTCTGACATAAAAAAAGACCTCGAAAGTGACATCTGACATCAAAAGTGACTGACTGAAAGGGAACGTCTCGGTTACATATGTAACCCTCGTTCCCAGAAGAAGTGAACGGAGACATTATGTCCCGTTGCCACAATTTCTGTACCACTGAGCTCAGCTCCTCAGCGAAAACCTGAATGTGCATTGCTCCTGCTTTCGCATTTATTTTATTTATGTGCATTGGCTTGTTTATTTTACACACGAAGGTGATAGGGCTCTATAATTTATCTATTGATATATATGTATTTTTTGATTTTGGGGTGAGATATATCTTAGCCATGTTCTTGACAGGTTTAATAAGAAACATCTAAAAAATAATCTTATTTTTTCATGTGTTTATACAGGTAAAAGTTCTAGATGAAAGTGAACCAGCTGGTAAGTTCTTGTAAATGAGTTTTCTAGGACAGCAGCTCATTTAAAATACTGTGACCCTCCTGTGTGAACAAACAAGACCATGAACAACCACTGTCATACTGTACTTACTGTTTACTAACAAATGGTTTGATCTGAACATCAAAACTTAAACAATGGAAATATGGAATATGGCAGTAACCAGCAGCTACAAGACAGAAGCAATAGAAGCAAGCTTCCATCGACGGGTCATTTTTTCTGTCCACACTGAGAGCAAAAACACAACCGCAGCCAATTCAAACATATCTGATGCTTAATATAAAGTGTTTATTATGTGCTCAATCTGTTAGCACTGGCACTGTTGCCAACAAACATGATAAAATCCTAGACACTCTTGTGTCATTGTTTTATAAACTGCTATACTAGATGTAAAAGACAGTGTGTATCAGGATCTGATTAAAGCATCTCTAACTAAAAGCTCACAGATCATCCACAGCAAACACTGAAATATACAGTCCAAACCAGCAGCAATAACACCTAAAGATAATGTATATACATGCATTATCACAGAAATATAATGCACCTTATTAAAAAATGTTGACTCAGTAAACATCACTTATAATCAGGGTTGAATCTACAAGCGAAACTATTTCTGATCTCCTATTGAAAACAACATATAGCAAAAATGAAAGGTCTCGATTCATAAACACGGAAAGAATCTTCACCATTACATTAGAGATGGCAACTAAATGAAAAGAACACAAAGCAAAGCCTTTGAAACCTCCAAAACACAAAATACACACCAGAACAAACAGAGCTTGAATAAGGAAAGAAAGAGAGAGAAATATAAACCACAGAGAGCAAAATATCCACCACATTCAACGAGGAAGAGCACAACAACTCACGGTACAACAGCAATAAAGGAGCAAAGTTCACAACCCATCAAAATCAACCAATCAGCACTTGAGTTATGACGAGCGGCTCCAGCTATCAGAAGAGACCAGTTACACTCCACCACTGGAAACAGCAGAAGTATAGAGAGAGATACAGAGTTAATGCCACGTCATGCCACTGTCACAGCCGGTCACATGACGTCACCCACACCAACGTGACATCACTGGGAGGAACTTACAGCGCTGGACACGCGTCCTCTGATGGAAGACATGTGGCTACATAAGAGAGCGGCCCGTCCTGAGCTACCTGAGCCCTGCCGGGGTTCGTGCAATGAGAGAACAAAAACACAAGAATCCATGGCATTCGTCTCGTCAGCTTCATATTAGGATGGCTTTAGGAATTCATATTTAGCGGATAAATCATGACAGATATTTACAAGACAAAACATGTCAGTACTGTAAGACAAACACACAACGGGAATGATACAAACAGGTGAACAGCCTGCAGTGAACGAGTTCTTGTGCGTTATTTATCGGTCACATTCACCCTCATGTCGTTCCAAACCCGTATGACTTTACTTCTTCAGCGGAACACAAAAACAGAAATTTTGAGTTTGAGTAAGAAAATGCACAAATGAGATGTAATGGAGGGGAAAATTTGGATCCATTTTGGAAAATTTGATATGATGGCATGATAAAATAATAAAATAAAATAAATAAATAATAACATAATAAATAATAAAATAAATAATAAAATAAATGAATAAATTAAAATAAAATGGAGGGGAAAATTTGGGTCTTTTTGGGAAAAGCTGATATTATTGCATGACAAAGAGTAGACATTATAAAATAAAATAAAATAAAATAATAAAATAACAAAATAAAATAAAATAAAATAAAATAAAATAATGAACAGGGAAATTTGGGTCCTTTTTGGGGAAACCAGATATTATTGCATGACAAATAGTAGACATTATAAAATAAAATAACAAAATAAAATAAAATAAAATAAAATAATGAAGAGGAAAATTTGGGTCCTTTTTGGGGAAACCAGATATTATTGCACGACAAAGACTAGGCATCATAAAATAAATAAAATAAAATAAAATAAACAAATTAAAATAAAATGGAGGGGAAAATTTGGGTCTCTTTGCGAAAACCTTATATTATCGCATGACATAGACATTATAAAATAAAATAAAATAAAATAAAATAAAATAAAATAAAATAAAATAAAATAAAATAATAAAATATAATATAATAATGAATAGGGAAATTTGGGTCCTTTTTGGGGAAACCAGATATTATTGCACGACAAAGACTAGGCGTCATAAAATAAATAAAATAAAATAAAATAAAATAAAATAAAATAAAATAAAATAAAATAAAATAAAATAAAATAAAATAAAATAAAATAAAATAAAATAAAATAAAATAATAAATTAATTAAAATAAAATGGAGGGGAAAATTTGGGTCTTTTTTGTGAAAACCTTATATTATAGCATGACAAAGACTAGACATTATAAAATAAAATAAAATAAAATAAAATAAAATAAAATGATGGAAGAATAAAATAATGGAAAAATAAAATAAAATAAAATATAAAATAAAATAAAGTAAGGGGAAAATTTGGCTCCATTTGTCACACAGAGACTTTAGCGCTGCAAAAAATTCATGTTCTTCCTCAACATGTTTGATTACTTTTCAGTACAAATTTCAAAATTAAAAATAAATCAAAATACATTTACTAGAGTTGCAAAATGACAGGAATGATAGGAAGTTTTGTTTTCTGGAAAATTGGTCAAAATTAAGTTTATTATTAAAATGAGGAAAAGTATCGGCCAAAATAAGAAATTATTATTATTATTATTATTATTATTTTTTAGAAAAACAAACTTATTTCAAATAGAAAAAAAATTGGCAGATATTTTTTAGCATTAAGTCACTTAGTTTTGATACATTTTAAGACTTCAGTCATTTTGCTTCTCCAGTGAATGTATCTTGATTTAAGAATGTTTAGATAATTTTTACTGGAAAACAAGACAGAAATACTGAGGAAGAACATCATTTTTAGCAGTGAGAAGACTTTGAATATACCATATGATCTTCTTTTATGATGCTTATTTAATAAACCGTCATTGTGAACAAAAGATCAGCGTGAACATTGCTCAAATCATACGGGTCTGTGACGACATGACGGAAGAATTTTTAGTTGAACTCTCTCCAGCAACTTTTTACTTACTGTACTTTAACACACCTTTCAGTAATTCATCATAAATTCATGAAAACGATTACTTTTAATAGCTTTTTAAAACACAATTATCTCTGAGGCCTGTCGACTCCTGACAGAAAGCCATTTTACAGGGATTCTGCCTGAAGGTTTGCGCAGCACTTCATATATAAGAGCAGAAATACAGAACTGAAGTCTGAACGGAGCATGTGATCAATGTGTGACAGAAGGAAGCCTGTGGAGAAACTCTCTCTGACCTGTGATGATCGTCGCAGCGGTCAGGTGAGGGTCAATACGGGCGGTTGGCATCCTTCGGCCGCTTCAGCTGAACTTTGAGCCTCTTCATGCCGATCTGAAAACCGTTCATGGCCTGAATGGCCGCCTGAGCGCTGGACGGGTTATCAAAGCTGACGAAACCTGAGAGACAAACACACAATCAACAAATGAAAATGTGTGTGGTGTCTGTCTGTGCAAAACTGCTTGAGGAATCTGAGAAGAATATTAAAGAACAATGCCATGAATTATTCCTCAACTTCTTTTAATCCTGACTAATCTCTTCTGAATAAAATATATCTTACTCTTTGTATTGGAGCTTTTGTGCACAAGTAAGCGGATTGTATTGTAAATTGTCTTGCATATTTATATGTTGCACTCTGTTTTCTGTAATACTTTAGCTGATCTATATTTGTGTTAATCTCCTGCAGCATCTTCTCACAAGATCTGTCTAGTTGTGATGCAGAGTTTGACTTGTGCTATTTTGTTAGGTCTTAAAAATTATGAATAATTCTTTTTTATTCATTTATTCAGCCGAACTCCTTGGAGCTAAAATATTTTAAATTTTGAGTTAATATTTCAATAATTTAGCAACACATTCACATTCTCACAGTTCTCTGATGTCTGCTAATGGTCATATGACATGCAGGTAAACAAAAAAAGCTTTGATTTCCTTTTTTTCCTATTTTAAAATTATTTATCTTACATGTTTATGATTTAATTACAAATAATTATAAAATAAATTAAATAAAATAATGAAAAAACAAAATAAATTAATGAAATAATAAAAAATAAAATAATATAATGAAAAAATAAAATAATAAAAAAACAAAATAAATAATGAAAAAATTAAATACTGAAAAATAAAATAAAAAATAATGAAAAATAAAACAATAATGAAAAAAAAAAGAAAAAATAAAATATTTAATGAAATAAATAAAACAAATAAAATAATGAAAAAAATAGAATAAAATAATAAAAAGATATTATAAAATAAAATAAAATAAAATAAGGGGGAAATTTGACTCCATTTATCACAAAGAGACTTTAGCGCTGCAAAAAGTCATATTCTTCCTCAACACTTTTGATTATGAATCCAATACAAATATCTAAAAAAAAAAAAAAAACAAATTAAATTAAAAATCAAATAATATAATGAAAAACATAAAATAATGAAAAACAAAATAAAATAATGAATAAAATAAAAATAAAATTCTGCACTGTCAGTCTGCTCTGTAAAAGTTTGTTCTGGAAAAACTGACTCACTTACTCACTTACATCACTGACGGTGGCGAGATTAATATTCTTACACTGCGATTTAAACCATGCATCTACATTGCAGTTCCTATGAGCATCTTTTATTATGTGCCAAAGTCAGTCTCGTTTGATGAGTTACTCGCAGAAGTTTAATACTTAGAGGCGTGTTTAAATCACTAACTCACAGTGAGAGAGTCTGGTGACGATCTCTGTGTGTCTAAGAGCACTAGTGTACACGGCTAAAGAGTTTAAATCCTCTTCTTATCACACATCACATCACTGACCGACTGACGGCACAAATTTCCACCTGCCGGCCGATTTCATCGACATGCTGCGGCTCCGATTGAATTTGCGCGGACAGACCTTGCTTTTGTCAGACACAGAGGAGATAAGACAGCGGCTCTTTAAACACACGGAGAGAGAGAGAGAGAGAGAGAGAGGAGCTGTCAGACAGCACCATTCATCATAAATCAGCTTGTATCTGTCACGCTCTCTCTCTCTCAGTGGAGAACAGCTGAAAACAAGAGGAGATGAGTGAATGGATGGACATTACAGCTCCAACTACACTTGTGTCTTAAAGTCTAATAGTGCTTTCAGATCATATTTACATCGGTCAGTGTGATTCTAAAACATGACAAAATAAACAGATACACACATTTACAGTCTTCCTCTTCTGATGACATTTTTTGTTATTGTAAAAATCTACACTACCATTCAAAAGAAGCCTCTTCTGCTCACCAAGGCTGCGTTAATTTGATCAAAAATACAGTAAAAATTGTGATATATTTTTACACTTTAAAACAGCTGTTTTCTGTGTGAATATATAGTAAAGTGTAATTTATTCCTGTGATCAAAGCTGAATTTTCAGCATCATTACTCCAGTCTTCAGTGTCACATGATCCTTCAGAAATCATTCTAATATGATGATTTGCTGCTCAAGAAACATTTATGATTATCAATGTTGAAAACAGTTCATATTTATTTATTTAAATAATTAAATCTAGCTTTTATTTTATTTACAAAAAGCTTTAAATGACAATAATAATAATGGAAAAAAAGCTATAAGACAAGATCAAAAACTATGTTTGAGATTAACCTTTAAATAGTGTGGGCGGGGGGGGGGGAGTTAAAATTAAATAAAATCAAAATAATAAATACGCACATACGTAAAAAGGTATTATATTTTGTTTTGCAAGCATGTAACCACTTAGATCATAGAAGGAACAGACCATTTACAGCCAAAACAGGCAATTTACCATAGGAAATATATGGTTTTTAAAGCTTTTTAAGAGTTATAGCGCCACCTATGGTCTGATCTCCATAAAAGTTTGCACGCTTGTTTAGAATCATATGTTGCATGTGCTCACCAATTTTCGTGAAGTTCTGAGTTTTCGTTTAGTATTTATATGCTTTTGAGTATGTTTTGCCACGCCCCTTTTCTAAATGACCCTATTATAGCTACCCAAAGGGTAAAGTTCAACTAATTTTGATAATTATTGATCTAGAGCGTTCAGAGAACTGTACTGCACTTGTTTTGTTCTGATCGGGTGAAAAACCTAGGACTAGTTCACAAAAGTAGGTTTTTTACATAATTGCGAATATTTAATGAACGATTTGATTGACAGCAGTGGTTCTTTAGGCAAAGTTGTTTAGCATGAGGAGATCTAATAAATGATATGCATATATATGCATACACGTGATTACAGAGCTGTAAAACTCGTTAGTGCCATCTAGAGACCAAATTCTTTCAAAATTCTTACAGAAATCTAGGGCTATGAGTCGAACAAGCCCACCAAGCTTCATTCCGTTCGGCCTCCGTAAACCTTGTCTAATAGGTGCTCAAACTTTATTAGCCAATGACAGCCATGTTTTTTGAGATATGCCAATGTCCTCATAGACTATCATGGCACCTTGGACCAAGACACTGCATGCCAAATTTCAAGTCAATTGGACTAACGGTTGCATAGTTACAGCTGTTTTCATGTAATAGCGCCACCTAGTGTCCAATTGCTGTGATTTATTTACTGTGACCACAGATTGAGCCCATACACACGTGTACCAAATTTGGTGAAAATATCTCATTCAGTTCAAGAGTTATAGCCATTTTAGTAAAAGTTACTCCGCCCACTTTGAATGTTTTGGCGCCCCTTAGCAACCGTGAATCAAAATTTCAACTTTTTTGGATAACTTTTGATATTCAGAGTCCAAAGTTCATGTCTGCACTGGTTTGGTTCCGATTGGGGTGAAAAACCTAGGAATAGTTTGCAAAAGTAGGTTTTGGACAAAATTCAAATTGGCGGAAAATTCGAATGATATAAGGCATTGAGTCTATGACAAACGGTCTAGTAGTTATGAGCAATTTCACATTTTTGATCGCTGTAGTGCCACCTATTGGCTAGTTATAGCCATTTTAGTAAAAGTAACTCGTATATATATACGTATAGATATACGTTTTGTCCTTCTTGAGCCAAGGATTACAATGATATAAGGCACTGAGTCTACGACAAACGGTCTAGGAGTTATGAGCAGTTTCACGTTTTTGATTGCTGTAGTGCCACCTATTGTCTAGTTATAGCCATTTTAGTAAAAGTGACTCCGCCCACTTTAAACATTTTGGTGCCCCTTAGCAACCGTGAATCAAAATTTCAACTTTTTTGCATAACTTTTGATATTCAGAGTCCAAAGAACATTTCTGCACTGATTTGGTTCCGATCGGGGTGAAAAACTAAGGACTAGTTTGCAAAAGTAGGTTTTGGACAAAATTCTAAATGGCGGAAATTTTTTTCAGGTGCAAATGAAATCGGAGATATACGTTTTGTCCTTCTTGAGCCAAGGATTACAATGATATAAGGCATTGAGTCTACGACAAATGGTCGTGGAGTTATGAGCAGTTTCACGTTTTTGACTGCTGTAGTGCCACCTATTGGCTAGTTATAGCTATTTTAGTAAAAGTGACTCCGCCCACTTCGAACATTTTGCCGCCCCTTAGCGACCGTGAATCAAAATTTCAACTTTTTTTGGATAACTTTTGATATTCAGAGTCCAAAGTTCGTGTCTGCACTGGTTTGTTTCTGATTTGGGAGAAAAACCAAGGACTAGTTTGCAAAAGTTGATTTTCAACAAAATTAAAAATGGCGGAAAATTTTTCCAGGTGCAAATTAAATCAGAGATATACGTTTTGTTCGTCTTGGGCCATTCTAATGATATAAGGCATTGAGTCTATGACAAACGGTCTAGGAGTTATGAGCAGTTTCACATTTTTGACTGCTGTAGTGCCACCTATTGGCTAGTTATAGCTATTTTAGTAAAAGTGACTCCGCCCACTTCGAACATTTTGCAGCCCCTTAGCGACCGTGAATCAAAATTTCAACTTTTTTTTGGATAACTTTTGATATTCAGAGTCCAAAGTTCGTGTCTGCACTGGTTTGTTTCTGATTTGGGAGAAAAACCAAGGACTAGTTTGCAAAAGTTGGTTTTCAACAAAATTAAAAATGGCGGAAAATTTTTCCAGGCACAAATTAAATCAGAGATATACGTTTTGTTAGTCTTGAGCCATTCTAATGATATAAGGCATTGAGTCTATGACAAACAGTCTTGGAGTTATGAGCAGTTTCACGTTTTTGATCACTGTAGCGCCACCTATTGGCTAGTTGGGGTCATACCTTGTCAGTCTCTCCCCAAAATTGAGACCTATCATCTGGCCAAGTCTCTAGGCATTACGGTTTGGTCTTCAAGAGTCACAAAAGTCAAACTAAAATGTGAAACTTCGAACCTCTGGTGGCGCTAGAGAGTTGACACTATTAGTGAGAGAATAAATGACAGAAAGACATTCATACAGCAGCAAACGAACATCACATCTGTGTTTCAGTGATTGTCTGGAGCTCCAGCAACACTGTACAGAACACAATCAATCACTGAAACACGATCCACCGCCGCTTTACGCAGTGAACGTGTTTAACCGACCCACCGAATCAAGAGGTTCAGATAAACACGGCAACATGTTTAGCCCGTCACTGATGATAAATGCACACGCAGTTCTAATTCCAGCACATTCCGCTGACATGATGAAGTAATGAGGTAGAATGTGTTCGTCTCCACACCGGAGGAAGCTGATGAAAAAGACCTGATTTAATTTCCTTCCTGAGCAGCGTCTTTATCTAATTTTACTGCAACTTCGGAGGGAGCCTGCGGGCGCGGAGCGACAACCGAGACGCCGCGCTTGTGTTCGACAGCCAAGATCTTAATGAATAGTGATGAAAATAAACTTTAAATGTAAAGATGCAGAAAGAGACCTCAGCATGCGTCGACGCACTGAAGGCAGGAAGAAGCTTTATGAGAAATATAATGATCCGAGCAGGAAGCACTTCACGCTTTCCATGCAGCTGTGAGACGCTCAGTGCAGAGGGCAAGGGAATTCTGGGTAAGACTGATGCTCATGTGGGCAAGGGTTATTATTGTTAATAAAACTAAAACTATTCAAAACATTTGTGTTAACTGAAATAAAGCTGAAAAAAATAAATATAATTTTTAGATCAAGAACTTTTATCTTTTTATTTTCTAAGTCATTCATCTGATGATATATATATTTAGATATATATATATTTAGTTAGTTTTGATTAAATAATAAATAAACATTAAAATTAAATAATAAAATAAAATGTATTAAAATATAATCACATAAAACAAAAGACAAAACATAAAATTAAACAAAATATATATTTTTTGAAACATCAAAAACTAATAAAAAAGATTTTTGTTCATTGAAATAAAGCTGGAAAAAATATCTACATGTTAGATAACATTTCTATTTTTTCATTTTATAAGTTCTTCATCTAATATTTATATTTTATATTTAACAAAAATAATGTTAATAGTTTTATTTTAGTTTTATTTATTTACTTTTAGTAATTTAAATTTTAGTGCTTCAACTATTTCAATTAACAATTTTTTTTATTTATTTTAAACATTTTTAATTTTTATTTATTTCCAGTTAATAAAGCTGAAATATATATACACAAATATATATATATATATATATATATATATATATATATATATATAAGACAAACAACTTAGAATTTATTTTTATTTTTCAAGTTCTTCATCTAATATTTATATTTTATTTTTCAGCTTTATTTTAATTAACAAAATATTTTTAATAGTTTAAAAAATATTTTTAATAGTTTTATTTAAATTTATTTTTATTTTAAAACTAAAACTAATAAAACATATTTAGGTTAATTGAAATAAAGCTGAATAAATAAAATATAAATATTAGATGAAAAACAAAATATATATAAAAAATAAATAAATAAAAAATAAAAATTAAAGTTGAACAAAAACTAAAACTTAAAACATTTTTGTTGATTGAAATAAAGCTGAAAAAATTTAAATTAAAAATTAGGCAAAAAAATAATAATTGTTGCCTTGGTTAAAGCAATAAAATGACTAACTGGAAATAAATAACAACTAAAACTGAAATAAAAGTAAATTAAACCTAAATAGTAATATTTAAAAAGAACAATAACTAATAAAACTGCCAAAATCACATAACAAAATAATAAAAAATACACTAAAATATATATATATATATATATATAAGCTAATGAATAACTATACTATACTATAGTAAGACTGGTGTGTGTGTGTGTGTGTGTGTGTGTGTGTGTGTGTGTGTGTGTGGCATCAGTCCTGACTGGAAAAGCAAAACAATCTCTGAGGGAAATGATGGATACGAGGGAGACGGGAATGAGTTCTCAAGCCTCCGGCGGGAAGAATCTCATAACCGTCGGCTGATGAAGGAAACCTGGCGGGAAAAGCGCGTGAATCCGCATGCCTGCGCGTTCAGGCGCGACGCCACTTCCCGAGCGTTAATTGCGACTTGATTAGTGCAGACGCGGGAAATAAAGGCACGAGATGAACTAATTGTGCTAAGTGAAGTGGCATTGTGGGTACTCACCGAAACACTTGCTCTGATTGGTGGCCCGGTCCACGAAGACTTTGGCGGAAATGACGTTGCCAAAGGGCAGAAACATCTGCATGAGCTCCGCGTCGCCGAACTCCTGCGGCAGGTGGTAAATAAATAGGTTACAGCCCTCCGGTCCTGCGAGAGAGAAAGATAAAGTCACACAAATTAGATTTCACACAGACCCATACCCAGAAGGCCGAGCGGCGCGCATGCTGATACATATTCAAAGGAGGATTGTTGTGTTGCCACCTGTTTTCAGCCTGTGATCTGGTAAAGGATTCAGACGTTAGCGTCTTTGTTAAACGGATATATGATTAAACATGGAGTCATCCAGACTCTTCCAGGGTGTTGTGGCTTTTGGGAAAATTGGATCAACATAAATAATTCCTCAGTGTCTCCTGGAGCTTGGCAGGGATGTGACTCTTACACGGCATGACAAAGACTGGAGATTTGTGCTGTCATTAAAACAGGGCTAATGGAGGAAACGATTAGCGCTAACAACAACACAGAAGACAAGACTAAAATATCAATATTAATATTAAAAACATATCAAATAAAACAAAAGACAACACATTAAGGTAAATAAAGGATAATATTAAAATCAATCAATAGACAAAACATACATTTAAATAATAAAACAAAAAATGCAAGTAAAATCAAATTTAAAAAATATATTAAAATCAAATCAAACAAAAGACAAAATATAAAATTAACTAAAAAATAATAAAACAATAAAATAAAACAAAAAATAGTAAATCAAATCAAATAAAACAAGACAAAATATAAATTAAAATATATTAAAATCAAATTAAATGAAACAAAAGACAACACAAAATTAACTAAAGAATATGTTAAAATCAAATAAAAGACAAAACACAAACTTAAATAATAAAATAAAATATATCAAAATCAAATATAAAACATAAAACAAAAGACAAAAATAAAAATTAAAAATACTGTGAAAAAATCTAATAAAATAAAACAAAAGAAAAAACTAATTAAAATATATGAAAATCACACAGAATAAAACAAAATTAAATTAAATTAAATTAAAAACATGAAAAAAATCTAATAAAATAAAACAAAAGACAAAACAAATTAAAATATATTAGAATAAAAATAAAATAAAACAAGACAAAACATAAATTTAAATAATAAAATAAAATAAAATATATTAAAATCAAATATAAAATATAAAAAGACAAAACATAAAATTAAATAAAACAAAAAATTAATAGTAAATAAATAAAATCACATTAAACAAGACAAAAGAAAACATAAAATTATAATAAAAAAACAATATTAAAATCAAATCAATTAAAAAAAGATTAAACAAATTAAAATAAAATAAAACAAAAGACAAAACATAAAATTAAATAATAAAATAAAAGGTTAATATTAAAACCAAATAAAACAAAAGACAAAACAAATAAATATATATAAAAATAACATAAAATTAAATAAAATAAAAAATACTGTGAAGAAATCTAATAAAAAAAAATATTTTAAATATATGAAAATCACATAAGACAAAATTAAATTACATTGAAAAATACTATGAAAAAAAATCTAATAAAATAAAACAAAAAACAAAACAAGTTAAAATATATTAGAAAAAAATAAAACAATACAAAACAAAACATGAATTAAATATATTAAATATATTAAAATATAATATCACAAATCACAAAACAAAAGACAAAACATAAAATTAAATAAAATATAAAATTAATTTGAAAAACAAAATAAAACAAAACAAAATAAAATAATAAAATAAAATATATTAAAATCAAATCATGTAAAAAGACAAAACATAAAATCAAACAAAATAACTGTGAAATAGATTTGTTTTGTATGTGCGGTGTTTGTCTGGTTTAGTCCTCAGTGTTTCTCCGTCTGTTCTTGAGTTTGAGGGTCAACTACATCCCGCCAGGCAAACGACAATCATTACAATCAAATGAACTACTTCAAAACACTGATGATTGTGAGCAACTTCAAATTAATTTAACTGAGAATGCTTCTTACAAGAGCTGCACATTTACAGAAAGTTCAACGAGGATTTTTCCTCAATAAAAACTTCTGAATAAACACAAACAGACTCTCATGTCAGAATGAACCGAGAGCTTCTTCACATCAGTTTACTGACAAAAACTGTAACTATGTGTCGTTCTTAAAGTCTAAGAATCAAACCAGAAAATATCAAAACATGCCAAATCTCAACCTTCATTCTGGCTTCCAGCGACATCAGATATTAATTCAGACTTTCTTTTGTATTTTGGATGAAGCTCTGATGATCTCCTCCCTCTCCAGCTCTCGTTTCATTTCCATTATTTATTGGGAACTTTCCGTCTGTCTCTCAGAGCAATTATCACCTTTTATCCGGAGGGGGCGGAGTCACACTCACCTTCCCGCTGTTGCTGGGGAATGATGGCTGGTTGCTGGGGAAACGCTTGGCTAATCGGCGCGTACGCGGCAGGATAGGCTGCTGTAACCGAGAGCGAGAAAGAGAATTCACTGTAATATTCCTGATTTAACACATCCACATAATGCATTCTTCCTTTCACACTCATCTTTACTCTGATTCACCTCCAACTCCTCTGTGTTTATTAAGGATCCTACATGTTTACTAACAGATGCTTGAAATCACATAATCTCAAAAATATGATGTTCTTCCTCAGTGTTTCTGTCTTGTTTTCCAGCACAGATATCTAAACATTCTTAAATCAAGATACGTTTACTGAAAATATTAAGATATTAAGTCTTGTTTACTGAAAAAATGATCAATTTTAAGTGAGTTTGTGCTTAAAACAAGAACAAATATCTGCCGATGGAGGCAGAAAAATAAACTTAATTCAAAGTGGAAAACAAATTTTGGCAGATATTTGCTCTCGTTTCACTTCAAAAACTTCATTTCATTTTATTTTAACACATTTTTTTAGCAAAAAATATATAATTTTGCTTCTCTAGTTTAGATGTTTGTGCTGGAAAACAAGACAAAAATACAGAGGAAAAACATCATTTTAACATTTATTTATTTATTTGCAGTGTAATTAAAACTTGACAAGTTTTAGTTGTGGTTGTTAATTGAAATAAAGCTGTAATAAAACAAAATATAAATATTACTAACTGAAAATAAAAAACAAATAAAAGTAAAAAGAAACTAAAATTTAAATAAAAATAAATTAAACCTAAAAAGTAATATACAAAAACCTAATAAAAATGACAAAAGTACACAACAAAATTACTAAAATTTAAACTGAAATTAATAAAAATTATAACACTATATACAACTATTATTTATATACTATAATAGATTTTATTTATATTTTTGATTAGCTTTTCTTTTTATATTTTCTGTAAATAACACTGGCATTATGTGAATAAAAATAAATTAAACCTAAATAGTAAAATAAAAAACCTAATAAAAATTACAAAAGCACACAACAAAATTACTAAAATTTAAACTAAAATTAATAAAAATTATAACACTATATACAACTATTATTTATATACTATAATAGATTTTATTTATATTTTTTATTAGCTTTTCTTTTTATATTTTCTGTAAATAACACTGGCATTATGTGAATAAAAATAAATTAAACCTAAATAGTAAAATAAAAAACCTAATAAAAATTACAAAAGTACACAACAAAATTACTAAAATTTAAACTGAAATTAATAAAAATTATAACACTGTATACAACTATTATTTATATACTATAATAGATTTTATTTATATTTTTGATTAGCGTTTCTTTTTATATTTTCTGTAAATAACACTGGCATTATGTGAATAAAAATAAATAAAAATAAATTAAACCTAAATAGTAATATAAAAAAAACCTAATAAAAATTACAAAAGCACACAACAAAATTACTAAAATTTAAACTAAAATTAATAAAAATTATAACACTATATACAACTATTATTTATAATTACTAAAATTTTAACTAAAAGTAAACTGAAATTAATAAAAATTATAACACTATATACAACTATTATTTATATACTATAATAGATTTTATTCATATTTTTGATTAGCTTTCTTTTTATATTTTCTGTAAATAACACTGGCATTATGCGAGTACACAACAAAGCATACTGCATCCCACAATGCAATGCACTCAACAGAAATTAAATCAACCACAAAATCTTTCTTGAGTCATTATTTGATCAGCCTAAAATGAATTAAAATGCTAAATAACGACATTCAACCCACGGTCACAATTGAGAAATTTCATCAGATGCTGCAATGTCACGGTCTACAGCATCTTTTTTATTATGAACATGAATTCCACATATAACATATAGTAATACATTAAAAATGTGAACATATACAACCTACTCGACTTTACTGCAAAAATATCATTCTTTTAATTCAGCCAAGAGGTCATGCCATGATGAATCGATCTTCATCTGATCGCACGTCTTCACGTGATGCGAATTTGAGTTCACGAGCTTGCGTTTCCGGTCACATGCGTATGTATGGAGGTCAATGGAACAAAAAGTGTAGTGTGACCGCACCTTTATTTCTATGAAAATGTGTGCAATAGTACATGCAATGTAACCAGGTCATGTGATGACGATTGTTTGGAAAGTTCAGGCTATCATGGCATAATGCAGTCATATGAGGGCATGTTATCAGATGTTATCAGATGTTTTCAGCACAGAGACTCACCTGCATAGTGCTGAACACCGGCGTACGCCTGCTGGAGAGGGTCCGCCACTGTCGGGCTTTGTGCTGCACACACACACACACACACACACACAGTTATTTTTACACAGCTGTTGTTTCACAGACTCAGACAGAAATGTGATACACTCATCTGTGATAAATATATTCAGAAAAAAACATAAAAATTGCAAATTATAGAGATAATGGCTTTGAATTTCCACTATGAACGTGTTTTCATAAGTGGATGAGTGATATGATATGGTTAGTTTAGATCAATTGATAAAACCCCAAGAAAATGCCATGATTTTTATGATGAAAGATTTTAGATATAAAAATAAGATTTTCTAAATTAATTTTTTTCCAAATAAAATTACTCAAATTTCTTATTTATACATATATTTATGTATGCAAACATTTTAAGCCTTTTTTTTTAAGATTAACGCATTTCAATTAACCCTTAATCGGCTCTTGGGGTCAGGCTGACCCCGCTGACAGATTCCTTCCTTTTTAAAAAGTGTTCCCTTCATCTCAGGGACATGAAACTCAGTGAATCCTCCTAAATAATCTATCTAAACATGCACAAATCGGCATAAAAAAAGGTGCATAAAAAAAAAAAAAAATCATCAGATTGAGCCCACATTGAAAATGAATGGGAAAATGAAAAAAAAAAATTTTTCATTTCATTTGTCAAAAAAATTAAATAAATCTGAAATGTTCTACATTTCCATAAAGGTCTGGTCCTAGACCATAACCACAAAGTGAAACACACTTTCTATCTCATACACACACACAAACACACACATGTGTGTGACTGCAACAGAGGGCATTTTTATAGAAATTGGCAAATAAAATCAACAAAATTGGCCTAAATCTGAAAAACTTTCTCATACACACACACACACACACGCAAACAGGCGCACCTATCTTAGTGGGGTCTCTCCATAGGCGTAATGGTTTTTATACTGTACAAACCGTACTTCCTATCCCCCTACCCTACCCCTATCCCTAAACCTAACCATCACAGGAAACATTCTGCATTTTTACATTTTCAAAAAAACATCTTTTAGTATGTTTATTAATCCATTTCCCTCGTGGGGACCGCTGGCTGGACCCCACAACGTAGGTGATCTCAGGTTTTTATTACATTGTGGGGCCATTTGGTCCCCACGATGTAATATAAACAAGAACACACACACACACACACACACACACACACACACACACACACACACACACACACACACACACACATAAACACAAACATACAGTCTCTATTGACCTCTATTGGACATATGCGGTCATTGCACTTTTTTTCTTTATCCATAATTCCTAAAGTTTTTCCACAAACCTCTAGATGGTAGTATTCTATCCCTAACACATAGGGCAATGTCCAAATACAATTTAAATTTAATTAAGTTAATCATTAAAGTGTTTTTTTTTAATTAAAAAACATTTTTCATAAGCCAATTTATGACGTGGTTAAGTATTTGTATAGTAAATAGGTAAAAAAAAATACAAAATATCCACTAAAACACAGCAGAAATGCATAGATGAGAAGTAAATTTAAAAAAATGATATATAGTATAAAAAATGCATATTTCCTTATGCAATCGCTCTGTAAAAGTTTGGGGTCAATCTGACCCCAAGTGACTAAATTGTTGAAAATCGCCAAAGGACGATTAAGGGTTAATAGTAAATTTCTATCAAATTGAATTGAATAATTGTTATGTAAAAAATATGCAAGGACTATTCAATTATTCAATTAAAATATGTAAGGATTATTCGATGGAATTTTACTATTAATTGAAATGCGCAAGTCTTGGAAAAAAGGCTTCTTTTTTGCGTTTTTTTGAGTATTGACACATGCATTTTAAACAGATTAGGAATAACTAAAATAACGAGCCTGGTCTCATTAGAAAAACGTACCTGTGGGAACATATAACATTAACAAGATGATCCATTGAATTTGACGGCTGAATGTATTTTTAGTAAAATGCCTGTATATAAGATTAGTATTGAAGTTCAGAGACTGTCATATATGTGGATCAACTTCCTTTGTTGTGCATTTCCAATATGAAAAATAACTTTTATATTGATGGATTTATTGCATTTTGAAAAAAAAAAAAAAAGTGTCATGAATTTATTGCATTTTGGGAAAAAAAATTTTTTTTTTTTAATTTGCAATAAATAAACCTTTTTTTTAAATAATAAAGGCAATAAATGTTTTTATAATAAACCTTTGACAATCAAAATCTAGATTTGAATTTTTAATGTTTTTATAACCAAAAGATGCTATGTGAAAGATTGAAACAGAAAATAGTGGTTTTCATCTTGCCGCGTTCTTAGTAAAGAAAATGACTTTTTACTCAAATTAATCAAACTGGAGTTATAGCGTTTTGGAACCAAACTCTTCAAATAATAACTAAATTATCTGAATTAGTCAGTAAAAACCTTAAACCAATAAAATAAAAAGAGAGACCCGCCTCAGGCCAGACTTGAACCTGTGTTGCCCACATAAGCACTATAGAGCTCAATGTGTCAAAACAGCTCAGACAGGTTGCATTTTGTTGTGCTAGTCTCAGTTGTTTGCTGATTCTGTTCAGTTTCAGCTGCTTTATTGCTGGTTCTGACAGTGAAGGGCATCTAAAGCACGACACATGCGGCTGAAGCGAGTATGCGGTGTCACCTGGGTACGGATGGATGCCGTTGGTGTAGATGGTCTCGGAGGTGGGCTGTCCGTTGGTTTGGTGAGAGAGGGTGCTGAAGCCATTCACCCCGATGGGAGCTGCGAGGCTGGGCACAGCCGTGGCACTGATGCCTGGTGGAGTGCTGGTGCCTGCAAACACAAAACACACGTACAGAAACACGCGTTTGATGGTTGACAATACTGAATATCGATTGACTGCACTGACACTATCTGATGAGCTGAATAACAACTCTATTGTCTTCTGCTTTACAGCTGAATTAGTCTCATATTTGATGAAGTTTGCATTATTGATTCTGTTATTGTCCTGTTGATCACTGTAAAGCTGCTTTGAAACAATCTGCACTGTATGAAGCGCTGTAGGAATGAATGTTTCACTGGACGCAGGAGGTTGAGTCAAAGCATTAATAAGTGTTGGTCTCCGGTCACAGACGCGTCTCTTCGCTGCCCTTCTGACACTGATCGTTCAACTTCTTTCGGCTTTTCTCCAAGGGCATTTCAGTCGTGGCAGATTAAAGCTGACGGGTAACAGGAGTGTGTGTGCACATCACGGATTATCAAAGCAGGAAAACTGACAGACGAGCGGGAGAGGAAGCGCTTTAATTAATTCCTCGTGACCCTTCGTCTGAGGTGTCAGCGGGCTTTTGTAGCTGGATGCTCAAAGTCGAGCAGAAGACACATCAGGAGTGTGTGTGTGTGTGTGTGTGTGTGAGACGGGGGTCAAACGGGGGTCTGGGATTATCCGTCACAAATCTCCACTCCTGTATTCTTCAGTCAAGGACTCTCTGGTCAAAGGCATCAGATTGGCCGCGTTCCCGGGTTCATCCTCAAACTGAGACGGATCATTTCCCATCACACCTTGTGTTTTACTGAGAGATTGTGATTGGCAGAGACACACTCACTCTGTTTCAAAACCTCGTGACCGTCTGAGATGGAACCTCATAGAGTTTGGGGTCAGTGCAATTTTTTAATGTTTTTGAAAGAGTCTCTTCTGCTCACCAAGGCTGTTTATTTGATCAAAAGTACAGAAAAAATTTGAAATATTATTACAATTTAAAATAGCTGTTTTCTATGTGAATATATAGTAAAATATAATTTATTCCTGTGATCAAAGCTGAATTTATTTGATTAAAAAATACAGTAAAAATCACGAAATAATATTACAATGTAAAACAACTGTTTTCTATGTGAATATACTGTAAAATGTAATTTATTCCTGTGATCAAAACTGAATTTAGTTGATTAAAAATACAGTAAAAATCACTAAATATTATTACAATTTAATACAACTGTTTTCTATGTGAATATATAGTAAAGTGTAATTTATTTCTGTGATCAAAGCTTAATTTATTTGATTAAAAAATACAGTAAAAATCACTAAATAATATTACAATGTAAAACAACTGTTTTCTATGTGAATATATTGTAAAATGTAATTTATTCCTGTGATCAAAGCTGAATTTATTTTATTAAAAATACAGTAAAAATCACAAAATATTATTACAATTTAAAATAGCTGTTTTCTATGTGAATATATAGTAAAATATAATTTATTCCTGTGATCAAAGCTGAATTTATTTGATTAAAAAATACAGTAAAAATCACGAAATAATATTACAATGTAAAACAACTGTTTTCTATGTGAATATACTGTAAAATGTAATTTATTCCTGTGATCAAAACTGAATTTAGTTGATTAAAAATACAGTAAAAATCACTAAATATTATTACAATTTAATACAACTGTTTTCTATGTGAATATATAGTAAAGTGTAATTTATTTCTGTGATCAAAGCTTAATTTATTTGATTAAAAAATACAGTAAAAATCACTAAATAATATTACAATGTAAAACAACTGTTTTCTATGTGAATATATTGTAAAATGTAATTTATTCCTGTGATCAAAGCTGAATTTATTTTATTAAAAATACAGTAAAAATCACAAAATATTATTACAATTTAAAATAGCTGTTTTCTATGTGAATATTTTGTAAAATGTAATTTATTCCTGTAATCAAAGCTGAATTTATTTGATTAAAAATACAGTAAAAATCACAAATTATTATTACAATTTAAAATAAGTGTTTTCTATGTGAATATATAGTAAAGTGTAATTTATTCCTGTGATCAAAGCTGAATTTTCAACATCATTACTCCAGTCTTCAGTGTCACATGATCCTTCAGAAATCATTCTAATATGCTGATTTGATGCTCAAGAAACATTTATGATTATTATCAATGTTGAAACAGTTCATATTTTTGTGGAAAATGTCATACATTTAATTTTTCAGGATTCTTTGATGAATAGAAAGTTCAAAGGAACAGCATTTATTTGAAATAGAATCTTTTGTAACATTATAAATGTCAATTTTGATCAATTTAATGTGTCCTTGATGAATAAAAGTAATAATTTCTTTAAAAAAATCTTAATGAACAGGTATGCATTCAATGGCAATGACACGTTTCCTGTGAATATGTCAACATGACGTCATTTCCTGTTCGGCATCCTTGTCGAATTCACTGAGTTATACAAATTGGTGCATCAAAAAGCTTTAAATAACAATAATAATATTAGAAAATCTAATAAAAGCTGTAGGACGAGATCAAAAAGTAAATTTAAAATAGTGGAAAATAAAATAAAAAATAAATAATAAAAAAATTGTTTCAATGCCTTTCAAAAGTCAAACTAAAATGTTTATCAGTCTTTAAAAAATCTTACTGACCTCCACAGTGCACAGCACAAACAAATATGGAATTTTAATAATATTTTTTTTTCACTCATCTCATTGCAATGCCTTCTGGGATTATCTTTATGAATGATACACCCGATGCTGTCTGCTCACTAGGTTTTGTAAGAGCTTCTGTGTGGATACGTGAATGCAATGGAAAGAAGCTGAAAAGGATCAAAACAAAAAACCCTTGTGGTGACAAACAACAGTGAGATTAACGTCTGAGGCGAACACTTGTTGCTCTGGAGAACACAAACTGATGAAAACCGTTTCCTGCGAGAGGAGCGATTGATCCTGCTGCCTGCTTTAATTAAAGCTTTATTTGTGTGTGTGTGTTTGGATCGCTCCTCGTACCTGAAGACGGCGTCATCGGCGCAGCCACCAGACCGTTGACGTTGAAAGCTGCCATTTGCTGCATCTGAGCGGCGGCGATCGCAGCCATGGGGTTCAGATACGAGCCCTGCGTCGCCGCCATGAGCGCCGCCTGCTGCTGCATGATCTGCTGCAGACACAGACACAACAACCGCTCTTCAGCACTGCTTTTGTCTTGGTTTCTAGTACAAATATCTATGGAAGCTTGTTTCTGCCACTAAATAAAAAAATAAAAAAGGTAATTGCAACTTTTTATTTCACAACAACTTTTTTCAGTTCTATTTTAGAAACGTTTTCTATTTCTGCAATGTTGCATCTAGAACAACAACATTCAAAAGTATGACAATGACGATCTCAGGTGCTATTTGGTTGCGAGTGTAGTGCACTTGCAGAGAGACTCCGCCCATGCTCTCTCCTGATTGGCTGTGATTTGTGATTGATTTGGTTGCGAGTGTAGTGCACTTGCAGAGAGACTCCGCCCATGCTCTCTCCTGATTGGCTGTGATTTGTGATTGATTTGGTTGCGAGTGTAGTGCGCTTGCAGAGAGACTCCGCCCACGCTCTCTCCTGATTGGCTGTGATTTGTGATTGATTTGGTTGCGAGTGTAGTGCGCTTGCAGAGAGACTCCGCCCACGCTCTCTCCTGATTGGCTGTGATTTGTGATTGATTTGGTTGCGAGTGCAATGCACTTGCAGAGAGGCTCCGCCCACACTCTCTCCTGATTGGCTGTGATTTGTGATTGATTTGGTTGCGAGTGTAGTGCGCTTGCAGAGAGACTCCGCCCACGCTCTCTCCTGATTGGCTGTGATTTGTGATTGATTTGGTTGCGAGTGCAATGCACTTGCAGAGAGACTCCGCCCACACTCTCTCCTGATTGGCTGTGATTTGTGATTGATTTGGTTGCGAGTGTAGTGCACTTGCAGAGAGACTCCGCCCACATTCTCTCCTGATTGGCTGTGATTTGTGATTGATTTGGTTGCGAGTGTAGTGCGCTTGCAGAGAGACTCCACCCACACTCTCTACTGATTGGCTGTGATTTGTGATTGATTTGGTTGCGAGTGCAGTGCACTTGCAGAGAGACTCCGCCCACACTCTCTCCTGATTGGCTGTGATTTGTGATTGATTTGGTTGCGAGTGCAGTGCGCTTGCAGAGAGACTCCGCCCACACTCTCTCCTGATTGGCTGTGATTTGTGATTGATTTGGTTGCGAGTGTAGTGCGCTTGCAGAGAGACTCCGCCCACACTCTCTCCTGATTGGCTGTGATTTGTGATTGATTTGGTTGCGAGTGTAGTGCACTTGCAGAGAGACTCCGCCCATGCTCTCTCCTGATTGGCTGTGATTTGTGATTGATTTGGTTGCGAGTGTAGTGCACTTGCAGAGAGACTCCGCCCATGCTCTCTCCTGATTGGCTGTGATTTGTGATTGATTTGGTTGCGAGTGTAGTGCGCTTGCAGAGAGACTCCGCCCATGCTCTCTCCTGATTGGCTGTGATTTGTGATTGATTTGGTTGCGAGTGTAGTGCGCTTGCAGAGAGACTCCGCCCACACTCTCTCCTGATTGGCTGTGATTTGTGATTGATTTGGTTGCGAGTGCAATGCACTTGCAGAGAGGCTCCGCCCACACTCTCTCCTGATTGGCTGTGATTTGTGATTGATTTGGTTGCGAGTGTAGTGCGCTTGCAGAGAGACTCCGCCCACGCTCTCTCCTGATTGGCTGTGATTTGTGATTGATTTGGTTGCGAGTGCAATGCACTTGCAGAGAGGCTCCGCCCACACTCTCTCCTGATTGGCTGTGATTTGTGATTGATTTGGTTGCGAGTGTAGTGCACTTGCAGAGAGACTCCGCCCACATTCTCTCCTGATTGGCTGTGATTTGTGATTGATTTGGTTGCGAGTGTAGTGCGCTTGCAGAGAGACTCCGCCCACGCTCTCTCCTGATTGGCTGTGATTTGTGATTGATTTGGTTGCGAGTGCAGTGCGCTTGCAGAGAGACTCCGCCCACACTCTCTCCTGATTGGCTGTGATTTGTGATTGATTTGGTTGCGAGTGCAGTGCACTTGCAGAGAGACTCCGCCCACACTCTCTCCTGATTGGCTGTGATTTGTGATTGATTTGGTTGCGAGTGCAGTGCGCTTGCAGAGAGACTCTGCCCACACTCTCTCCTGATTGGCTGTGATTTGTGATTGATTTGGTTGCGAGTGTAGTGCACTTGCAGAGAGACTCTGCCCACATTCTCTCCTGATTGGCTGTGATTTGTGATTGATTTGGTTGCGAGTGTAGTGCACTTGCAGAGAGGCTCTGCCCACACTCTCTCCTGATTGGCTGTGATTTGTGATTGATTTGGTTGCGAGTGTAGTGCACTTGCAGAGAGACTCCGCCCACGCTCTCTCCTGATTGGCTGTGATTTGTGATTGATTTGGTTGCGAGTGCAATGCACTTGCAGAGAGGCTCCGCCCACACTCTCTCCTGATTGGCTGTGATTTGTGATTGATTTGGTTGCGAGTGCAGTGCACTTGCAGAGAGGCTCCGCCCACGCTCTCTCCTGATTGGCTGTGATTTGTGATTGATTTGGTTGCGAGTGCAGTGCGCTTGCAGAGAGACTCCGCCCACGCTCTCTTCTGATTGGCTGTGATTTGTGATTGATTTGGTTGCAAGTGTAGTGCACTTGCAGAGAGGCTCCGCCCACGCTCTCTCCTGATTGGCTGTGATTTGTGATTGATTTGGTTGCGAGTGTAGTGAACTTGCAGAGAGGCTCTGCCCACACTCTCTCCTGATTGGCTGTGATTTGTGATTGATTTGGTTGCGAGTGTAGTGCACTTGCAGAGAGACTCTGCCCACACTCTCTCCTGATTGGCTGTGATTTGTGATTGATTTGGTTGCGAGTGCAGTGCGCTTGCAGAAAGACTCCACCCCGGGTGTGCCTCATACGTCATGAAAAGTGAAGCTGCGTCGTCCATCTTTTTTTACAGTCTTTGCTCCACCCACACTCTTGATTTGATTGATTGATTTGGTTGCGAGTGCTGTTCACTTGCAGAGAGACTCCGCCCACACTCTCTTCTGACTGGCTGTGATTTTTGATTGATTTTGATGCATCTGGTGTGGACAGACAAATTGCTTTTTACTGTAATCTTATTGCATTGCATTTGATTAGAACCTGGTGCAATTCTGACTTTTCTTCTCACAATTGTAATATATAGACTTGCAATTGTGAGAAATAAAGTCAGAATTGTAAAACTAAAAAGTTGCAATTACCTTTTTTATATTTTTATAAACAAGCTTCCATAGGAAAGAGGCTGAACAAAATCACAGCAAAGACAACCGAACAAAGAACTTACACATCACTAATCTATCTTGAGTAGCCAATGACCGTAGACATGGACAAATGCATAATACAAAGCAGTCCACTCCTTTTGGCACAAATGAACCTCATAGAAATGTGTGTGTGAGACTTACAGCGTGTGTGTACGCTCCGTATGCTCCAAACTGGATGGTCATGGGACTGAAGATGCCGAGCTGACCCGCCATCTGATGCATCCTGCGCAGGGTTCGTTCCTTATCGGTGTCTGCAAACTTCACCACCAGACTGGAGGACGCTCCCTGAACACAAACACACATATAATTCAAGGTATATTCCTAAAAGAGGCCATATTGATAAAGTCCTGATTGTGTTTTTGTGCTCTACTAGAGCAGGTTTTTATGCTTGATTGTTGATTATTTTCCTCATATTCTCCATTGTTGCAGCACCTCTCTTCCCAGTCTGTCAGTAACACTCTGTTTAGTTCCTGTCTCTATGAAGCCCCTCCTTCTGAAAAGCACAATGTGCTCTGATTGGTCGGCTGGAGAAGTGTGTTGTGATTGGTGTTTGGGAAATGTCCCGCCCCTTACCATAACCGCCAGTTTCAACACACTACTAACCAACTCAAGCAGGCCCCGCCCCTTTATTCTGTGCATTAATTATTTAAATGAGGAATATTGTGAAGAAAACTCAAGACTACAATGGAGGTGTTTCAGAAACATTGACACTGATATAGAGAAGAACTGGAACTTTGCAGAGCTTTTTCATGCTCAACATTACACACTAAAGAAAGATGAACATGGAATTCTGACTTTATTTCTTACAATTGTGAGTTTATTTGTGAGAGAATTGCGATAATTCAGACTTTTTTCTTGCAATTCTGAGTTTATATCTCACAAAATTTCTTACTTTATTCTCGTAATTGTGAGTTTATTTGAGATTATTATCACAATTTGCGAATTTATATCTTACAATTCTGACTTTATTTCTTACAATTGCGAGTTTATTTGTGAGAGAATTGCGATAATTCAGACTTTTTATTTCAATTTCGAATTTATATCTCACAATTCTGACTTTATTCTCGTAATTGCGAGTTTATTTGAGATTATTATCACAATTGCGAATTTATATCTTACAATTCTGACTTTATTTCTTACAATTGCGAGTTTATTTGTGAGAGAATTGCGATAATTCAGACTTTTTTATTTCAATTTCGAATTTATATCTCACAATTCTGACTTTATTCTCGTAATTGCGAGGTTATTTGAGATTATTATCGCAATTGCGAATTTATATCTTACAATTCTGACTTTATTTCTTACAATTGCGAGTTTATTTGTGAGAGAATTGCGATAATTCAGACTTTTTTATTTCAATTTCGAATTTATATCTCACAATTCTGACTTTATTCTCGTAATTGCGAGGTTATTTGAGATTATTATCGCAATTGCGAATTTATATCTTACAATTCTGACTTTATTTCTTACAATTGCGAGTTTATTTGTGAGAGAATTGCGATAATCAGACTTTTTTATTTCAATTCCGAATTTATATCTCACAATTTTGACTTTGTTCTCGTAATTGCGAGTTTATTTGAGATTATTATCGCAATTGCAAATTTATATCTTACAATTCTGACTTTATTTCTTACAATTGTGAGTTTATTTGCAAGAGAATTGCGATAATTCAGACTTTTTTCTTGCAATTCTGAGTTTATATCTCACAATTATGACTTTATTCTCGTAATTGTGAGTTTATTTGAGATTATTATCGCAATTGCGAATTTATATCTTACAATTCTGACTTTATTTCTTACAATTGCGAGTTTATTTGCAAGAGAATTGCGATAATTCAGACTTTTTTATTTCAATTCCGAATTTATATCTTACAATTCTGACTTTATTCTCGTAATTGTGAGTTTATTTGAGATTATTATCGCAATTGCGAATTTATATCTTACAATTCTGACTTTATTTCTTACAATTGCGAGTTTTTTTGCAAGAGAATTGCGATAATTCAGACTTTTTTATTTCAATTCCGAATTTATATCTTACAATTCTGACTTTATTTTCTAAGAATTGCGAGTTTATATGAGATTATCGCAATGCCAAGTTTATATCTCACAATTCTGACTTTATATTCCCACAATTCTGATTTTATATTTCACAATTCAGACTTTATCGCAATTCCAAGTTTATATCTCACAATTCTGACTTTATAATCGCAATTGCGAGTTTATGAGATTATTATCGCAATTGCGAGTTTATATCTTACAATTCAGACTTTATTTTCTAAGAATTGCGAGTTTATATGAGATTATTATCGCAATTCCAAGTTTATATCTCACATTTCTGACTTTATTATCTCAATTGCGAGGTTATCTTACAATTCCGACTTTATTTCTCAGAATTGTGAGTTTATGAGATTATTATCGCAGTTGCGAGTTTATATGAGATTATTATCGCAATTCCAAGTTTATATTTCACATTTCTGACTTTATCTCAATTGCGAGTTTATCTTACAATTCTGACTTTATTTCTCACAATTCCGAGTTTATATCATAGAATTCCGACTATTTCTCGCAATTCGGACTTTTTTTCTAACAATTCCGAGTTTATATCTCCCATTATAAGAAAGCATAATGGGACCCCTTGCACTTATATCTCTCCGTCGGACTCACTCTGACGTAGCTGAGAGCAATTAAATCTCCACGGCCGCTTCGGCAGACATTGATTCATTTAATTGGGCTCTACGGCTGTCATCAAGACGCATGATGTGAGCGGAGGAGATCTATGAGTGTCTCGGAGGAGTCGTGTCCCTGCAGTACACATTAAAGTGAAGTGTGGACTCAACGGCATGGCGGACGGACCCTCATTACAGCTGTCAGAGGCCTCCGTATTGACCGAGGTCGGGCTGTGCGGCTCATATTGTGCTGTACGGATGTCGATTCACCGCAGCGGGAATCCAATGAAATCATTCGCATGGAGACAGTAAACAGTCTTTAACGGGATTCAAACACACACCAGGATGATCACATTTGATTTTGTAGGAATTTGTAATTAAAGTAAATCAATTGCATATAAATAAAAACAACAACAAAACTTTATTTTTATAGCGTCTTAAAAAAGTAGATTCTTAAGGCGCATGTATAAATACAAATCTTTATACATATCAAAAACACAATATGTCTTACAACAGAAAAAAAATAAACCAGAGTCAAATAAAACCTAACCTAAAAAAGAATGTTTTAAGATAAGATTTAAAAATACATAAAGTCTGTGTAAGTCTGATATCATTAAATGATGGAGAAACAGTTTAAAAGTATAAAATATAACAGTGTAACATTAAATGTTTCACTCTTTAACTAGTGTGTGTGATGTATCTGTGTGTGAGTGTGTGTGTGTGTGTGTGTGTGTGTGTGTGTGCTTTTGTTTATATTACATTGTGGGGACCAAATGTCCCCATGATGTAATATAAACCTGAGTTCACCTACATCGTGGGGACCAGCCAGCGGTCCCCACAATGTAAATGGGTTTATAAATCATATAGAATGAGTTTTTGTGAAAAAGTAAAAGTTTGCACAGTTTCCTGTGAGGGTTAGGTTTAGGGGTAGGGGCAGGGTAGGGGGATAGAATGTACAGTTTGTTCAGTGTAAAATGCATTGAAGTCTATGGAAAGTCCCCACAATTCACAAAAACAAACATGTGTGTGTGTGTGTGTGTTTGTGTCTATGTCCATGTGTGTGTGTCTGTGAGTGTGTGTTTGTGTGTCCATGTGTGTGTGTCCGTGTGTGTCTGTGTGTGTCCAAGTCTGTGTGTATGTGATAAAAATTAATTGAATCCAATTAAACATTTAATCTAATTTATTATAAATGCAATAAAAAAGCAATCTATATATTCAATGATATATGAATCTCAACAAAGGATCTATAAATGTTTGTATATCTCTAAAGTTGTACATATGTAAAAAGGTTTATCTTTTAAAGCATTTTTGCCAGTTGATATATAAACATAAAAATACAAAACTGAACAGAGAAAAAAAAAATTGGAAATTTTTTAGGGAAAAAAGAAGAAATAAAGGGATTTTAAAAAAGGCTACTACACATGGCATTTTTAAAATATAATCTGTTACTGTTGAAATAAAGGGGGTGTTCAATAGCATGTTAGCGTTTGCTTAACAACATTAAAAAAGTGTGTATTGAAATGTAAAACAATATGCTGGAAACACGCTTTACGTACACATACCTACAGATACTAAAGAGACACACACATACGAGGACTATTCCCGGACGTTCCTGTTTAATTACCGTAAACACACAATCACAAGGGCAGCTGAGGACATGATTATAGAGAGACCATAAAACAAACATAAAGAGAGAGACAATGATGATGGCTATGAAACAGAGACTACATCACAATGATCTGATTATTAGTCTGGACGTTTGCCATCCTGCAGGGTCTCTCTGAGGCCTTTAACAGATTTCAGACACTCTGAAGACTCGCTGAGGTCAGAAAGTAAAAGATATTATGAGAAGAAAACACAGATCATCACCCAAACAGAAGGAAGCTCAAAGAGGACAGTTTCTGTGCTGTTTATGCCAGTTTAACCTTTGAGCCAACAAGACTTTCACTCTTACCTATGAGACTGCGGCACAGAATATGAATTACTACAAGTTTAAAACTCTGTATGGAGTTTATAACTCACAATTCTGACTTTATTATCACAATTCTGACTTTGTAGCTCACAATTCTGACTTTATTCTCGCAATTGCGAGTTTATTTGTGAGAGAATTGCATCAATTCAGACTTTTTTCTTGCAATTCTGACTTTATAACTCCCAATTCTGACTTTATTCTCGCAATTGCGAGTTTATTTGTGAGAATTCCGAAAATTCTGATTTTTTTCTTGCAATTCCGACTTTATAACTCACAATTCTGACTTTATTATCGCAATTCCTAGTATATATCTTACAATTCCGACTTTATTCTCGCAATTCCGACTTTATATCTTACAATTCCGACTTTATTCTCGCAATTGAGAGTTTATTTGTGAGAATTGCGACAATTCTGTTTTTTTCTTGCAATTCTGAGTTTATATCTTACAATTCTGACTTTATTCTCGCAATTGCGAGTTTATTTGTGAGAGAATTCCGAAAATTCAGACTTTTTTCTTGCAGTTCTGACTTTATAACTCACAATTCTGCCTTTATTATCACAATTCTGACTTTGTAGCTCACAATTCTGACTTTATTCTCGCAATTGCGAGTTTATTTGTGAGAATTGCGACAATTCAGATTTTTTTCTTACAATTCTGACTTTATTCTGGCAATTGCGAGTGTTTATCTTACAATTACGACTTTATTTCTCAGAATTGCGAGTTTATTAGATTATCACAATTGTGAGTTTATATCTTACAATTCCGAATTTATTTTCTAAGAATTGCGAGTTTATATGAGATTATTATCGCAATTCCATGTTTATATCTCACATTTCTGACTTTATCTCAATTGCGAGTTTATCTTACAATTCTGACTTTATTTCTCACAATTCCGAGTTTATATCTTAGAATTCCGACTATTTCTCGCAATTCTGACTTTATATTTCACAATTCAGACTTTATCGCAATTCCAACTTTTTTTTCCTCACAATTCCGAGTTTATATCTTAGAATTCCGACTGTTTCTTGCAATTCTGACTTTATATTTCACAATTCAGACTTTATCGCAATTCCAAGTTTCTCACAGTTATCTCACAACTCTGACTTTATTATCGCAATTCCGAGTTTATATCTCGGAATTCAACTATTTCTCGCAATTCTGACTTTTTTCTCACAATTCTGACTTTTTTATCTCACAATTCTGAGATAAAAACTCAGAGATATAAACTCGCAATTCTGAGAAAAAGAATAATGATACAAGTAAAAAAACAATGTCACAGAATCTGTCTTAAAACATAAACCCAACTGGACAAAAGCTCAACTCTGCCATCCTGAAGTTTTAGACCTGTTGTGTCCAGATGACAGCAGGTGTTTCTGTCATTCTCGCAATTCTGACTTTATTCTGGCAATTGCGAGTGTTTATCTTACAATTACGACTTTATTTCTCAGAATTGCGAGTTTATTAGATTATCACAATTGTGAGTTTATATCTTACAATTCCGAATTTATTTTCTAAGAATTGCGAGTTTATATGAGATTATTATCGCAATTCCATGTTTATATCTTACATTTCTGACTTTATCTCAATTGCGAGTTTATCTTACAATTCTGACTTTATTTCTCACAATTCCGAGTTTATATCTTAGAATTCCGACTATTTCTCGCAATTCTGACTTTATATTTCACAATTCAGACTTTATCGCAATTCCAACTTTTTTTTCCTCACAATTCCGAGTTTATATCTTAGAATTCCGACTGTTTCTTGCAATTCTGACTTTATATTTCACAATTCAGACTTTATCGCAATTCCAAGTTTCTCACAGTTATCTCACAACTCTGACTTTATTATCGCAATTCCGAGTTTATATCTCGGAATTCAACTATTTCTCGCAATTCTGACTTTTTTCTCACAATTCTGACTTTTTTATCTCACAATTCTGAGATAAAAACTCAGAGATATAAACTCGCAATTCTGAGAAAAAGAATAATGATACAAGTAAAAAAACAATGTCACAGAATCTGTCTTAAAACATAAACCCAACTGGACAAAAGCTCAACTCTGCCATCCTGAAGTTTTAGACCTGTTGTGTCCAGATGACAGCAGGTGTTTCTGTCATTCTCGCAATTCTGACTTTATTCTGGCAATTGCGAGTGTTTATCTTACAATTACGACTTTATTTCTCAGAATTGCGAGTTTATTAGATTATCACAATTGTGAGTTTATATCTTACAATTCCGAATTTATTTTCTAAGAATTGCGAGTTTATATGAGATTATTATCGCAATTCCATGTTTATATCTCACATTTCTGACTTTATCTCAATTGCGAGTTTATCTTACAATTCTGACTTTATTTCTCACAATTCCGAGTTTATATCTTAGAATTCCGACTATTTCTCGCAATTCTGACTTTATATTTCACAATTCAGACTTTATCGCAATTCCAACTTTTTTTTCCTCACAATTCCGAGTTTATATCTTAGAATTCCGACTGTTTCTTGCAATTCTGACTTTATATTTCACAATTCAGACTTTATCGCAATTCCAAGTTTCTCACAGTTATCTCACAACTCTGACTTTATTATCGCAATTCCGAGTTTATATCTCGGAATTCAACTATTTCTCGCAATTCTGACTTTTTTCTCACAATTCTGACTTTTTTATTTCACAATTCTGAGATAAAAACTCAGAGATATAAACTCGCAATTCTGAGAAAAAGAATAATGATACAAGTAAAAAAACAATGTCACAGAATCTGTCTTAAAACATAAACCCAACTGGACAAAAGCTTAACTCTGCCATCCTGAAGTTTTAGACCTGTTGTGTCCAGATGACAGCAGGTGTTTCTGTCATTCCAGGAGAAATGCCATTTTCATCCCGCTGAAAGCCACATTCCCACAAACAAACACAATAATCATCCGCGGAACCAACCACTGCTATATCTCGTATGAAATGAATTTGCTGAATTTGATAAGCTGCAGCGGGGAGCTGTCATCTCTGACAGTCCCGGCCGAGGCATTTGTCACGGGTTCAGAAAACTAATCTCATTTGAGGAGAGCGTTTGACTTGAGAAGAGCATCTGGATTAAATTTTGCATGGGCCGCAGAAATTTACATAGGAAAGAAATAAAAAACAATAACTGAGGATATAATTGCAAAATTGGACAGAAAGGAACTGACAAGAGTGACACAAACATATTCAAGACTTTTTTTTTTTTATTTTTTTTTTTTTTACAGTTTTTACAAGACCTTTACAAGATATTGAAGTTCTTTTGCAAAAATCTGCCTGTGTGTTTGAGGTGAGAACATGTCCAGGTGACATTTCACACAAAAATCAAAAGGAATTATATTTTGCAAAAATAAAAGGACAATTACTTTATTATTCTTTTTTGCATTATTATTGCACTATTTTCATATCAAATCAGCATATTGTTTTCCCATAAAAAACCCCATCACTGTAAAGTGTCCAGATCTTTTACTTTTCAGTTGTTTTTGTTGTTGTAATTCTCATTATTCTCAACAGTGATTCATTACTACATTGTAAAAAAAAATATTTTTCAAAAATTATTGCAGCATATTTTAAGAGGAAAATACTTTTTGAGTTTTTCTACTTAAAAATATCACATTTAATTCAATATTACGCGCCATTTCATTGTAATTAATTGTGAAATTTACTAGCAATTTCATCAATATTTTTCAGTGTAGTATATGATACTTTTTACAGTATTGAAGTAAAAAATAAAATACATATTAAAATATATATACAAAATGTATATAAAAATATTATGATACTTTTACATTAACTGGCGTAACTTAAAAGCAGCACAAAAAATTAACAGTTATATATTATTGTTTGATTTATCAGATTACAATAATAAGACATTAAAGGAGTTTGTTTTTTATTCTCATGAAAATAATGCAAAAATCAATTTCTTATTTTTTGAGGTGAAATGCGATGTGCAAACAGAAAATATCGGTTACATGGATGGTCCCCTTTAGAGAGTAACTACAGGTCTCATTAGAGTATTAGTAGACTGTTAGGTTAGGTTTCGGTTTAGTAGAATAGATTGACCTGTAGTTGCAAAGTTACTTGTATTCAGTAGAATGTCTGTTGAGGAGCATCAAAATAAAGTGTATTTAAGCAGACAGTCTACTAAAACTCTGAGCGCTAGTTGACCTGTAGTTGCAAAGTTAATTGTAGTCAATAATATGTCTGTTGGGAACCATCAAAATAAAGTATATTTAAGAAGACAGTTTACTAATACTCTAATGACTGCTAGTTGACCTGTAGTTGCAAAATTACTTGTAGTCAGTAGAATGTCTGTTGAAGAGCATCAAAATAAAGTGTATTTAAAAAGAAGACAGTCTACTAAAACTCTGAGAGCTAGTTGACCTGTAGTTGCAAAGTTACTTGTAGTCAATAGAATGTCTGTTGGGGATCATCAAAATAAAAGTGTATTTAAGAAGACAGTTTACTAATACTCTAATGACTGCTATTTGACCTGTAGTTGGAAAGTTACTTGTAGTTAGTAGAATGTCTGTTAAGGAGCATGAAAATAAATTGTATTTAAGCAGACAGTCTACTAATACTCTAATGACTGCTAGTTGACCTGTAGTTGCAAAGTTACTTGTAGTTGGTGGACTTTCTGTTGGGGGGCATCAAAATAAAGTGTATTTAAGCAGACAGTCTACTAATACTCTAATGACTGCTAGTTGGCCTGTAGTTGCAAAGTTACTTGTAGTTAGTAGAATGTCTGTTAAGGAGCATGAAAATAAATTGTATTTAAGCAGACAGTCTACTAATACTCTAATGACTGCTAGTTGGCCTGTAGTTGCAAAGTTACTTGTAGTCAGTGGACTTTCTGTTGGGGGGCATCAAAATAAATTGTATTTAAGCAGACAGTTTACTAATACTCTAATGACTGCTAGTTGACCTGTAGTTGCAAAGTTACTTGTAGTTTGTGGACTTTTTGTTGAGGAGCATCAAAATAAAGTGTATTTAAGCAGACAGTCTACTAAAACTCTGAGCGCTAGTTGACCTGTAGTTGCAAAGTTAATTGTAGTCAATAATATGTCTGTTGGGAACCATCAAAATAAAGTATATTTAAGAAGACAGTTTACTAATACTCTAATGACTGCTAGTTGACCTGTAGTTGCAAAATTACTTGTAGTCAGTAGAATGTCTGTTGAAGAGCATCAAAATAAAGTGTATTTAAAAAGAAGACAGTCTACTAAAACTCTGAGAGCTAGTTGACCTGTAGTTGCAAAGTTACTTGTAGTCAATAGAATGTCTGTTGGGGATCATCAAAATAAAAGTGTATTTAAGAAGACAGTTTACTAATACTCTAATGACTGCTATTTGACCTGTAGTTGGAAAGTTACTTGTAGTTAGTAGAATGTCTGTTAAGGAGCATGAAAATAAATTGTATTTAAGCAGACAGTCTACTAATACTCTAATGACTGCTAGTTGACCTGTAGTTGCAAAGTTACTTGTAGTTGGTGGACTTTCTGTTGGGGGGCATCAAAATAAAGTGTATTTAAGCAGACAGTCTACTAATACTCTAATGACTGCTAGTTGGCCTGTAGTTGCAAAGTTACTTGTAGTTAGTAGAATGTCTGTTAAGGAGCATGAAAATAAATTGTATTTAAGCAGACAGTCTACTAATACTCTAATGACTGCTAGTTGGCCTGTAGTTGCAAAGTTACTTGTAGTCAGTGGACTTTCTGTTGGGGGGCATCAAAATAAATTGTATTTAAGCAGACAGTTTACTAATACTCTAATGACTGCTAGTTGACCTGTAGTTGCAAAGTTACTTGTAGTTTGTGGACTTTTTGTTGAGGAGCATCAAAATAAAGTGTATTTAAGCAGACAGTCTACTAAAACTCTGAGCGCTAGTTGACCTGTAGTTGCAAAGTTAATTGTAGTCAATAATATGTCTGTTGGGAACCATCAAAATAAAGTATATTTAAGAAGACAGTTTACTAATACTCTAATGACTGCTAGTTGACCTGTAGTTGCAAAATTACTTGTAGTCAGTAGAATGTCTGTTGAAGAGCATCAAAATAAAGTGTATTTAAAAAGAAGACAGTCTACTAAAACTCTGAGAGCTAGTTGACCTGTAGTTGCAAAGTTACTTGTAGTCAATAGAATGTCTGTTGGGGATCATCAAAATAAAGTGTATTTAAGAAGACAGTTTACTAATACTCTAATGACTGCTAGTTGGCCTGTAGTTGCAAAGTTACTTGTAGTTAGTGGACTTTCTGTTGGGGGGCATCAAAATAAATTGTATTTAAGCAGACAGTCTACTAATACTCTAATGACTGCTAGTTGGCCTGTAGTTGCAAATTTACTTGTAGTTAGTAGAATGTCTGTTAAGGAGCATGAAAATAAATTGTATTTAAGCAGACAGTCTACTAATACTCTAATAACTGCTAGTTGGCCTGTAGTTGCAAAGTTACTTGTAGTTAGTAGACTTTCTGTTGGGGGGCATCAAAATAAAGAGTATTTAAGCAGACAGTCTACTAATACTCTAATGACTGCTAGTTGACCTGTAGTTGCAAAGTTACTTGTAGTTAGTGGACTTTCTGTTGGGGGGCATCAAAATAAAATGTATTTAAGCAGACAGTTTACTAATACTCTAATGACTGCTAGTTGACCTGTAGATGCAAAGTTACTTGTAGTCAGTAGAATGTCTAAAGTGGACCATCGAAATAATGTTACCAAACTATCTTGTACAAACTACTTTTCTCAGTTATGATAGTTTAAGTGAATATTTCCATGATCAGCAAACACACTGCAGTCAGTCTGTTGACACTCAGTATTTCAGCAGAATCAGCTCAACACCTGAGACCAACACCTCAACGTCTCTGAGATCTCCAGACTCTTCTCAACTTAGACAAGTGAAATTCTCAGCTTTTCCAGCCTGTCTGCATTTCTGAGCTCCAGCACTCCAAGACGGATGTGCAAAACTACATTTTAATTAAAATCAACTAGCCTGCGGTTTGTCTGAACAACTAGTCAATCTTAAAGACAGATGGTTTATGGTGATCAGACACTAAACACAGCCCTTTAGCAGACCTCCTGCAGATTCTCAATAAAAACAGGAACACTGCTCATGGCAGACATTCATTAGCTGTGCTTCCATTCACCTATTTTTTGGGGGAAAATCACATAAAAAACGCTGGATGGAAATGTCGAAGTGCGCATAAATTCTAAAAATGTGTATAAAAACGTATGTGCTCAATTTAGGTGGATATATTTGTATCCGATAAGAAGACACGCACATAAAGTATGATGAAAACACATTTACTGAATAAATCTTTCAAAACCTCATGTGACTTTGCCTCAGCAGAGGCTGTGATTGTGTTCCCAAACACCAGCATCAGAACACAAGAGAACATGACAGCGTTTATTGTGTTTCATCTGACGCTCTGAGACCAACTCATTTATGATGGAGGAGAAAAGAGCCCGATTGAAGCAACTTACATTTTTATTGCTGATATTTTGCACCAATTTCCCAGAAAGTGACGATTTTGTTCTCTTGAACACGTGGGATGGAAACAATGCTTTATTTGCAAATGTTTTATGCAATACGTGCAGCACGAGCAGTGATGAATAAGAGGTTTTTATAAAGCAGACTGTGTTTAAGACTGCAGCCGACTACCATGTTGAATATGAATCATATTACTGGCATGAACATCATTTAACTGGTTAATCAGAGATGAAACCTCTGCACAGTTTTAACGAGATGACACGACTAGGAGCTGCTATAGCAGTGTGTGTGTGTGTGTGTGTGTGTGTGTGAGACTCACCGGCATCGTCTGTCCACCATGAAGACTGTTAATAGCAGCCTGGGCTTCTGCGTGACTGGAAAACTTCACAAAAGCACAGCCTGTCGAGAGAAAGAAATAGAGAGAGGTTCGTTAACTAGTCATTTTAACGATAAAAGAATTCATTAGTACTGTATTCATGCTGTCTCTGCTGTGTCAGTAGAACAAACTAGTTGAAATACGGCCATATTAGTTCATGAAATAAACGCAATAAGCAAAAGAAAAATAACTCTTTACAATAACAAGGTTCACTACTGTTCAAAATTTGGGGTCAGTAAGATTCTTATTATTTTAAAGAAATTAATACTCTAGGCTGGTATATAATAAACAATATAATCATACAGATAAATAAAGCAGTTCTGCTGATTCCACAGGAAGTGCAGCGTTTCCCTGTTGTGATTTGTGCTGGTTTTGTTTTGTTTGGAAAGACCAATTTTGAGTGAATTAGACAGATTCATATAGGTTTACCCATCATGACGTCCTACAGACAGAGAGTTAGAGATTTACTACGGTAACAAACACCGAGATGGACCCAAAAACGTCCCATACATGTTAATAACTGTAATGACTAACATTAACCTTTTTTGTGTTTTTTTTTTTTTTTTTTGTATTTTAAGAATAAAAATTTCAGATGTTTGTGAAGTGAAGCTATTTAAAAAATATTTATTGTTTTTAAATGCATATTATATATATATAATCATTACATTTAATATATATTTTTAAAATATTTATTATATTTTAAAATGCATCATTATGTATTATAAATGTTACTATATATATATATATATATATATATATATATATATATATATATATAAATGTAATGTAATGTTTTTGTTTAAAAATGCATAATATATTTTTAAATGCATATATTATCATTTTTATTATATATATAAATTATATATACGTACACACACATATAATGCATATATAACAAATTCAATTTAATATATTTTTAAAAATATTTATATTATATTTTATATTATATTATATTTTTAAATGCATTCATTATGTATGTTATAAATTGTACTGTATATAAAAATATACTGCATACATATATATAATATATATATACATATAAGGTAAAAAAAAACAAAAAAACAAAACAAAACATCTATTAAAAGTTTTCCCAAGTGAGAATGTCATTAAAAATGTGTCATTAAAGTAATACTAAGTGAACCCACATACACACACACAGTAAGTCACATGCATTTGCTGCTGGATTCCACGCAAACTTCCTTGAAGGGAAGAAAGAAAAAAAGCAGAGAGGAAGGAGGAAAAACCGGCGTGTGATGAGACACTGATACGATCTCCTGCATCTCTCCTTCATTTTGAGGATTCAGCTGGTGCCTCTGAACACTTTAACCTTTCCACAGAGAATAACCGGAGCCGCTGAGGGAAACACAGCACAAACATCCATCTAACAAACCCTGCAATCATCAAACCTCCGTGACCCCAAAAGCCCAGCGCCCGGACGACAATTCATCCGCTTGAAAGCCAGAGAATGACTTTTATTTTCCACAAACAAGATGCATTAATGCCGGAGAGAATGACGAGGCTCTATGACACACTTTCACGAGACAGAACGACACTTCAGAAGACCAGAAAAGCTTTAGACATGACAGCGCACTTTTGAGGATTTAAAATCTGATGGTTAGGGAACAAGATTTGAGCAGAAACATTTGGACATAAATTCATGTGGGCAGAAGTGACGAGATCTTAACTAGAGCTGCTAAAGCTCCATTATTCAGGACAGAAATCCAGCCGAACAAGAAGTGAAAGCATGAGAAACACGTCAGAGTTTCACGCCAAAGACACAGGTGTAAACATGCCACACAAAAACCACTGCCTAAAGATAAGACATATCATAAAATACATCTTTTTAATATCTTAAATGTTTCACCAAGACAGCAATGAGATTAAACGGAGAGCAAATGGAGTCCTGAATTTTCCCAAGAGAAAAAGAAACTACCAAACTACCAGTGACTCTGAACATGAAACTGACACAACACACTACCTGAACATCTAAATATTACAAACTTCATCTTTAAAGTGACTTTAAACATTAAACTGAGAGAATTTACAATGTAAATGTAAAACAAATTTGGTGTAGGGTTTACTTTTCACTCAGAAATTGCTAGTAAATTTCACAAGTAATTACAAACGACAAGCAACGCTGTCTCATTTATTTTGGGATATCATAAAATATTACACAAAAAATTCATGGATAAATGCATCATAGTGGTCTTATAGGTACAGTAAACGTACAGTCACTAATAAATGTTATTAGTTAAAGTTATTTAGTGTTAAAAAGTGATTCAATTTGTGGTTGATGTCACTTCGCAATTCACAAATCTGAATTAATGCAATAAGTTATCTGTGTTTCACTGAATTCCCTTACAATACCTGTAGTATTTACATATATGCACCATATATATGCTGCATATGATACTTCAAGAAAAATAGGAAAGATCGATGAAATAAATAAGAGAGATTTACAGGTTTGCTTGATACTCAAAAGTATCTACTTAAAAGACAGGCAGATATGAAGTGTGTTTACATGCATACAAATTATGATAAGGCAAGACGACAGCATGTAAGATAACTAATTATTAACAACTAATTATTAGTAATCCGCTAATTCAATATATGCACATGTTTTGTGTGCATGTCCAGGGCTATATATACAAATAAATAAATACGATTTTTTAATGTTTTTGAAAGAAGTCTCTTCTGTTCTGCATTTATTAAATCAAATGTACACTAAAACTGGCAAAATTGTGAGATATTATTATAATTTCAAATAGCTGTCTTCTACGTGAATATATAGTAAAATGTAATTTATTCCAGTGATTAAAGCTGAATTTATTTGATCAAGACAAAAAGCATGCACATCACCAGCAAAATTACGCTCAAAAATCGGTGCTTAAATTAATTAATTAATATAAGACTCACACCGCTTATTTTTTGGAGCTTTGCTATGCCTACTTTTTTCCTGTTTTTCAATAAAAAATGCAGTAAAAATCATGAAATATTATTACAATTTAAAACAGCTGTTTTCTATGTAAATATATAGTAAAGTGTAATTTATTCCTGTGATGCAAAGCTGAATTTTCAGCATCATTACTCCAGTCTTCAGTGTCACATGATCCTTCAGAAATCATTCTAATATGATGATTTGCTGTTTAAGAAACATTTGAAATGTTGAAAACAGTCAAATTTTTGTGGAAATTGTGATTTTTCAAGATTCTTTGATGAATAGAAAGTTCAAAAGAACAGTATTTATTTGAAATAGAATCTTTTGTAATATTATAAATGTCTTTAATGCCACTTATGTTCAAATTAATGATTAATAAAAGTAATCATACTAACCCCAAACTTTTGAACAGTAGTGAATTATAATAATATATTTTCTTCTGTTGGCCTTCTTTGTAATAAAGCTATGATGTAATTGAACATACATTAGTTGGAAAACAACAGAACATAGAACAAAAAATTACTGCTTTGATTAAAAGTCATTCTCAGTATCCAGATAATGTTCACTTCTCCAACAGAAGATTGTTCGGTGCTGATTCGTATGCAAGCTTTTATAGCGAGCCGGTAATGCGTGTTTGCTACATGTGAACAAACTCAGAGAGTAAAGGAGGGGAATGAGAGCGTGAGAGAGGATGAGGCAGAGAGTTGTGTGGGTGCTGACCCTTACTGGCCCCATCAGGCCCCCGCAGCACGGTGCACTCCTCTATCTGCCCGAACGACTCAAACAGCCGCCGGACGTCGTCTTCGCTCTGCTGTTTTCCCAACATGCCCACAAACAGCTTCCGGTCTTCTGAGAGAGAGAGAGAGAGAGAGAGAGACAGACAGACAGACAGAGAGACAGAGAGAGAGACACGAATTACCTCACATTCACTCATACACACAGAGTTCATGAGATCCGGCGGGATCTGTGATGTCACGAGGGTTGAGGAGGAAAAAGATCATTTAAAAATATATTTAAAAATGTTTAGGAATTTGTTCTGGAAATACCAAGTAAGAAAAGACAAAAATGCAGTGACGAAACATACGCCACAGCACTGTTGCAGACATACGGTTGGTACACGTTCCTATCCATCAAACCCTCCGTCAGAGCCACACGAGTCTGTTTTTACTGTACTCTCTGCCGCTTAATTGAATGTTCAAACAGCAGAAGCTCTTCAGCTGTGTGTTAATATCATAATCCTTTCATGCCAATGAAGGAGCTGGAGAGCGAGTAATCAATATTTCATGCCCTGTTAACTGTATTTTATGGTTTTGTCAGATCTTTTTGACACTGAACTCAGTAAAAACTTGCTGAAGACATCAAAAAGTTCAGAGGAAGAGAAAGTTCAAAAGTATAAAGGAGGATCATGAATCGCAGTTGTTATTCTCAGTTTTAGCTGTACACAAGTACATTATCGACTGTCTTTCCGATTGAAGACTGTTATTTGAACATGTCGAGCTTCATTCGCTCATCTAAACGTACCTGTATGCCCTCATTCATCAGTTCTCCCTCATCTCTTCAGGCTGACAGCTTGTATTCCCTCCACATTGAGTCTTACATAAGCTGTTTTAATGGAGCTTTACGCTGGATGAGCCCCGGCTCATCATCTGTCTTCTGTACTGTACCAGAGCTTTACATTATGCATACGAGAGCTGTAGGATACGGCACTCATCCTGAGAGGAAGCGATCAGAGACGTGACATACTTATTCCACACCAGACAGAGAGATACAACTGAAGTTTAGCTGAGATAAAACTGAAATATGGCTGAGACACAAGTGAGATTTGGCTGAGAAACTACTGAGAATTAGCTGAGATACAAGTGAGATTTGGCTAAGATTCAACTAAGATTTAGCTGAGATACAACTGAGATACGGCTGAGATACAACTGAAATTTAGCTAAGATAAAACTGAGATATAGCTGAAATACAACTGAGATATAGCTGAGATACAACTGAGGTATAGCTGAGAAACTACTGAGAATTAGCTGAGATGTAGCTGAGATACAGCTGAGATACGGCTGAAATACAACTGAGATTTACCTAAGATACAACTGACATATAGCTGAGATACAAATGAGATTTAGTTAAGATACAACTGAGATTTAGCTGAGATACAACTGAGATTTAGCTGAGATACAACTGAGATTTAGCTGAGATACAATTGAGATTTAGCTGAGATTTGGCTTAGATACGGCTGAGATTTAACTGAGACACAACTGACATTTAGCTGAGATACAACTGAGATTTAGTTAAGATACAACTGAGATTTAGCTGAGATACAACTGAGATTTAGCTGAGATACAATTGGGATTTAGCTGAGATGTGGCTGAGATACAACTGAGATTTAACTGAGATACAAATGAGATATAGCTGAGATGTGGCTGAGATACAACTGAGATATAACTGAGATGTAGCTGAGATACAACTGAGAATTAGCTGAGATACAGCTGAGATATAGCTGAGATATAACTGAGATTTAACTGAGATACAACTGAGATTTAGCTGAGATACAATTGAGATTTAGCTGAGATACAAATGAGATATAGCTGAGATGTGGCTGAGATACAACAGATATAGCTGAGATATAGCTGAGATACAACTGAGATATAGCTGAAATACAACTGAGATTTAGTTGAGATACAACTGAGATATAGCTGAGATACAACTGAGATATAGCTGAGATACAACTAAGATTTAGTTGAGATACAACTGAGATTTAGTTGAGATACAACTGAGATTTAGCTGAGATACAATTGACATTTAGCTGAGATGTGGCTGAGATACAACTGAGATTTAGCTGAGATACAAATGAGATATAGCTGAGATTTAGCTGAGATACAACTGAGATATAGCTGAGATTTAGCTGAGATACAAATGAGATATAGCTGAGATGTGGCTGAGATACAACAGATATAGCTGAGATATAGCTGAGATACAACTGAGATATAGCTGAAATACAACTGAGATTTAGTTGAGATACAACTGAGATATAGCTGAGATACAACTGAGATATAGCTGAGATACAACTGAGATTTAGTTGAGATACAACTGAGATTTAGTTGAGATACAACTGAGATTTAGCTGAGATACAATTGAGATTTAGCTGAGATACAATTGACATTTAGCTGAGATGTGGCTGAGATACAACTGAGATTTAGCTGAGATACAAATGAGATATAGCTGAGATTTAGCTGAGATACAACTGAGATATAGCTGAGATATAGCTGAGATACAATTGAGATTTAGCTGAGATACAACTGAGATTTAGCTGAGATACAATTGAGATTTAGCTGAGATACAATTGAGATTTAGCTGAGATACAATTGAGATTTAGCTGAGATACAACTGACATTTAGCTGAGATACAACTGAAATTTAGCTGAGATACAACTGAGATTTAGGTAAGATAAAACTGAGATTTAGCTGAGATGCAGCTGAGATACAACTGTTTTCAACATTGATATTGAATAATCATAAATGTTTCTTGAGCAGCAAATCATCATATTAGAATGATTTCTGTAGGATCATGTGACACTGAAGACTGGAGTAATGATGCTGAAAATTCAGCTTTGATCACAGGAATAAATTACAGTTAAAATTACAGTTTCACAGAAAACAATCTTTTAAATTGTAATAATATTTCACAATTTTTACTGTATTTTTGAATAAATGCAGCCTTGATGAGCAGAAGAGACTTCTTTCAAAAACATTAACAAACTTGTTACCGGTAGTGCTAAGAGTCGTCATTAAACAGCTCATAAGACAATAACAATTTTCTTGATCTCTGAAGAAGTCTGATGTAGAAATACTGTAAAAATTCACCTCAGATCATTGACTGCTTCATGGTAATGACATCACAAACATGATGATTACATTAGATCTGACAACACACAACTCATTTCAAATGCAAACGGCTTAGCCAATCACAACAGATGTTTATATCGAGAAGTCTTAAAGGCACAGTAGCACAAACAGACTGTGAGATCGTAAGGACCAGAAAAGCTTGAAATTATGCAAAGAACATTATGAATGGCCCTCAAGGGAAAAATAAAAAGCATTTAAAGTTTAATACAGCAGTGTTTCATCATGAATGTATGTATATTATAATCTGTTTGACTGTAAACCAGCGTATAGCAGTAAGACCCAGTCTGTCTCGTTATCCGTGTGCTCTAGGGGCCCGGGGCTCCGCACACATCAGGGGCTACTCGTGTCAGCTTTACAAGCCTAATTAACAAGCCATAAGCGCAATAATGAACGTTTCCGACATGTTAGTCTACGCTGAGAAAAATGAAATTACCCACAGAGGATGCTGGAAGTTTCCTGAGGGACGGATGGGAGAGAAATTGAATTTACAGTCCGTTATCTTTTCATTCCCGGACCTATGAGTTATATTCGTCATCTCCACGTCCGCGGTGCGCTCGCACACACCTACAGGAGATGGATCACTATTAATTAGCTTTCACGCCTGAACTGAGCTGCACTTTAGAGATCCTCCAGCCGACGCTTGGCTGCAAAAAGTGGCATAATAACCCCCTAAAGAGGCTTCAGAGGAGCGGATGCAGATCTCAGACAGGCAGTAAAGACCCTGAGGGCCATGATGTCACTTCACCTCTGTCTGCCACCATCAATATACCTGCAGATCTGAGAACAAATGATCTGAAAACAAAGTGATTATTAACAGCCAAACAGTTAGTGGTGAGAAATTATACATGCAGCCTATTATTATAGTTATTTTTGAAGCAATATAAACAAATGTAACCTGAAAATAGTGTACACATTGAATAAAAGACACACACCACTGCTGCGTATGTGATGTGTGTTTGTTTTTACAAACTGACAGATGAGTCATAATCAGTTTGAATCACTGAACCTGGAACAAGTTTGTAAACAAGACATGTGACCCGACCCCATCAAAGAGGAAATGTTCTCAGAACTCTAGCTAACGTTATTCTCTCAACGTTATGAGTAAACGTTCTTCCTGTAACTTTAATGGAATGTTTGTTCAAAGTTATCTGGTCTTTAAGAATATTCTCAAAATGTTGGCATAAAAATTATTTATTAGTGCTGTCAAATCGATTAATCATGATTAATCACATCTAACATAAAAGTTTGTAAATACACTGCTCAAGAAAATTAAAGGAACACTTTTTAATCAGAGAATGGCATCAAGTCCGTTAAACTCCTGGGATATTGATGTGGTCAGTTCAGTAGCAGAAGGGGTTGTTAATCAGTTTCAGCTGCTTTGGTGTTAATGAAATGAACAACAGGTGCACTAGATGGGCAACAATGAGACGCCCCCCAAAACAGGAATGGTTTTACAGGTGGAGGCCACTGACATTTTTTTCCCAACTCATCTTTTCTGACTGTTTTTCACTAGTTTTGCATTTGGCTAGGGTCAGTGTCACTACTGGTAGCATGAGGCGATACCTGGACCCTACAGAGTTGCACAGGCAGTCCAACTCCTCCAGGATGGCCATTGCCAGAAGTTTTGCTGTGTCTCCCAACACAGTCTCAAGAGCATGGAGGAGATTCCAGGAGATAGGCAGTTACTCTAGGAGAGCTGGACAGGGCCGTAGAAGGTCCTTAACCCATCAGCAGGACCGGTGTCTGCTCCTTTGTGCAAGGAGGAACAGGATGAGCATTGCCAGAGCCCTACAAAATTACCTCCAGCAGGCCACTGGTGTGAATGTCTCTGACCAAACAATCAGAAACAGACTTCATGAGGGCGGCCTGAGGGCCCGAAGTCCTCTATTGGGCCCTGTGCTCACTGCCCGGCACCGTGGAGCTCGATTGGCATTTGCCATTGAACAACAGAATTGGCAGGTCCGCCACTGGCGCCCTGTGCTTTTCACAGAATGTTATGCTGCCTGTTAAATCGTTTAGCATGGCCAGTTTGGTGGTGGGTCAGTGATGTTCTGGGGAGGCATATACATGGGGGGGCGCACAGACCTCTACAGGCTAGACAATGGCACCCTGACTGCCATTAGGTATCGGGATGAAATCCTTGGACCCATTGTCAGACCCTACGCTGGTGCAGTGGGTCCTGGGTTCCTCCTGGTGCACAACAATGCCCGGCCTCATGTGACGAGAGTATGCAGGCAGTTCCTGGAAGATGAAGGATCTGATACCATTGAATGGCCCCCACACTCGCCTGACCTAAATCCAATACAACACCTCTGGGACTTTATGTTTCGGTCCATCTGACGCCGTAAGGTTGCACCTCAGACTGTCAAGGAGGTCAGTGATGCCCTGGTCCAGATCTAGGAGGAAATACCCCAGGGCACCATCCGTCATCTCATTAGGAGCTTTCCCTGATGTTGTCAGGCATGCATACAAACACGTGGGGGCCATACATACTACTGAGTACCACTTTGAGCTGCTGCAATGAAATTTCAGCAAAATGGACTAGCCTGCTGCATCGTTTTTTCACTTTGATTTTCGGGGTGTCTTTGAATTCAGTCCTCTGTAGGTTGATAATTTTAATTTCCATCTAACGATGTGGCATCTTTTTGCTCCAAACACATTACCCAGTCCATTTCAGTACAGATATCCAGCATGATTTTTTTCCCCATTGAGATCTTCAAAGTGTTCCTTTCATTTTTTTGAGCAGTGTATATATGTGTGAATACTGTATATCAGTGTTAATCTTGCTGACAAATATTTTTTGTGATCATCTTCATCAACAACATTTTTTTAACTGATGAAAATGAGACGATAACTAAATAAAAAACAGTTTTGAACGTCAAAAACTATGAGGAAAATCTATTGACATTTTCGTCAACGAATAAAAACGCACGAGTACTGAACTGAGCTCTCTTTCATGTCTTTTCACGCTTGAACGGACAAATGCACAAAAAAATTGTCAAAATGTCCATTTTAGTGAGTATTCATGCAAACACAGTCAGTTATGTGTTAAGTGAATGTAAACAGTTGGGAGAATATCAGATGTGTATCAGTGTATTGGATCCGTGCATTCGGTCTTAAAGTGACAGTAGCCAAATAAACCCGCCGCTGTCCATCATTAATATTAATCAAACAACAACAGAAAAAGATCAAATCACTCAATGTTCTTGACTGAATAACTTTAATAGCTTAATAGGATTAATCTATATTTGATTTATACAAATAAATATGTCTGCTTGAAAGAATGATGATTCTATGCAAGTTGATATAAAGCGTGAATATGTCATTAATTGAAAAGAAGACCACTTTTATGAGTGGTTTTATTTAATTTTAAGATAAATAAAGACATGTTATATGTCACAGCAGTTAAATCTGAGTCTGTATTTCATGTCCAAACCTTAATATCATTCATATTAACAATAAAAACTGGATATTTTGAACATTGATTTTCATAACTTAACGGGAACATTTTCAGAACATATTTTTGTTAGCTGGGTCCTTACTAGTACTATCAGTGATCAAACTCAAAATCTCTCAGCAACAGCTCACTGAATGTTAACATTAAACCATAAGATCGAAACAAACAAATGAAACAAACTAACCAACCCAAACATGGACTGAAATCTGAAAGTTTTCTGGTCCCTTCAAGAGTCAAATATTCACTCGTCACTCATCACTGTCCGTCTCTCTGCGTGTGTCGTGTCTTTCTGCAGAGGAAATGGTCTGGAAAATAAGAACCTGTCAGTGACCGCGTCCAACAGATGACGAGCGGACCGGCCTCTTAATGTGAACGCAGAAAAAAGATACAAAGACAACTAAAGAGTGATCAAAACACCACTGACATCTGACAGCCGCCCGCCTGAGAGTCTTATCATTGCAGAGAAATGAATGGATGCACAAACACCATCAGCAGACCAGATTAATGCTGCTCCCTTCAGGATGAGGAACGAGTGCTGATGTCTGAAGAGATGAAGGATGTTCACGCTGCTCTTTTCTGAGTTTGAAACAACATGAGGACGAGATGACAGAACGTACATTTTCGGTTTTCTCTCCCTCCTTTTAGGGGTGTAACAATACACAATTTGATTCGAAATGCAATACTGATTTCATGATACTTTAAACAAAGCCAAAATAGAGTTAAACAGTTAACATAAGCACTGTTCATTACAAATCTAAATTTGGTATTACATTACAGATTATGTCTGGCGACACCAGAATAGAAATATTCATGATTCTGCTTAGCTAAAAATACAGAATTATGATAGACATATATGCACTATGTCCCTTACTACATACACTGAAAAAGTTTTAAATATTGTATTTTATTAAATCCTGTGTTTTAGTTTATTAATAATAATTAATAAACATGGAAATGTGTGACCTTCTGGGTTTACCATATTTGATGCTAAATTAAATTTGTCTAAACATTCATTTTGGGTAAACTATACACAATATATACACTACTGATCAAAAGTTTGGAATAATTCAGATTTTATAATGTTTTTTTAAAGAAGTCTTCAGCTCACTAAGGCTGCAAAAATACAGTAAAAACAGTGAAATATTATTACTATTTAATATAGATGTTTTCTATGTGAATATATAGTAAAATTTAATTTATTCCTGTGATCAAAGCTGAATTTATTTGAATAAAAATACAGTAAAAATCACAAAATATTATTACAATTTAAAATAGCTGTTTTCTATGCGAATATATAGTAAAATGTAATTTATTCCTGTGATCAAAGCTGAATTAATTTAATTAAAAATATAGTACAAAATCATGAAATATTATTACAATTTAAAATAGCTGTTTTCTATGTGAATATATAGTAAAATTTAATTTATTCCTGTGATCAAAGCTGAATTTATTTGAATAAAAATACAGTAAAAATCACAAAATATTATTACAATTTAAAATAGCTGTTTTCTATGTAAATATATAGTAAAATGTAATTTATTCCTGTGATCAAAGCTGAATTTATTTAATTAAAAATATAGTAAAAAATCATGAAATATTATTACAATTTAAAATAGCTGTTTTCTATGTGAATATATCGTAAAATGTAATTTATTCCTGTGATCAAAGCTGAATTTCAGCATCATTACTCCAGTCTTCAGTGTCACATGATCCTTCAGAAATCATTCTAATATGATGATTTGCTGCTCAAGAAACATTTATGATTATTATCAATGTTAAAAACAGTTGTGCTGCACTTATTGTAAACTGAAATAATATTTCACAATATTTATGTTTATTATTATTATTTAATATTATTATTATTCTCTGCATTTTTTCATCACATAAATGCAGCCTTGGTGAGCAGAAGAGACTTCTTTCAAAGACTTTATTTAAATAAAAACTTTTGACCTGTTGCAGTTTTGTATTGTGATATATTACGATAATATATTGTTACACCACTACCTCATTCCATTGCAAATATGTCATTCCACCAAAAAGTGAGAATTTGGTGGCTCATATGTTATTTTCTACAGAAACACACACAAATTTGGCACAGACTGAAGTTTGGAAATAATAACAGAAGAAAACTGACAGGCAGCTGCTGCAGATGATAAAAGCTTTGTGCCAAGGGGCTGCAGTGTGTGTGTGTGTGTGTGTGTGTGTGTGTGTGTGTGTGTGTGTGTGTGTGTGTGTGTGTGTGTCTGTTAACACACACACACACACACACACACACACACACACACACACACACACACACATACACATACAAACCTTCTATTTCTTCTCTGTTTTTCTCTTCTCTAGCTTATTCCTAATCTAGTTGTCTAATAACTGGCACAAATATTGTTGGCTCTTTGATGAATAGCTTTTGTTCCCCCTTTGTAAGTTGCGTTGGATAAAAGCTTCTACTAAAAGCATAAATGTAGATGTAAATAAAACAGCCCAGCAAAACATTTAAGCTGGGTCAAAACAACCCAGCGCAGGGTTGACAAAGTGACCCAAACTGGGTGTTTTTCAACTCAGTGTTTTGCTATATACTCAAAGTATGTACTTCTCCATCATCATACAGTACAAGAATGACTTTCTCTCGTCTTGAGCCTGATTTGCATATTGAGTGGAGCAGAAATCTGATTGAGTGGCAACATGCCCACGACAGCCAATCCAGAACGGCCTACAGGTTTGTTTTTCCCAGCAGCCTCGGCGTGCCGTTAGTATCTGTCAATCATTGATTCTAACAGAACAGACAGAAAAGGGCCGTAAAGGACAGACGTCAGAACATGAAAGAATATTAAATACTGAAGTCAACTAGTTCTCAGTCCTGCTGTCACACCTGAGCTCAGCGCTCACGATAAACACGGCACTGAACAATCAGGAGATTTCCAAATATTCACAACGGAAATAATGGAAGAAGAGAAGACTGAGAACTGATATTAAAGGAATATTCTGTGTTAAACACAACTGATGGCATCATGACACACTGAATATCTCAGAAAATCACTCTTGGTTTGTAAAAGTGAATGGTAAACATTAACTATATTGCACTTACAGTCGAGGTTTATGGGTTAAAATCTACCGGAGGGTCTAAAAGTATTTTAGAAATCTAAAAGATTATAAAACAAGTTACATTTTTAACAACGTTTTGTTAATAAACTGACAAATATCTCTTTATATATAAAAAAATCCTTTGATTTAATATGACAGCTGTAAGAAAATAATTTGAATGAACATTCTATTCTATACCATTCTATTCTATTCTGTTCCATTATATTCTATTCCATTCCATTCTATTATTTTCCATTCCAATATTTTTCATTCCGTTCTGTTCTATTCCATTCTACTCTATTCCATTCAATTCTATTCTATTCCATTTGATTCTACTCCATTCTATACCATTCCATTCCATTCTACTCTATTCCATTCTATTCCGTTCTGTTCTATTCCATTCTATTCTACTCTATTCCATTCTATTCTACTCTACTCCAATACATTCTATTATATTTCATTCCATTCAATTCCATTCTATTCTATTCTACTCTACTCCATCCCATTCTGTTCTATACCATTCCATTCCATTCCAGTCTACTCTATTCCATTCTGTTCTGTTCTATTCTATTCTATTCCATTCTATTATTTTCCATTCCATTCTGTTCTATTCTATTCTGTTCTATTCCATTCTACTATATCCATTCCATTATATTCTATTCCATTCTATTCTATTCCATTCTACTCTACTCTATTCCAATCCATTGTACTCTACTCTACTCTATTCCATTCCATTCCATTCCATTCTATTCCGTTTGATTCCATTCCATTATATTCTATTCTATTCCATTCTATTCCATTCCATTCCATTCCATTCTACTCTATTCCATTCCATTCTATTCTACTTTACTCTACTCTATTCCATTCCATTCCGTTCTATTCTATTCTATTCTATTCTATTCTATTCTATTCTATTCTATTCTATTCTATATTGTTTGAATGGTGAATTATTTTATCTCCTCCATATAAAACTGCTTTGTGTTCTGCAAAAAATAAAAATAAACAATACATAATATTAAATAATAAATAACAAATGGAATTATCCTTAAAAATAGAATAGAATAGAATAATAAGGTCATTCAAATGACATATTAAATAAAATAAACTTGTTTTCTTGACAAAGAGACACTTTGTCAGTTTATTTCTTATTGATTATAGTCATAAAATATGAAATTAATGCAAAGTAACTGAACGGACATAATCAGATCCTCACGCAGAAACAAAGCTGAAGTTTTCCGGGCTTCATTTTTTAACCTGTTCCTGACACGACTGAACAAAGATCAGGATGAGCTCCAGTGTACACAGCTTCAGTCTGACACACCTGAAATAAGTCACGTTATATTTGAATTAATCAAACGAAGCTCAAACTACCCAGAGTTCTATGCAAACACTCAAGGACATTTGCACCTCGTCGAATGAGAGTCTCGTCGTAACGTCTTGATGAAACTCCGCTGACCTGCAGATCACATTAATCACTCGTGCCTACTGACACACACGAGTCACAGACACGCGCCTTCATCACGGGATGAGGACGCGTGTTTGAAAACCTTGTTGGCACATCGCTCATCGTTTTAGGTTTTAAATATTTGTCTTTGATTTCGGCTCATTAAAACCACAAGAGCCTCATTAATTCAAATATTTAGTCAATTAAAGTCTGAATCCTGTATAAATTAGGGAAATAAAACAGCCTGAAATAAAGCTGGGCAGTCCAAACGGGTTAAAGCATTTCCTCTCCCTACAATAAACACTTAGTTCATCCAGAAATGTTATTTTCCAAGCTGCTCTTTTACAATATAATGGAAGTGGAAGGACATCAGCCAATTACATTGGCCACAAAAGATTTCTGTATAAACATTAAAAATATATTTTTTTCTTTTTTTATTTGGATCATTTTCACATGTGTTTCTAAGTAAGTCTATGGGTCAAATGTGCCGGACGCTCTAAAAGTAAAACAAAATACTAAGCTAAAGTTAAAACAACTGGGTAGTTTGTTCAAAATCTGACAAAAATATTTATTTAAAAAATGTTATTTATTTAATTTAATATGACAGCTGTAAGAAAATCATTTGAATGACTATTCTATTCTATTCTATTCTATTCTATAATTATTCTATCTCCTCCATATAAAACTGTTGTGTGTTTTGCAAAATAAGTAAATAATTAAAAAAAAAATTATATATATATATACACACACACACACACAATTAAATAACAATTAATACATTTTTAGTATCCTTAAAGCACTGTTTATGAAGAAAACAGATTGGAAACACAACAATACATAATTATATCTGTTATTAAATTTTATATATCTATTATATTATTATACGTAATATTTTATATATTATATTATATATGTTTACACTGTCATGTTTACACATTTACACTGTTGACAAAATTCAATTGCCACCAGTTCCTGAAAATTAAAAAATACTAAGCTAAAGTTAAAGTCTTTTGCAAGTTTTTGTTAAAAAACTAACAAATATCTTTTTATTTAAAAAACTGATTTAATTTAAAATGACAGCTGTAAGAACATAATTTGAATGACCATTCTATTCCATTTTATTCTATAATTATTTTATCTCCTTCATATATAACTGTTGTGTGCTTTGCAAAATAAGTAAATAATAAAAATTATATATATATATATATATATATATATATATATATATATATATATATATATATATATATATAGTCAAACCAAAAATGATTCAGACATTTTTGATATTTTTGATATATTTTTATTAGTGGGTGCAAGACACTATAGTTCATTTATGTAAGTGTGGATAGCAAATATATAAAATTAAATAATACATTTTTATTATCCTTAAAGCACTGTTTACATGGAGCAAACAGATTGGAAACACAACAATACATAATTATATATATTGTTGTGTTTCCAAGCAAATTATTGATAGTATATTATCATTTTTTGAGGTGAACTATCCCTTTAAAACGGTTCTTGACTGACTTCACATGATGTCAGTGTGTTGATAATGACTGTTGCTGTCGATCAGAGTCGGTGTGAATCAGACAGTAAGATAAGAGAAATCCAGCGCTGTTAATGACAGACCAGAACTACAGCAGATGAGCTCACAATGACTTGGGTCTCCTCCATCATTGACTGAAAACTGGACAAGTACTGGACTGCTGTTGTTCACTGGTATGAGACAAATGAAGTGTGAGTTGTGTGAAAACTCAGAGTGTCACGCGCTGCCCACAACATGTCAGAACACATTCACTCAGGACAAATAAAGAGCCAACGAGACACAACAGCAATGAAGCCAGCAGAGCACTAAAAATACAGCAACAGCGTTCGCTTACTAGTGTCACACACACACTGTCTTCATTTCACAGACTTTACCGAACAAAACCAAGATGCAAACTGCTCAACCTGATGATAACTCATCCAGAAATGTTCTCTAATAATGCATTAAAATGTTAAAATGTATGCATGTCAATATTGCTGTTTATTATTATTATTTTTACAGTGTGAAATGATGCTTTGCTTATTTACAAAATAGATTATTACTTTATTTTAATTATTTAATTTTAAATTTACACTACTGATGGGTTGGAAAGATTTAATGTTTTTAAAATGTTTAATGTTTTTAAAAAAGTCTCTTCTGCCCAACAAAAAATACAGTAAAAATGTGAAATAATTTTACAATGCAAAATAGCTGTTTTCTATGTGAATTTATAGTAAAATATAATTTATTCCTGTGATCAAAGCTGAATTTTCAGCATCATTACTCCAGTCTTCAGTGTCACATGATCCTTCAGAAATCATTCTGATATGATGATTTGATGCTCAAGAAACATTTATGATTATTATCAATGTTGAAAACAGTTGTGCTGCTTCATATTTTAAAAACAGACGTGTGTGTGTGTGTGTGTGTGTGTGTGTGTGTGGGCGGCCAAATATTCTCAGTTAAGATCTGATACACACGCAGTAGGGCTGTCCTTAATGGTTTATAAGTTGTTGTTAAAAATCTATTTCCCTATGGAGAAAATGAATAGAGTTTTTACTTCCAGAACCCGACTGTTGCGCTCTATTAAATTCTTTAATATAAAATGCACTCCAAAGATCACTAGTGAAAATGATTCTAATTTGCAAATAATGTTATTTTTGTATCAGTTTGAATGAAGTTGAAAAACGAAGAGAATATCTCAGTGTTTAGTGTGTCTCTGGAGCTTCATGAAATAAACCTGACGATCAGAGATGATCCAAAGCTTTAAAGGAAGAAGACACTCATTTACTAAGTCACCTATATAGAAATAAAGCACAATCTGAAAGATATGAAATCTTTAAATGCTTAAATCTGTCCCTGAAGTATTATTTAGTTTTTCTATTGTATATTTTTAGCCAACAGCATGAATTTTCATCATGAAATATCACACCTATCACAGTTAAAACAAGACCCATCCTTAATTTTTCCTTTAAATTTTAGAGGAAACGAATGAATTATGACAATAAAAGAAACCATGTTTAACCTCATACACACATCTCATAGTAACTGATCACTGTGAAGAGAATTTAAATATGGATCTGATTCATTCACTTTAAAATTAATGAATGATAATAATCTTAAATGTTTCTTGAGCAGCAAATCATCATATTAGAATGATTTCTGAAGGATCATGTGACACTGAAGACTGGAGTAATGATGCTGAAAATTCAGCTTTGATCACAGGAATAAATTACACTTTACTATATATTCATATAGAAAACAGCTGTTTTACATTGTAATAATATTTTTAGATTTTTACTGTATTTTTAATCAAATAAATTCAGATTTGATCACAGGAATAAATTACACTTTACTATATATTCACACAGAAAACAGCTTTTTTACATTGTAATAATATTTTTAGATTTTTACTGTATTTTTAATCAAATAAATTCAGCTTTGATCACAGGAATAAATTATATTTTAATATATATACATAGAAAACAGCTGTTTTACATTGTAATAATATTTTTAGATTTTTACTGTATTTTTAATCAAATAAATTCAGCTTTGATCACAGAAATAAATTATATTTTACTATATATTCACATAGAAAATAGCTGTTTTACATTGTAATAATATTTTTAGATTTTTACTGTATTTTTAATCAAATAAATTCAGCTTTGATCACAGGAATAAATTATATTTTACTATATATTCACACAGAAAACAGCTGTTTTACATTATAATAATATTTTCAGATTTTTACTGTATTTTTAATCCAATAAATTCAGATTTGATCAGAGGAATAAATTACACTTTACTATATATTCACATAGAAAACGGTTATTTTAAATTGAAATAATATTTCACAATTTTTACAGTATTTGTGATCAAATAAACGCAGAAGAGACTTTTAAATACAGTGGGGTCCAAAAGTCTGATAATAACACAAAATCAAATTGTAATTTAAAATGTTTTAATGTGATCAATGTCAATACTTACAAAGAATGATTTTATATCCTTCAGATTGAGCTTTAATCATGTCCGTCACCAGCGCTGACCAACAAAACCGACAGTGAAGCTACAAACAAACTCACAGAACCGCAGCTGCAGGTCAAACACAGATGCGGCTACAAACATACGGCGAGTCCTTTCAGGACAACCAGGTGTTTGAATCCAGCCGTACGACCGTGACATCACCTGCAGCTTTAACGGCACACGAGCGGATCGTTATTACAGCGGGAACCTACGGCTCCTTTGATCTCAGCCGAGTCACGGCGAACCACGACGGCCCGAATGGCCCAAACAGATGGCGAGTCAATGGAGGCAAGTGACCTAAATTAACGGCCACTCCGACACGGAGTCACTCGCCCTGTGTGTGTGTGTGAGAGAGAGAAAGAAGGTTAATTACCTCCTCGTCCTTCACTGTCGGCCGGTTTCACCTGGATGGGCCGGTTCATCTGAATAAGAAAGAGAGAGAGTTGTTAGAACAGCGAGTCTGTGTGTGTGTGTGTGTGTGTGTGTAAGAGCATGTTGATGCCTTTAGAGTCACAAGGGTATTAGAGAAATAAACACATCGAGAAATCACACTGCTTCACAAACGAGGGTCAATTCAACGCTGGATTTGCACAAAAGATGAACATGACGGCACATGCTAGTGGATGAGTTGAATCAACTCCACAGCAACTACATAAATTTATCCACTAACCATTCAGAAACGTCTAAAAGTTGTAACTTCTTCCTGAGTCTCTCCATCAGTGTCGACTCCGGCTTGAACAATGTAAGGCTGAACACTGTTACTGACAATCCTCATTTTGGCTGCGTGAGATTCTCCAGCTTTGTTGTTGTGGAGCTGTTAAAGCTCCGCCCTCTTCTGGAGCAGCAGCTCATTTGCATTTAAAGGGACACAAAACGGCGTGTTTTTGCTCAAATTTGACAAGCTATAATAAATGATCTGTGGGGTATTTTGAGCTGAAACTTCACAGACACATTCTGGAGACACCAGAGACTTATATTGCATCTTGTGAAATGGGTGTTATAGGTCCCCTTAAAAAAGCAATGATCTCCAGAGACATGTGCTAATGCCCAACCACACTACAAGCATTAGAGATATTAAATCAATTGAAAAATCAATCACTCAATCAATCAATCAAATATAAATTACCCGACCGTCGACGTTGAAATGTGGGTAAAATAAGGTCAGTTGTTGTATCAACATTGAAAAAACATTAATGCTAATGGTTGTATAATATTTGTAATAAAATGTTGCAAATATCAATGTTTGCAAAATGTAAACTAAATTCAACAGCGAACGATCTATGATGTTTATGTGTCTGTGAATGATCCAAAAATAATCAAATAATAATCAAAATAATGCACACTTTTGTAGAACATAATATTTTGCACAAACATTAACACAGGTGAGTAATGGCAGGGTAATAAGAAATAAATATTCAAATAAATTCACATTTATTTGTATAGCACTTTTCACGATACATATCGTTTTAAAGCAGCTTTACAGAGAATGCATGTCAACATTACAATTTAGAGAATGCAGTTAGCTAATAATGTAATAATTTAGGCAATTTAATTTACAATCACTGTTAGCAGTTTAATTGAAGGTAGACGCAATGAGCTCCTGGAGATAATGTATTACATATTAACAATAATTAGGATATATAGAAATTTGGGAATGTGCATGTTGATCCAGATGATTGCGTCTTCTGAAGTCCTCGCAGGATATAAGAATATTTATAAGAAATAAATATACGGAGAAACAGGAGGATATCCACTTTGATAATCACAAACTAAAAATAAATAGAAGATTTTAATTCAGCAAATTGATGCATGATGATAAATTTGTGTTATAAAATGTCTCAGATATTAAAGCCTCAAAAGTCAGAAATCTTGAGCATAAACTTAATAAATGTTGACAGATTTATGAATGGAAAAAAATAAATAAAACACCGTTGATGAAAAATTCACTATAGCCAAATTTTCTCAAAAGTAAATGTATTCTTTTATGGATGTTTAGATGTTTTCGATGTTTAGAGTTTGAGTTTTGGCTGTGTGTGTGTCAGCTGGATCTGATCTGGTTTTGCTGGTGAAGGCGCAGCTGAACAAAGCGATGTGTGTGTCAGTGTTCGGGTCAGACTGAGACCCGAGAGACGTTCTCTCTTCATTCTGATTTGTTCAGTCTCAGGTCTCCAAACTTGTTTGATTGGTTGTAAAGCTCCAGAGCTGCGGCCCGTTAAAATCCTCAGAGTCGCGGCGGCAACAGGAGTCATTAAGCAGCAAAGGGTACACCGGGAGTTGCTAAGCAACCGGGCAGATCGGGTCGGCAGCCTGTTGGTCTACGGGCGAATTGGCACGCGCCTTTTTTCTCTTGCACCATTTTCCACCATTTTTTTCCATGGTGTGTCCAATGAGGTTAAAGGAAAAACTCCAATTATTCACCAGAACCCCCGAATGAAACCGTCCCCCCACCTCCGTCCCACTTTAATGTCCTCTTTTACTCAGTTTGACAAAAAGTTTTGTGCCATCACTGAGTGCCGGCGGCCAGATACACCTTACACACACACCTGGATACGGCCCACAAGAACAAACCCACCTACATCATGGACCACACCTGAAAAAAGAGAAAACTCCAATGAAACCACTTCAATATCTCAAATGATTTTCCCAGAAAGCAATGAGGAATCTGTTTGCGTCTCCAGCCTCCAAGATGTTTCTCTAATTTTATGACCTCATAAAATAAAAAATTTTACTAATTTTGACTCTTGCATAAAATAAAAACATGAATAATACATGATGGCAACATTTACAGATGAAAATGACACATAACTGCATATACTGAGCTAAATGCCTTAGATGTTTTATATAAAGCTAACTATAATTACCTCAGACTAACACAAATCCTAAATAATTTTTTTAGGAGGAAAAATAATTATTATTAACACTCAGAAGTCGGTGGTCATGCCGGCAATACCATCTTGGTTTTTTTCTTTCCAGTACGAAAGAGGCTAAAAATACTCCGGCAATTTTAGACGTACAAATAAGAGTTATATATTATTAAAAACTGTGGAATGTCTACTTTTATTTGTATACACTCACAGTAAAAACAAAATGTTGTGCTTTTTGCAAAATAAAGAAAACTAACATGATGCGTGATCTGTCGTCTCCCTCTGAACAAAGTCCAATCTGATAGTTCTCGGAAAATGAACTAACTTAGTGAATACTAATGACACAAACATGAGACATATGTCTAAAGAAACGTTGAAATGTCAGGTTTTAAATCATGTAAGTCAAATCGAAAACTAATATTCATGTACATCGTTTTGAGATGCGGTGAGGAACAATTCTAGAAGAATTTACCTCAGAGGAAGAGCACTTTCAATTTAATTTCGATCAAGGATCAACTTGATCAAGCTGATGATTATGAATGTTAAGTTTTATTCTTAAGTTCTTTATTCTAATAGTGATATAATGTTTTTGAATATTAAACAGCAAAAAGACCATTTAAATATGAATTCTGCATATTCTGTGTGTCTCTGTATGAATGGCACAGATGCCTGTTTCGTTTACTACACATACATATTGGCTATAAAATACGCAATAAATACTGAAATAAAACGTGTTAGCAACGTATTAAACTGCACATTAACATTTAGGCTCTATAATATAATAAATATAATACATAAAATGTCAGAGGTAATATAAATGTTTAGATGATTTCTTTGGCCTGTTTTGAACAGATTGTGAAGTGTTTACTGTCAAATAGTCTAGTGCCAAATCAATGAAGCTTTTGTTCACAATGAATAATGAAAATTCAGCTTTGCATCACAGAATACATTATATTTTAAAGTATATTAAAAGAGAAAAACATTATTATAAATGGTAATAATATTTCACAATATTAGTGTTTTCTTCTGTATTTTGGATCAAATAAATGCAGACTTGATGAGCATGAGTCTTCTTCAAAAACATTAAAAATATGAATGTGTGTCCAATCTTTTGACCGGTACCATAATTTAAAATATTATAGACCTATACAAAATGTTCTTCACATGATGTGCAATAATACGTGCATGCATGAGATCACAAAAATCATGTTTTCTGTTTAGAGTTGACATTATATTAACATTAATACAATAGCTGATATGATCCTGTTATCAGCATGCTCACAGAGGGATTTTTCTTTTATCTCACAGATTTGAGAATCATAGTGACCAGATATTTTCCCACATTGGACTACATGCATATGATACTGAGATCACTGACTGGAAGCAGGAATGTTTTTTTTTGTTTTTTTGCCAGGTATATGTGTCTTTGACTCTCATTTATATAGTTAACTATATTCTAAATAAACTGCAAACAAAAAATGATGTTTCTTTTGTCATTGCATTCTTTCTTAGTTCACTGAGTCACATTTCTGACTAAATGGCTCATTATGCGGCTCATTAGGGGCAGGGTCTTAATCTCCTCAGGTGTGAATCACAGCATTATTCATGAAGATTCACGCCTCCTTGCATACGCCATCCTAAACAAAAAGTGTGTCCGAAATTTAAAATCAATACATTCTTTTATGTGTCCGAGTAGGCAGAACAGTTTTTACATCACTTTGAAGCAAAAACGCTAGACTAAAATACACAGTTCCCAAAAGTCTTGTGAAAAATGATTTAGTATGTGTTTTGAGGCCTTATTTCAGTAACTTTTTTTTTCAAAGACCACGCATATATGTAATTCTCTCAAAAGTAAAAAAATGTACATACTTGTTACTGTAGCCTAGATTCTGCTGAATACAGTGTAATGAGAATTTTGTAATTAATATGTTTATAAGCAACTGAAAAAGCACAAATGTCAGGGCATGTCAAAACTTCTCCAGTGCCCCAAATTAGAGTCCCCCCCCCCCAAGTATAACTCCTCTGGATCTTTTCTAAAATGAAGTTTGAAGTTCTGTCAGATTCAGCTCATTCTGAAGATTCAGGTGTGTGTTTGAACACACACACACGTCTGCTCACGGCGAGTGTTCGTTCAGGCTGATGAAGCGTCTGAACTCATGAGCACTGAAGGAGCCGTTCGCTCGAGCATGTTTTCTCAGATAGAGAAACACAGTGTGTGTCAGATTCATTAGAGTCCCAGTAGAGTTCAGTACGCTCATGTGCTTCATCTCTGTCTCTCTCGCACCCTTTGGCCTCAAAAACCAATATGGCTCCCTGCACACACTCCTTAATGGCTTGATCAATGCTGACAAATAGGCCAGCGCTCCTGTTTCACCTCCACACGCTCGTCTGTCTCTCTATTACTCCACCGGCTCTCCTGTCTCACCTCCACACGCTCGTCTGTCTCTCTATTACTCCACCCGTGCTCCTGTCTCACACTCTTCAACACTCTTACACAGCAGAGGAGACAAGACAAGACTAGACCAGATGTGACAAGAAGAAATGAGAGGAGACAAGAAGATAAGAGAAGATACCAGAAGAGAAGATCCAAGAGATGAGCAAGATGGACACCTGACACAAGGCGAGAAGATAAGAGAAGAACATCTTCAGCTCTTTACAGTCTTAATAATAATTAACAGCTGCCTAAGAGTGTCATGACACACATGACATTTGCATTTACCTGCTCACAGGACGCTCTTTCTCTTTACCATGGTGAGTGAGTGTGTGTGTGTGTGAGCTGCCCGCTCTTTCAAATTGCCTGTCATGTCCTGTGGAGCGTGGAGAGGCCGACCCGTCTCAGATACACACACACGCAGCGGCTACAGCGGTGCGCGTGTGGAGGCTGCTGTCAGGTTAAATGCAGCAGGAGGGTGTGAGGGATATTTTTAGATTGCAGCAGGTTTCCTTCTGGAAGAAGAAAATGAGTAAAACGACTTCAGAACATCATTTTCTGTCGGGACTCTGTCCCGTTCTATGCATGTGCCATCTCTCTGTCATTGGTAAAACTCTCCCGCTCGCATAGTCATGTTCGGTGGCCCACCCACAGCGCCGCTGCGTCTACAATCCTGCCGGGTTTGTTTAGGCCTCACCACAGCGGGTCGGCCCGGTCAGAGACACCCGGCTGCTCTATAAAGCTCAGGATGGATGGGCATATAGATCACAGCGGGAGAGAGACGCGGCACACTACATTAGCTTTATGGGCCTTTTCTCTGCCAGAGAAAGAGACGCCGACAGACACACAGAGACACGACTAACAGATGACTCACCAAGACAGGAAATTTTATGAGGGACAGAGGTGAGAGAGACAAACACAGATGAATGAGACACAGGGAACAACTAGAAGAGACAAGGAGAGGAGAGGAGGTATGAGATGAAACAAAAAATAGAAAAAGAAAGAGCCCAGATGTCAGGAACACAGATATCAGTTCAGTTTAGACAGCAGCGCCCTAAAAAAACACGATGCAGTACACTTATCTCGGCCTGATCCTCACTGTTCAGGGAGTTTTAGTATGGCAGTCAAAGATAAAGCTCAAAGAGCTCGATATGGCATCAAGAAAAAAAAAATAAAAAAATACTGAATTACCAAAGTGAGGTTTGGGGTCCACTCAGTGATCAGAGCTATACTATCCAACAGAAGCCCTACACACAGAACACTAGCATGCTGTTTTCGGCACTTTGCACACATCTAAAGTGCGCACAGAAAGCATCGTCTTATATAGTGTGCGAATACTGAATTGAGTTGTCTTTGGTATCTTCTTGCGCTTGAACGGACATATATACACAAAATTATGTCAAAATATGCTCGTAAACACAGTCGGTTTTGTCTTAAGTGAACGTGAACAGTTGAGGGAAAAAACACGTGTATCAGTATATTGGATCCATGCATTCAGTCTTAAAGTGACAGCAGCCTAATAAAACCGCTGCGGTCTGTCATTAACGTTAATCAACGAACAAAAGAAAAAGAAAATCACTCACTGATTTTGAATGAATGACTTTAATAAGGATTAATCTATATATTATTAATAAAAAGAAACCACGCAGTGATATTTTCCGTTTGGTTACATTCGATTTCTGTATCTGAACTTTGTTCAGTTGTAGGCCTATTTATTTGTGCTTTTGCAAATTTATTTGTTTTTATTTTATTACTGACTGTTTATCTGTCTTTAATAATATTTTAAATTAATATTAGTTGGACTAGTTGTTTTTGCTTTGGTATTTTTGTTTAAACCATAGGCAAAATCTCCTTGTTTAAGTTCTTTGGGCTGCTGATTTTTGTTCATGGTATTCAGTTGCAACAGAATGTTTAGCAAAAAGAACAAATATGTTTGATATTTTTTTACCTTATTGGAATCGATGAGAATCATAATTGATAAGCCTAATTGGAATCGTGATCAGAATCACTAAAATTCAAACGATACCCAACCCTAAGAATTAGGCCGATTCCTATTTATTACTAATATGCAAATTTTTGATGCATCTAAAATCAATTCCCACAAAAATGTTACATTTTAAAGCATTACAAACCCGAAAAAGTCCCCTCAGTCATCTGGTTCAAAGTACTCTCTCAATATTCAAAGTGCAAATAGAGACCAAATTTTTCTTCAAGCATGATGCAGAGTTAAGAGATGGTTCCAACTACACAGCTCAGCCTAACATAGCTTTCATATTGGGAGATGTTTGCATCAGGGAGCCGCTCTCAAAATGCGGGGTATTGAAATCACGTTTGAATGAGCACTCGCATTTTACTTTCGCTTTCGATTTCACAATCTTGCATAGTCTGTGAATAGGGAGCGCCAGTGCTGAGCCCGCATTCTACAAGACAAGACATTTGTCAGATGCTTTAAGGCTCTGTTGTGCAACAAATCCTCCACCATGGTCTTGTCAGTCAACTCGTCACTCACTATCATCACGTGATCGTGAACTCCGTGAACTCTGATTCCAGCTGCACTACATACGACAGCTCGTGTTGGATGAGCTGGATGGAACTGAAGAGACCATTATCCAATTGAATTGGTTTTTATTTCTATAAAAAGCAAAACAACAATGGAGGCGTAATGTAAACGTAGCGGTGGCATATCCTATCGAAATTTCACCCTCACACTCCGTCATGACAATACCACGAGACAGCTTTTCAACTCGACGAGAAATCTTGTCACATTTTAATCTAGCAAGATGAAATGAAACCAGGTGAGAAAAGAAATGAAGAGAAGAAATAAATTAAGAACAGAAATGAGAAAAGATGAAAACAGAATAAACAAGTAGAGATGAGAAAATAAGAGATGAAATATGATGAAAAGAACAGACAAGATGAGAAGAAAAGAGGAGATACGTGAAGAGGAGATGAGAATATACTAGAAGAGAAGAGCTGAGAAAAGAAAGATATAAACAGAGAGAGATCAGCAGGTCAGAAGATCCCAGACAAACACATGAAGAAGAGAAGAACACAAAAGAGATGAGAAGAATATTTCACAACAACAGCCACACTGACAACACGCCTGTAATAACTCTCTCTCACACACACACACACACGAGCGATCTCACATTAATCTGACTGATAAATATAACACTCAGCACTTTGATGAAGTGCCACAATTATTGTGAAGACGAATGTGTGTGTGTGAAGATAAACGAGTGGATTTGCCCTTGCTACAGGAGCAGATCTCAGCACAGAGGAACGCGGCTCATTACCAACCACGAGTCCATCTTCCACAGATACGTTCATGCTGATGAACGACCGCCACAGCTGTGAAATACACACATACCAAACGCTTCATACATCCCATGATCACACGCTCAGAAAAATCAGCCTCCTGTCAAACCCAACCACAGCACTGATCCATGAAGACACATTCAAAGAGCCGAAACGACGTTTATACATCTCATAAATTAAACGTGTAGCTTCTGTTTTAGTTGTTTTGTATTTTGAATCATCAGCTGCATTCGTGGCTGCAGCATCATTAGCATTGCCTGAGGATCAGACTGAAATAAAGCAGCAGAAACGCCGAGATACGGATGAGACAAGACATCGACTGGCTCTCAGGCACACGTGTGATTCCAGGCGAGCAAATACAGACTGAGAGGTGTGAAAGCATTTGAGAGCGTGTCTGGAGATAACGCTTTATTATATAGAGATCAATTGGTAGAACACCAAAGTCACAGGGAACACGCGTACTAATAACCTGTACAGTCAAAATGCAAATGTAAATAACGGGATAAAAGCATCTGCCAAATGATTAAAAGTAAATATTGTGGCATCACATCACGTATTGGACTGATTTATTCCTCTGAGGACTTGAGATTATATGGCTTATTATGAGACTCAAATGCAAAAAAAAACAGCTTATGCACTGAAAAAAAATGGTTTTACTGTAGTACGTTTTACAAGAAAATACTATTTCAGTTTTTCTACTTTAAAATGTCATGTTTTATTCAATGTGTTACTTGCCTTTTCTTTTCAGAGTGAAAATTATTATTTCAAAGTAAATCTTAAATCAATTTTTAGTGTACATGTTATTTTGAAACAACTAATTTATTATTTGACCAAGGTCTCCTGTGGATGTTCATAATTTCAAAAAATGTTTCATAAGGAACGAGTATCTACAACTGTGAATATTTTGCCATGGGGAATCTGAATCAAGATTCTGTATAAATATTTAATTATTTGTCAGAAGTCAGTACAGAAACCGGCCTGTTGTTGCCAAATGAAAAAAAATTGCAATGCACAACATCATTTAGCGTTTTTCACAAATACACACTGTTTCAGAGTAGAAATTCATGATAGTAATGTTCATGATGTCTTAAGTCGCATTTAGCAGATTAGATATAGTTTACATTTTGCAGTGATATAAACAATCAACAGATTTTACTAAACACCGTAATATATAACTTTACACAACTATACTGTATGTATGGGAATAAAGTTGGATCAAACTTTATAGTAAAAAATAAATATATTTAAACTACATTTATTTCATACTAAATACAGTTCAAATATATTAACATATTTACTGACATATCGCTTGAGACCTGCTGATATAAAAATTATATTTAAACTTTATTTGGAGTACTACTTGTGCACAATGCACATTTCTTAATATTAAAAACTAAAATGTCTTTTAATGTCAGTATTGATAAGGATTGAATGAACTTTGAATAATATTAGTTTTTAAATGCAAGATTACCTAAAGTATACTTGCAATAGTTCCACTTTAGCACAATCCAATATACTTAAGAATATCTTTAGTTGGATCTCAGCAGTACATCCACACAATTAAAGTGCATTAAGTACAAAATTAGTTGTTCCACTTTAGCAGACTTTAAGTATACCAGTTTAGTATACCAAAAGTACAATTGCACAGTATTTTTATTAAGCACATAAATATGTGAATGTATCTGTAGTGTACTTAGCATAAAATAAATGTATTTCAAATACATTTTAGTATACATATTTTTCACTATGGTATAGCGTTGTACAATAATATTGATATTATAAATAGATATAAACAATCACACAGCCCAGATTTGCTAGTATATGTTGCAACAAGGCTGAAGGAAATTTCAGCTTCATTCATCTTATTGCAAAAGGAATAACATGGTCTTTTACAGCAGCACCATTCAGATCCGATGTCTGTGTCTACAATAAGCAAGTTTATATTTCTTTTTCTCTGATCAACAAAAAACAGCAGTTTTTTAGTGCAAGTACAACAACATAAAGTGCGAGATTTGGTGCATTTGGTCTGACTGTGTATTTCATCATTCTCATGCTGCCATAGTATTCTGGGCCAAATCACAGCTCACAAACTAAACTGTAAAGCCAGAATTTACAAATGCAGCTTAATTATGACTCAATGCAATGAGCGTCCACCAATATACTTTCATTGACAGCACAGATCATCAGAGGAGCCTTTGAATTCATATTAGTCACGTACAATTCAATTTGTTGTCAAGTGCTTTATCCTGCTCTGTACAGTAACCGTATTAACTTGGTAGTGACAACAGCGATCCCGGACGAGCCCCCAACCTATGCAGTGCGAATCTCTTTTGAAAAAAGCGATCCCGGACGAGCCCCCAACCTATGCAGTGCGAATCTCTTTTGAAAAAAGCGATCCCGGACGAGCCCCCAACCTATGCAGTGTGAATCTCTTTTGACAACAGCGATCCCGGACGAGCCCCCAACCTATGCAGTGTGAATCTCTTTTGACAACAGCGATCCCGGTCGAGCCCCCAACCTATGCCGTGCATATCTCTTTTGTATGCGGTGCAAGAAAACCACAGGGAAAGAGGTACAAGCATTGAGTCAATCATGTTGTCAGACCTAGACAAACAGAACAAGAACAAGCTCATAATAAGCTGAAATAAATCCAAATGCTTTACAATGAAAACAAGACAAAAAATATTGCGAACCAAACCTGCCTGCTGTAATAACTCCATAAACTTGATTGCTTTATGAGCCCAAGGTGTCAATCATCTCAATTTCGGAAGTGATTCGTGCTCTCTATGAACACAGAATGATAATATAGGGGATTCACTCCCATATTCAAATGCGGTTGTCACTCCTGAAACTTTACAGTGATTTCTGAGACTCTGGAGACGGTCGCTAAAACTCATTTCCAGAAAGGTTTGATGGGAGAAAATGCCATTTGATGAAAGACGCAACAGAGAGGCTGAATCGAGAAAGAGAGAAAGTAAGTGATAAAGAAAGAGAAAATGGCATTTGCAAAACAAGCGGCTTCTTATGCAAATACATGCTAATTTATGCAAGCATTGCCATGACAGCGGCAGAGGCTGTGTTGATTGGCAGATGCAGGTCTGCTGCATTTAGCGTGAGTTAGCCGTGGCCGTCTGCTCCTGTTCAACACGCCGATCTGATCCACGCGGATAACACCGTCAAAAACAACTGCTCATTATGAGGACGCCCAAACCTGTCCCATGGTCACATGACTGATGCTAGGATGTTTCTCACAAAAGTTTTCCCAGAAAGAAAGACTCTATTTTCAGTCCCTTCAGCCACAAAACAGAATTGCTCTAATTGCTTTAATATTTCACAGAAGACATAATGAATTATGCATCTGTTAATGATATTATTAAAGGAACATGTGACTCTTTAAAGTGAATAAAACAGCAGCTGATCTCTGTTGTGATTGTTTTTATGAGATTCACTTCATTCAAAGACATCAAGAAAATCAATCAACAGAGGCAAAAATTCTTAAAGTCCTTCATAACACAACACAGTGAGGTTGAGTAAATGTGTTCGGTTCACAGGCGCTTCTGTCCTCTGATTCAGACGCTTCTGTGTGTTTCACAGCGTCAGGATACACCAGGGATATTTTAATGATTAATGATTGCTCTATTCGTCCAATGGCTAATTAACGAAAGTTAATTATGTCTGCTCGGCACGCGGCGCTCGACACCCCGTACAGATAACGCCAGGCCGGAAACCGTATCATGCTCCGAATGAAACAATGAGATATCAGCCGAGAAACATCTGATGAATCATAAATGAAAAGTGAAAGAAAAGAGGAGAAGAGAGGCGTCTCTCACACGGGTATCAATGTCGTCTCGTCTCAACTGATTTCCCCAGAAGAGAATGTTTTTGCTCTTTCAGAGCTCAAGAGACTTAAATGAGTCTCTTAAGATCACATGTGTCTCCTAACAGTTAATAGTTGTCATCCAGTAAGAGTACAGAGCTATAAAATGAATCAGATTATTTGATGAGAAAAGTTTCATATTGAGATCTTGGCAAATCTGAGACATTATTGTGATATTTTCTGAAACATGACACATGCAAAAAGCCAGAGACCTTAGCAAACTCTCCACTAATTCTCTATATAATATCTCATTTCTACACTAAAAAATTTGTTTCATGATTTATCAACTTTTTGTCTTCTGTCAAATCAACTACTAAGTTTTTCAGATAACAATATTTTGTTTCTGTTGATTAAACCTCTCTTTCATTGTATTAACTCAAAATTTTAATTTCAATGAACTCAAAATTTTAAGGCAACCAGGTTAGTTACTTAAAACAACAATCATTTTTTACAGTGTATCAATGGAAAAAATCTGTGCTTTTCTTTGTTTGATTATCTCTCTGGTGCTGTTTTAACTGAAAAATGTTATGTTTTGTTTTTTGAAAAAATTGTTACTTCATCGGAATGGTACGAAACTTCGTAAAGGTTTTGGCACTTGCTATGTGAACACAAAAAAAAAAAAAATTCATGGACATGATTCAAAAAGCTTAAATGGTCCTGAAAAACAGTCACAATTGTGCTCCTCGCCGTCAAAAATGAACGCACTGGAAACGACTGGGAAATTAATTTCATTTATTGTAAGCGTTTGGCATTGCACCCAAACAAAATCTTACTGAAAGCTCATCTTTTGAGATATCAACCTCAAATTTGGAATTTAGATTTGGCTTTGATTTTTTTTTTTTACAGTTTTATAGTTAAATGTGTTTTGGAAAATATATATATTTCATATAAAAATTGAAAATAGCATTTTTCATAGCAATAAACGTAAAATTCTATAAATTAATTTTTTAAAACTTTTTTCACTTCAGCAATAATCTACCAAGTGTCATCTTTAAAAAGAGACCAAACTTCATTCTGTTGCTCCAAAGCATTTAAGATTTATCACAGTTTAGTTTGAAAATTTCAGGTCCATGCTCAAAAACTGAATAAATGCATTATAACTACTGCATAAATATAATTTAGTACCATAAAATCCCCTAAAAATAAAAAACTTTATCAAACTAAAATATAGTACATTCATTACATTGAAATATAAAAATTCAGTCATTTTTGAGCACCAAAGAGTTAAAAAATGTAAATTACTGTATATACTTTATATTCACTCATCAGGTGAGAGATGTTTTAAATGATAAAAAGCTACAGATGGTTAGAGAGTAAAATGAGGGCAGGTTAGACATGTATCATGATCCTGTCGGAAAGAATGACCATAAACGAAATCTCACTAACTTCTAGACAGAAATGAGTTTAAATCAAGAGCTTTGCTGAAGTATCCAGCTTCACAGATGTTTTGCTATAAAGAGCAAATCAGTCTCATCGTACGACGCAGATTTCAATAATGAACTGAAACAAGCATCTCTAGTCTTTTCTGTCTCACTATCATGTACATGTACATCCTGATCAGTGTCCTATAAAACAAAGAAATGCAGTATATCTGCTGTCTGTTTAGTGTTCCACATCATTTGCTTGTGTAATTTGCTCTATGAGCCTTTAATGAGTAATTTAATTAAAGCAGCTCTAATGAAACTACACATTAGAGTTCAGCTTGCCATTAACTAGCAGACAGACAGAAAAAAAGTCAGTTATGTATGTCATTAAGTTTCCTTTTGAAATTAAATTTGTTTAAATTTTTTAGTAATGGTGGTAATTTAATGAAAAAAAAGAGCATTAACCGTAAACAGTAAAAATATTAAATGTGAAAGGAAAATAGAGGTAACTTTTCTGTATAGTTTCTTAACTTTCTAAAAAAAAAAAAATATCTGCCTCTAAAATGCTGTAAAAAGGATATAGTAAGCATGATTACTTTAAATAAAGTTACATTAGTTGACATGGACTAAAAATGAACAATATTTCTACAGCATTTATTATTCTTAGCTAAAAGTTCATTTGAACATTTACTAATACATTATTAAAACTAAAAGTTAATATTATTTAATGGACCTCATTTGATGAACTAACAATGAACAGTTGTATTTTTATTAAATAACATTAAAAAAAGATTAATAAATACTGTAAAAACTGCTCATTGACAGTTATGGTTAATGCAATTAGTGTTACCAAAGTATGAATAAATATATTTTATAATGAAAAATAGTAAAATTCCTTGCATTACGCATCAGATTTAATTAGATTTCATTTAAACAGTGTTTATTGTGCAATCCCATCATGCTTTAAATGCAACTACTGTATGATTTACAGTGAATAAATGCCTGAAAACCTCCAGTGCCAGTGATTTACAGTGAATTTATAAGTGCACAGGTGTGTGTGTGTGTGTGTGTGTGTTGTTGGTCAGTAAATGCTCTTCTAGTGTTGTGTGTTGTTTCTTCTTGTCAGGAACATGTGCATGTACCAGTTCAGTTCATCAACTCACTATCACACAAACACAGGATGAATAAAACATGTGTTGGTCAGTGAGGCGCGTGATGAAACGAGCTGGAGCTGCTACAACAGGATCCATGTAAAGACATCAGGCATGCGTGTTTCATGTAAACGCTGTATGGTCTCATGCTCTGTGATCACAGTCAGACTCCATTAGGATCGCTAAACACAGAAGCATAACCGGGGGTTAAAGGTCACCGTTAACCAAGAACAGAAGTCACTTCATGATGAATTACAGACACACACACTGAGCACCAGCGCTTGTCTATTTTTACAGTGCATATGACCCTGACTGTGTTTAAAATCAAAGCGTGTGACCTCAGTGTGGCAGAAATACACATTCCTGATGCAAAGTGTGTTAACATGATCTGAGATAAAAAATTATTTCAATCATTTCAATCATTCAGTTGGATAACGGTCGCTTCAATCCTATCCAGCTCATCCAACACGAGCTGTCGTACGTAGTGCAGCAGGAATCAGAGTTCACTGATCACAAGGCGAGATGACTGACAAGACCATGGCGAAGGATTCGTTGCACAACAGAGCTTAAGCGTCTGATAAATGTCTTGTATTGTAGAATGCACACTCATTCACTCAGATATACGGCACAATAGGGCAGACAAGATGAGCGCAACTTACGCTTCATGCTGAATTTAACACACCTCTTCCACGAACACTCACTCAACCAATAGTCACTTACAAATGAGGAACATCACACACAATTCATCAAAAGAGCCACAATATTCATAGTACACAATGCCATGTTACAAGATAAGAGCAGAAGTGGAATCTCTTAATAAAAATTCTCACAATGCATCATAGAAAATCAGTGTCGTCATGTTTTCTTCATATTTCATAATGTCACCTGCTGGTGCAGAATCAGTGTTACAGATACAGATTCACGACATGGGGAACTATGAATTTAACTGAGTGCGTCACAATGCATTATGCATCTGGATTACCCATGAAGCACATGTGTGGTGCTGCCTTAAAATTAGGTCAAAATAAAGTATTGTATTTGACAAAATACGTTACTTTATGCATGTGCATCATGAGCACCTACACTCAAAAATGCTTAAAAACAACCCTGGGCTAAAAAAATCAACAAACACAGCAGTTGGGTTGTTTTACCCCAGTGACTGGGTTTAATGTTTTCCCAATGTGCTGGGTAGTTTTATTTAACTCAACTATTGTTTAAAAAATACTGTATGGTTGGCTTAAACTCAACCCAAAGTATGATGTAAAATTAAAAATCAGACTAGAGGCAACAATAAAAATCAAAAGGTGAACATTTAGCCTATTAATATACTTTGAGTTCATTTTAAGCAAGCAATACAGTAATTTTTAAACAATAGTTGAGTTAAATAAAACTACCCAGCAGGTTGATCAAACATTTAACCCAACTGCTGGGTTAAAACAACCCAATCGCTGGGTTAAAACAACCCAATCGCTGGGTTAAAACAACCCAATTTGCTGGGTTAAAACAACCCAATTTGCTGGGTTAAAACAACCCAATCGTTGGGTTAAAACAACCCAATTTGCTGGGTTAAAACAACCCAACTGCTGGGTTAAAACAGCCCAATTTGCTGGGTTAAAGCAACCCAATCGCTGGGTTAAAACAACCCAATTTGCTGGGTTAAAACAATCCAATTTGCTGGGTTAAAACAACCCAATCTGCTGGGTTAAAACAACCCAATCGCTGGGTTAAAACAACCCAATTGTTTGGTTAAAACAACCTAATTTGCTGGGCTAAAACAACCCAATCGCTGGGTTTAAACAACCCAACCGCTGGGTTAAAACAACCCAATTTGCTGGGCTAAAACAACCCAATTTGCTGGGTTAAAACAACCCAATCGCTGGGTTAAAACAACCCAATTTGCTGGGTTAAAACAACCCAATCGCTGGGTTAAAACAACCCAATTTGCTGGGCTAAAACAACCCAATCGCTGTTAAAACAACACAATTGTTCAATTAAAACAACCCAACCGCTGGGTTAAAACAGCCCAATTTGCTGGGTTAAAACAACCAATCGCTGGGTTAAAACAACCCAATTTGCTGGGTGAAAACAACCCAACCACTGGGATAAAACAACCCAATCACTGGGTTTGTCCATTTTCAACCCAACTTGGGTCGTTTTTAACCCAGCATTTTTTAGAGTGTATAATGCCTTATAATGTTGTCTAGGAGGCAGCTGATGATGTGGTGAATGTGACCTGCTCACAAACACCTCTCAAGAGCAGTCTACTCATTAACTAAAACTAACTGTAACCCTAGAGTTTACAAACCTGCTCATTAATAACAAAACACATAAAGCTACCCTCAGAAATGCTTTGGGAACGTGTTATAACACAACGATGATAAATCGACGTGGCACAGCTCCAGACGTCATGCTGTTGATGTTGTTTGTGATAATGAAACAGCATCAGAGAGTTTATAACGTCTAACAGAGTTAAATGCAAACGAGTTCTACTGCAATGTTAATGTCCCATACACTGAAAAGCCACATCGAATGCTGTAAACACAACACAGCAAATTAACCATTGTGATGTAGGAGAGAAAAAGACACAAACGGTGAGATGACAGGAGATGTACACTTTCAAACAACAACAGACACGCTGCCGCAATTCTTCCGTGATTGGACACGCAAATTGGCCCGACTTCAGAGCAGCCAATCAGATTGCAGCGCCCACTGTGATTGCTCACCTTTGATTGGCTGAATGTTGAGTGAAAAAACTGGGACGACTCCCCGAAGACCACCAGAACATCAGCCAATCACGACGAAGGAGATTTTACTTGAGTTCACCTCCGCATCAACGCAAACCTTTCACTCGTGTGCCAAAAAATTCGTCCCAGATAAAGATGAGATGTTTTGATCCATGACTGCAACTCAAGTTACACCTCTTCTTGAGAAATGCTTCCCATTTGTGGTCAGATTTTATAGCCCACCAATAATGTTACCACATCTAGACAAATTATATACATTTTTTAGTGATTTGCCTTGTGAATCAGCAGCTACAGTATTAGAAAATGATTCAGTCTGGTGTAGAAACACAAAGAGCGGCTGAATCTCCCTCAGGTGTGTGTGTGTGTGTCTCTTTAAATACTGTGATCAGATCATCATAACTCATTATACACACACATTCTCGTTCCTTTGAACCACAAGTCACGACATAAAAACTGGAGGCCTTGTTTCTCCTTAAAAACGCAGCGAGCTGATGTGAAGAAATCCTGCAGATCACAGCGGCCGACGGTACATTACTACAGTAAACAACATCAAACGACAAGAACAACCTATTTTACTTCCATTAAACAATTTTTTTTTTTAAGAAACAGACTGATACGGTCACTTCAGGGACACAAAAACAAGTATATTAATACTGTAAGTTTTTAAACAAATCTAATCTAATATATATATATATATATATATATATATATATATATATATATATATATATATATATATTTGCAAAAGTTATATTTGGTAGTATTTGATTAAATACACCATTTAAAGTTTAGGTCAGCAAGATTTTTTTAATGTTTCTTCTTCTTTTTTTTATGTTTTTAAGTCTCTTCTGCTCACCAAGGCTGCATTTATTTGATCAAAAATACAGTAAAAATGTGAAATATTATTACAATTTAAAATAACGTATTTCTATGTGAATATATAGTAAAGTATAATTTAATCCTGTGATCAAAGCTGAATTTATTTGATCAAAAATACAGTAAAAATGAGAAATATTATTACAATTTAAAATAACTTATTTCTATGTTAATATACAGTAAAATATAATTTATTTCTGTGATCAAAGCTGAATTTATTTGATCAAAAATACAGTAAAAATGAGAAATATTATTATAATTTAAAATAGCTGTATCTTATGTGAATATATAATAAAGTGTAATTTATTCCTGTGATCAAAGCTGAATTTAATTGATTAAAAATACAGTAAAAATGTGAAATATTATTACAATTTAAAATAACTGTTTTCTATGTGAATATATAGTAAAATATAATTTATTCCTGTGATCAAAGCTGAATTTTCAGCATCATTACTCCAGTCTTCAGTGTCACATGATCCTTCAGAAACCATTCTAATATGATGATTTGATGCTCAAGAAACATTTATGATTATTATCAATATTAAAACAGTTGTGCTGATTCATATTTTGGTAAAAACAGTAAGACATTTTTATTTTTCAGGATTCTTTGATTAATAGAATCTTAAAAAAAATCAGCATTAATTTGATCAATTTAACGAATCCATGATGAATAAAAACATAAATAAAAAAACACTTTTGGATGTTCAGTCATTGTATATGCTTCACAAAAAAATATTATAAAACAACAACAAACAGACATATATAGAATTTGGCTAAAGAATATAAAGTATATATGGCACTACTGCTGTGCTGATTGAAACATTTATATTTATAGTACTTTAAGGAAGACTATGCATTATTTTTTAGGTAATACCATGGTACTGTTTTCCTAAATATAAATATATGCTCAGGGAGTGTACGTGTGCAGTTATGTCTGACATGTTTGTTTGTTTGTGTGTGTGTGTGTGTGTGTGTGTGTGTGTGTGTGTGTGATTTAATCACCCCTGGGGCCATGAGAGGGCGAGCAGGAGAACGGGTGAACATGATAGAAAGAGACAAGTGCAACAAAGCAAGCGAACGAGGAAGCGCTCTCGTCTCCCCTTCAGCTCTTTTTGTCCACTCTGATTTTCAGACACACTATTAAACAGGTTAACCGCTGCAGCGCTCCAATACCACATCAAAACAAGTGCATTGAGAGTTATTAAAGGGAATGCATGACATCACGTATGCAGAGGAGAGACGCTGACCTTTATGTCACCCACAGGCGAGAGACACGGACTGAATAACTTCATCTGTCACCCGCCATCAGCACTAAACCCCCATCTGCGCTGACTGAAGCTGGACGGCTGTTCTCAGACCAAAACACAAACCAGTCCTGACGTCAGAGCTCGTATCGTACAGCTACACGACTTCACTGATGATCTAGAGTGGACTCGAATCTCAACACTGACCCAAATCCAAATAACATCAGCTTTTTGTTGGGAAAAGGATTTTAAGCGTTGATGAAAAAAACACTATTTGCTACTTGCTATTTCTAATCAGTCTCATTCTAGAGATCATTTGATTGGAAAAACATTTCTACAGTACAAGATGAGTCATCAAAATCATCAAAACAAAAAAGAATAAAAATATGCATTTAAAATGAGCAGTCTGGCAGATAATATAATGTACAGACTGCAACATTATTACTACGACTACTATTATTATTATTTTTATTATTAATAGTAAAATAAGACATTTTAGCAGTAAAATACTAGTAAAATAAGACATTTTATACTAGTAAAATAAAAAGGTTTAGCAGATATATGCATTTAAAATTAACAGTCTGGCAAAAAATAATATAATTTACAGACTGCAAAACTATTTAAAACTAATAATAATAATAAGAAGAAAATAAGAAAAATTTAGCAAATATATGTATTTAAAATCAACAGTCTGGCAAATAGTAATATAAATTAGACTGCAACATTATGTCTATTAATAATAAAAATGATAATAATAAAAAAAAAAATATATATATATATATATATATATATATATATATATATATATATATATATATATATTACTGCAAATTATAATTGATATAATTACAGTCATTAATAATGATAATAATAATAATAATAATAATAATAATAATAATAATAATAATAATAATAAATAGTAAAATAAGAAATATTTAGCAGACATATGTATCTAAAATTAACTGACTGGTAAATAATAATATAATTTATAGGCTACATTGTTATTATTATTATACTACTACTAATAATAATAATAATAACAATAAAACAAAAAGTTTAGCAGATATATGCATTTAAAATGAACAGTGGCAACTAATAATAAAATATACTAATAATTATTATTATTAAGACAAGAATTAATAAGAAATAAGAAAGGTTGATATATGCATTTAAAATAAATTGAATTAAAATAAATAATAAAATACATTTGATAAATAATGTAATTTATATTCTTCAAAATTAATAATAATATTAATAACAACAATAACAACAATAATAATGGTGCTAAACTTCTCTTATTTTATTATTATTAATATAATAATAATTTTGCAGTCTGTAAATTATATTATTGTCCAGACTGTTCATTTTAAATTCTTTTTACTACTATTATTATTATTATTAATAACAATGATAATTTTGCCAAACTGTACATATATAATGCATATATCTGCTAAACCTTTAGTAGTATAGATGACCTCAAGTCTAATAAGCAACTAAAAACCTAATAAACTCGGCTCTGACGAATGTTGAAGGGTTTAATTAAACAATCATTAAAGGTACTTCACCATTCAAAGAAAATGTACAAATATTTAAATTTGAGGATAAAGAAATCATTAAAGGTTCAATGAGGCGAGATATCAGTTAATTAAACTAGCAAAACAAAAGCAAACGGTCTTAAAGCCGCATCCTTGAGCGTTGTGACGGATGTGTGCGGTCTCGCTCTCGTTCCTCATCGTCCGCTCTAACTCAATGATGGAAAGGTCATGAAGACGCTGCTGGACCTCAGGGAGGAGTGACTGAGATTGAGTGAGAGCGGGATTCAAAACACTACAGCTTTAAATCAAATTTCTTCTGATCTTATAAAGAAAGAACAAAGGAGAATTACAAAATGTAATCTGTTAAAGGTGTATTACTAATAACGACGCTGGATCATCTGTCTGTCGGTCCCACCATCTGCCCTTCAGCTCTCGCTGCCTCTGCACAAGTAAAACAGCAGGTAATGAAACAGATGAGAAGAAATACTTTAACAATCTCATCCGTCACGCAGACGTCCCTAAAAACCAGCGACTGTGGGAAAAACTATTTTAGCTCATGCAGTTTTACTGAAGTGACTCGTCAGACGCTGAACATCCTCTGCAAATGAAGATCTCAATGTTTTAAACACATGACTTGAAGCAGAAGACAAGTGTGTGTGTGTGTGTGTCGTGAGCTTGGAAAGGCTGAAGTTAAATTGCATTACAGACGTGACAGTGTGTGTGAAGTGCAGCGCACGACTGGAGAAATGTTACAGCGGATTACATCAGCCACAGTCCTGCCTAACAACAGCCCAACACACACACACACACACTCCTGCCTGACAACAACACACACTCCTGCCCAACAACAGCCCGACGTTCTTCCATTCAAACTACCTGTTGGTCCTCCTTTCTTCTGCTTGAGTTCATGAGTGTGTGTTCAGTCTACAAACAGCAATGTGTCTCAGCATTCAAAACACAAACACTCACTTTTAATTGGACTTTTATTGCTTTAAAGAACTTCTATTTTGTTTTCTTCCATGTAATGTTGCTGTTTGATCATGAAAAAGCTCTGAAAAGTTTTAGTTATTCTCTATACCAGTGTCTGTTTCTGAACTCCTTGAATAAAGGGGCAGGGCCTGGTTGAGTTAGTTAGTAGTGTGTTGAAACTGCACATAACAACCACATAACAATACCCTAGCAACCCCCCCAGAACACCCTGGCAACCATGTAGCAACACCCTTGAATCCACATGGAACACCATAGCAAACAGCATGACCTTAAAACCTACTTCAAGCTTTTAAAACTTCTTCATCCTAGCAACCACCCAGAATACCCTAGCAACCGCATAGCAACACCCTAGAAACCAGCCCAATTACCCTAGCAACCACATAGCAACACCTTAGCAACCATTCTGATTACCTTAGCAACACCCTTGCAACCACCCTGAGTACCCTAGCAACTGCATAGCAACACCCTAGTAACCACCCAGAATATCCTAGCAACCGCATAGCAACAACCTAACTACCATCTTGAGTACCCTAGCAACCGCATAGCAACACCCTAGCATCCTAACCCTTGAATCCACACGGAACTACATAGCAAATAGCATGACCTTAAAACCTTCAAACTTTTTAAAACTACTTCAAAATTCAAGCTTTTAAAACTAGGCTACTTCAAACATTCTGGCTAGGCTTTCTCAAGCCAACGTAAAACTTTTTAATCTAGTTGGAGCTACTTCAATATGCAACCGCATAAAAGCACCCTAGCAACCACCTAGAATACCCTAGCAACCGGATAGCAACACTCTAGCATCCAGCCCAATTACTCTAGCAACCACATAGCAACAACCTAACAACGACCCTGAGTACCCTAACAACCGCATAGCAACACCCTAGCATCCTAAACCTTGAATCCACACGGAACACTATAGCAAACAGCATGACCTTAAAACCTTCAAACTTTTTAAAACTACTTCAAACATTCTGGCTAGGCTTTCTCAAGCCAACGTAAAGTTTGTCTACAAACTTTTTAAACTAGTTGTTAAAGTGTTACCAGACTTACTTAACCGCATCGAAGCACCCTAGCAACCACCCAGAATACCCTAGCAACCGCATAGCAGCACCCCAGCAACCAGCTCAATTACCCTAGCAACCACATAGCAACACCTTAGCATCCATTCCGATTACCCTAGCAACCACCCTGAGTACCCTAGCAACTGCATAGCAACACCCTAGCAACCACCCAGAATATCCTAGCAACCGCATAGCAACAACCTTACAACCACCTTGAGTACCCTAGTAACCGCATAACAACACCTAACATCCTAACCCTTGAATCCACATGGAAGACCCTAGCAACGACCCTGAGTACCCGCATAGCAACACCCTAGCAACCACCCAGAATAACAAAGCAAACAGCACAACCTTAAAACCTTCAAACTTTTTAAAACTACTTCAAACTTTCTGGCTAGGCTTTCTCAAGCCAACATAAAGTTTGTCTACAAACTTATTTAATCTAGTTGGAGCTTTATGAAGTGTTACCAGACAATATGCATCTGTGCACTGTAAAAAATTATTTTCATGATTTATCACATTTTTTCTTTTGTTAAATCAACTTAGATAATTAATGTGGTTCAGATAACATAATATTTTGAGTTTCTGTTGATTAAATCAATTGCCTTCATTGTATGAACTCAAATTTTTAAGGCAACCAGGTAACTTACTTTTTTTAAGTTAAACCAACAGTGTTTTTACAGTGTGGGGTTTTTCACCTGTTTTATGGTCCAGAGGTGAAAATGTTGCTTCTGATCAACATGACTTCACTGAGTTTGACTTAGTAAACGCTTCTAATATTGTTTGTTAATTTCATTTATGAATCCCGGACACATGTGTGCTGGTAATAAGAGATTGGCTGCTCTTCGCCGTGAGCTGGACGATCATAATCTGCACTGGAATCACACGACGACGCTGATAGAAACAGCCACAAGCACCTCCATCTCACAGCGAATCAGCCGAGCGCAACCAAACTAATACAGACACACGTTAGCGAGCGTCTCCTGTCTCAATGCAGACACCGTGATAAATAATCTGTGTGTGCTGCGTTCTCCCACAGCCAGACGCTTCCTCCCCGAGCTTTCTGAAGCATGCCAGGTGCATTATGGTTACGGATGAGGCCCAAACAAAGAGCAGCGAGAATAAATCTGAAATAGATGAGGGGACATATTTTACCGTGACACCTCATGTGAGTTTATGAAGCAGGGCTGACAGACAGCGATGGTCCCAGATGCCCACCTTAATGTCTCATTCTCTCAAAGACAGGCCAGAAACATGATCGAACGCTATTTAGGGCAAATTGTCTCATCAAGCAGAAACATCCAAGGAGGAGACGCCTTTAAGGTGCCGACGAGAAATGGCTGCAATCCCTCATATCAGACACTACATTATATACATACACACACAGATAGATAGATACATAGATAGATAGATATTTTTTTCTTTTATATTTTATTATAATTTTATTAATTTAAATAAATTCTATAAAAATAAGGAATTATTTATTTATTTATTATTTATTAACATCATAATACATGATTTAGTAATTTATTTTCTTAATAAATTTTGATAAATTATATTAAAAATTATACACACACATAGTATAATTATTTATTTTATATTTTATTATACTTGTATTAATTTAAATGATTTAGTAATTTATTTTTTACATAATTTTTATAAATTATTATTTATTTTATATTTTACTATACTTGCATTCATTTAAATAAATAAATTCTATAAAAATAAAACATTTAATTAATTGATTATTAATTATTAACATCATAATGCATGATTCAGAAATTATTTTTTTTAATAAATTTTGATAAATTATATTAAAAATTATATACACACACATATATATTATAACTATTTGTTTTATATTTTATTATACATGTATTGATTTAAAGAAATAAATTCGATAAAAAAATAAACAATTATTTATTTATTTATTATTTATTAATTTTTTTATAAATTATTTATTTTATATTTTACTATATTTGTAATAATTTAAATAAATTCTATACAAATAAAACATTATTTAATTAATTGATTATTAATTAATAACATCATAATGCATGATTCAAAAATGTATTTTTTAAATAAATTTTGATTAAAATTATAAAATTATATTAAAATTATAGACACATATACTGTATATATAATAATAATAATAATTTATTATTATTAAAATTATTTATTTTATATTTTATTATACTTGTATTACTTTAAATAAATTCTATAAAAAATAAAGCATTTATTAATTAATTATTATTTTTTTATATTATTTTATATATTTTAATTATTAATTTATTAATATTTTTGAAATGATTTTTGCTAAATTATTAAATATATATATATATATATATATATATATATATATATATATATATATATATATATATATATATATATATATATATAAATTCTATAAATTCTATTAAAAATTATATATATGTATAGATATGAAAATATTGAAAATATTATCACAGTCTGAGCAATGGCAGCATTTGTGTTTCCAGATCCGCAAACAGAGAGCGGTCATCCATCCTGAGTGAACATACAAAACACAGATGAAATTACACGCCTGCTCCCTCGATCCCGCTCTCATTAGTGCACGTGTGCTAATGTGCGCCGTTTGCGCCGGCGGTTCTACTCCAGTTCACGCTAATTAGCCATGGAGGCTAAAAATAAACAGTACGTCTAAGCAGCAGCGTGAAAGCACATGCAAATCTGTTAGCGTGCAGCGGTAATGACACGGATTAAGACGGGACGCAGGCGGCGGTTGTGTTGAACATAGAGGAAGATGCGCTGGGCTAAAGACGCCAAACACTGAGGAGTGAAACCACAGACTGAGGTGATACAGATGTGAGTCTGACACGAGACACGGGCTGAACGCTGGTGAGAGGATGAGGAAGAGGAGAGAGGAAGATCACATGATGCTCTGTGTGGTTAATTATCAGCTAAAACTTCTCTAAATGTAACCAGCATCACATCCAGGAGAGAAATGATAAAAATTAAAAATTAAAATAATAAAAATTAAAATAAATAAATCAATTATTTTAATTATTAAAATTATAAAATCTAAAAATATTTTAAAATGATTTAGTTTATTTATTTTCTGTTTAGAATAGTGTGTAAACATTCCATTTTAATGTTTTCAAATGCTTCAAAAGGAATATCATCACTTAAAAAATGTCCATAACAAAAAATGAATGTATATAAAACATTAATGTATTATGTTATTTTAAACGTTCCTAATTTTTTTTCTGCGGTCTCCTACAACAAGTTTACATTCATCCAAGGTCAAAAAACAATTTAATTTTCTCATAATATACATTGCAACATCACCTCATTTTTTAAAGTGTCTGAAACGGTTCGTTCAAAGATTCGGATTCTCTAAACCCCGCCTTTCTGAGAGCTACTCTGCTCTGATTGGCCCACTCTGCTGTGATCGGTCAGAAACCAAATGCTCATTAGCATATCTGAATCTCAGCACTTGATACACAGTGATACGAACAGTAACGATGGCGTCGGTTTTACCGCATCAATCTAATCAATATGTTTTGGCAGCGTCTTCTCGACATGAACAACACGAACCAAACTCTTCCAGTCTCAGATACTATTACAGTGATTGAGGGCGGGGCAAAGCAGCTGCTGTTCAGCCAATGAAGATCACAGGCTGGTATTATGCAAATTAGTTACAAACCTACAGCAGGAAGTGAGACTGAATTACTGACAACTCGTTTCAGCAGTTCAGAATCACAAAGTTCGCATCAGTTCAGCAAATCAGAATTCTTTCTTTTGGGAGACAAAAACTCCTTTGATCTTTGAAACTTTGCAGACCTTTTACATTCACAAACAGCTCTATTACACACTACATGAAAGGGAATATCTGAAAAAAGCATAATAGGGGCACTTAAAAAGAACTCGCTGCTCTAACATTCCTTTAAAGGACAAACATTAAAGACTGCCCTCTGATTCAGCAGAAATCGGTTCTGGCACAGATCCTGAATCACACAAGCAGCGCTGGAATAACAGAGAGTATATTTAAACATCAGGAAAGCTTTTATACTGGCCGAGATTGCTGCTGCACCGAGGACAAATATAGTCGGAGTGAGAGAGACGTGAGTCAACCGGAGTTCTCATCTCACGCGGCGCACGTCACTGTTCTGTGAGTCACTGAACCCAGAGGACTCGTGTTCAGTCCTGATCATGCTCAACACAACCACAGACAGCACTGGGAAACTTACACAAACGCTACAGCTCTTATGATGTCCTGCTCTTCAGTCACAATCAGCATCACTGGCTCATACTGCATCCCAAAATCAAAAGAAAGAAATTCTATTTTGCTTGAAGAAAGTTTTGAAACGATTAACATCAGTTACAATGCATTAGCTTTAATGATAATTAAGCACATTTTTTACCTCCACAAATTCTCAAATAAGAAATATACATTAAACTGTTAACTGTCACCTCCATTTTTCAGCATAGATCTACAATCTGAATTCCGGAAATGTTGGGACGTTTTTTTAAATTTGAATAAAATGAAAATTAAAAGACTTTTAAATCACATGGGCCAATATTTGATTCACAATAGAACATGGATAACATTACAAATGTTTAAACTGAGAAATTTTACAATTTTATCCACTAAATGAGCTCATTTCAAATTTGATGCCTGCTACGGGTCTCAAAATAGTTTGCATGGGGGCAACAAATGGCTGAAAAAAGAAAGAAATTTTGAAAAGATTTAGCTGGGAGAACATCTAACAACTAATTAAGTTTATTGATATCATTTCTGTAACATGATTAGCTATAAAAGGGATGTCTTAGAGAGGGCAGAGCTGTGAAAGAGTGCGTGAAAAGATTGTGGAATACTTTAAAAACAATGTTCCTCAACGTCAAATTGCAAAGGCTTTGCAAATCTCATCATCTTCAGTGCATAACATCATCAAAAGTTTCAGAGAAACTTGAGAAATCTCTGTGCGTAAGGGACAAGGCCGAAGACCTTTATTGGATGCCATGGTCTTCGGGCCCTCAGACGACACTGATTGTGTCAATGACATTACTAAATGGGCCCAGGAATACTTCCAGAAACCACTGTCGATAAACACAATCCGCCATGCCATCTGCAGATGCCAACTAAACCACTGTCGGTAAACACAATCCGCCGTGCCATCTGCAGATGCCAACTAAACCACTGTCGGTAAACACAATCCGCCGTGCCATCTGCAGATGCCAACTAAACCACTGTCGATAAACACAATCCGCCGTGCCATCTGCAGATGCCAACTAAACCACTGTCGGTAAACACAATCCGCCGTGCCATCTGCAGATGCCAACTAAACCACTGTCGATAAACACAATCCGCCGTGCCATCTGCAGATGCCAACTAAACCACTGTCGGTAAACACAATCCGCCGTGCCATCTGCAGATGCCAACTAAACCACTGTCGGTAAACACAATCCGCCATGCCATCTGCAGATGCCAACTAAACCACTGTCGGTAAACACAATCCGCCGTGCCATCTGCAGATGCCAACTAAACCACTGTCGGTAAGCACAATCCGCCGTGCCATCTGCAGATGCCAACTAAACCACTGTCGATAAACACAATCCGCCATGCCATCTGCAGATGCCAACTAAACCACTGTCGGTAAACACTATCCGCTGTGCCATCTGCAGATGCCAACTAAAGCTCTATCATGCAAAAAGGAAGCCATATGTGAACATGGTCCAGAAGCACCGTCATGTCCTGAGGGCCAAGGCTCATTTAAAATGGACTGTTTCAAAGTGGAAAAGTGCTCTATGGTCAGACGAGTCCAAATTTGACATTCTTGTTGTAAATCACAGACGTCGTGTCCTCTGGGATAAAGAGGAGGGAGACCTTCCAGCGTGTTATCAGTGTTCAGTTCAAAAGCCAGCATCTCTGATGGTATGGGGGTGCATAAGTGCATACAGTATGGGCAGCTTACATGTTTTGGAAGGCACTATGAATGCTGAAAGGTATATAAAGGTTTTAGAGCAACATTAAACAAAAAATACGTCAAAGACGACCATAAACTCTTCAGCAGCTGGAAACCTATATCAGGCAAAAATGGGACCAAATTTCAACACCAAAACTCCAGAAACTCATAACCTTGATGTCTTCAAACTGTTTTGAAAAGAAAAGGAGATGCTACACCATGGTAAACATGCCCCCGTCCCAACTATTTTGAGACCTGTAGCAGGCATCAAATTTGAAATGCTCATTTAGTGGATAAAAGTGTAAAATTTCTCAGTTTAAACATTTGTTATGTTATCTATGTTCTGTTGTGAATAAAATATTGGCTCATGTGATTTAAAAGTCTTTTAGTTTAAATTTTATTCAAATTTAAAAAATGTCCCAACTTTTCCGGAATTCGGGTTGTAAACGTATATGGAAATCAATGACCTAAATTTGGTCTCTTTTTAAAACAGATACTCATTATTGCAGAAGTGAAAGCACTTAAAAAAAGTTACAGAAGTGTGAAACAAAAAATATACATTTTAAAAAATAATTTGGACTCTAAAATTGCTATAAAATCAAAGCCATATGTCTAAGCAAGTTGTGTTTCAAATTTAAAGTTGATATCATACAAAATTGAGCCTGCTAAAAAGTTTTAAAATACTGTTTCAGTTGTAATGCAGTGTCTGATTTCAAGTTTGAGTGTTTAAGCTTTCAAATGATACCTAATTTATGATTATTACTAATATAAGTGACAGGGAAAAGGGCAATGAAAAAGGGTTAAAAGGCTATAATATAATTTATTCGTTTAAATAAAGAAAATCATTTGATTACAGGAAAAATAATCATTGGGAATGAGGATTACAAAAACTTTATGAGGGCAAATGTCTTCTAAAATGACACTAAACTCATAACTAGATGTATATTCTAGACCTAGAATTGATATCATGTAATATAAAATACGAACATAAGATAAAATATTATATAAAAGACTAAAAACAATGGTATCTGGGCTTTTTCACTGCACTTTTTAAATACGTGGGGCATTTTGATCTGTTTTGGTGGCAGAATTGGAGGGTGGTGCTTAACTGTCATGTAAATAATATAACAAAATGATTTGAGATCCTAAAACAGACTCCATTTTCTAAATGCAAAATATAATTCTATGTATATTTTGATTTTGGTGTGAAACGTGACCCGGACAGATGTTCACGTGAGTGACTTTTTCTGTATGTGAAGTTGCTCGAGTTTCTTAACTCAAATTCAAAGTGACTCTCGGGAAGTTTCTTTCTCCTGGAGGGTAAATGAATGGCCTTTCCTTCATTCTGTAATTTCAAACATCATAGGTGCCCTCTGGCTTCAGAATGACGAAGCAATGGCATTTCTGAAGGCTAAAGTGACAGGCGGTCTGGGGCTGATAGATATTGCTGTTCTTACGGTCCTAAATGTGAGTCAGAGTCTTAGTTTGAGCCAGACTGGAGAGTGCAGTTTTGCCGGGAGTTCAGATCGATATCGTCAACCCAGCTGGAGGACCGGACTGGACCAGACCAGACTGGACCAGGCCAAATAGTTCTAAGGGGGATTATAACAACTATAACAATAATAATTCTAAGACAGAAATATCGATAAATGCTACCTTGATCATTGTAATCAAAGACCATCCATACAGTATTTTTTACTTAATGTTGTCTTGATAAATGTCAATTATTAATCATTTTTACTTCACACTGCAGTAGAAAAATGACATCTTCATTCCCTCGCTGCCTATAAGTTTCTTTTACAACAGGTTTATAAATATGTCTTATTGCAACTCTAGTGAAATGCTTGATTGTCCAGCCACAAAAATATTGGAAATTATGCAAATGTGAAAATAAAGCGTGTTCCAAATGCATGTTAAACTCACAGTCTTTTCTGTGTTTCCTGTTTAAAAGTTCCGAAATGGAAATATGGAACATTCATAACATATTTAAATGTCTTTCTACAAGCAGCACCTGTTTCTCAGAGGTCCCGTCTGGTTTACTGCCGCTCTTACAGCGTCGCACAAATCAGCTCTCTGTTACATTCATGATACGTGAAGTTTTCATAATTGTAATCGATGTCTCTCGGGTCAACAGCTGCAGTGTTATCAGGGACAAACACACATAGCGCTCGCTCACTGGCTTAATTGAAAACGGACTAAGGGAAAATGGAGTCTGGGGATTTTAACGGACACAGTCATTTTCCTATCGCTCACACGTCGTTCAGCGGAGAGGTGACAAGCAATTTCGGCCGTTCACCTGTCAAGAGGCGTCACGCAACAGTGATCCCGGGGTGAGGATGGAGAATATGAATCCAGGAGAGAAAATGAATCCATCCTGGACTTTATCTGGAGTGTCGGAGGCTGAAATGAGCCGCTCGTCTGACGCGGTGTAATGATGATTTCTCTATATGCTCAGAGACTTTAATGGGCCGATGGACGCTCAGTCTCGCTCCTTCTGAAAAATCAAACTGAGAAATCACAAATATAATAATAATAATAAATAAAGCTGCAAGCAGCAATTAAGGGGCCAAGCACCACAGAGGCAGAATGAGGAGCTAAAAATCAAGGCATTTGGAGATGATTTTAATCAAAATTATTGAAAGCCTATAAATATAATCACTTGTAATGTGACATAATTGCTTATTACTTTTGAACAGTAAGTGGCACTGACACCACATTGATCTGGTGTGCTCAGTGTTGGGTGACAATTACACACATGAAGTTTGGTGTCAATATGTCAAATTTTCCCAGAGCAGCATCAGATATAGTTTGGCATTATGCCATCAAATTCATTGATGCGGTATACGAAAACAGTTTCACCTATCTACACAAAATCCATACGTTTTTGCCAGCATGGACTGAGGAAGATCTGACTCGAATTTCGTGAAAATCTGACAAATGGTCTAGGAGAAGTCTGTAGGTTTGTGGGTTTTTAAAGAAAATCATAATGGTGGACAAGAAGTTGGGCCAACTATGGCAAAATTGGTATTTATGTTCTCAGCATGACCCAAGGAATGTATTAAGACCAGTTTCATTACAATACACATGCTCTGCCAAATATAAAGAGACCACTCTCATGATTTTTGGTCAAATTGTTCAGAAGTTTTAAGCAAAAGTACCAATTTTGCATATCTCATGACCACTAGGTGGCACTCTGCTGAAACTGTACAGGTGTCCTCAGGTCATAGTTGACATAACACACACCAAATTTGGTCAGAATATTCTAAAGCATTGTGGAGATATAGCCTTATATCCATTTTAATGTGCTATTCGTCAAATTTTTGGTACGTTGATCAAGATCAATTTGAAAAAATTACTTGAATCTCTTGACTTTGAATGTTTTTTGTCAGCATGGTCTGAGCATGATCTGATTCAATTTTTGTAAAAAAAATCGGAGTAACGGTATAGGAGGAGTTTGAAAAAGTAGCTATTAAAAGAAAATCAAAATGGCGGACAGGAAGTCCGGCCGACTTTGGAAAAATTGGTATCTATGTTCTCAGCATGACCTAAGGAATGTATTAAGATCAGTTTCATTACAATACACATGCTGCACCAAATCTAAAGAGACCAGTCTTGTGATTTTTGGTCGAACTGTTCAGAAGTTATAAGCAAAAATACCAATTTTGCATAACTTGTGACCACTAGGTGGCACTGTGCTAAAACTGTGCAGGTGTCCTCAGATCATGGTTATCATAACACACACCAAAATTGGTCAGAATATGGCAAAATCTATGTTCTCATCATGTAAAATTAAAAACGGCGGAAAAATTTTCATGACAGAAAATGACGTCATATGGTGCAATCGAATCGTCTTGAGCCAAGGAATCAGAGGAAAATATTTTGTTTCTAGCCCTTAGGATTCAAAAGTTATTAACATAAATGTAAGTGAAAGTTTGGACAGTTGGTGGCGCTAGATGGATTGAGTTAGAGACTCCAATATTGCTATGGTTAATGCTCGGACTGTCCTCTATCTGTGTGCCAAATTTCACAACTTTTCACAGCAAAAAAGTAGTTTAAATTGAATAGAATATTTTGAATACTTTGAATTGAATACAACTGCATTGTATAAGTATATAATTTTTTACTTCACACTGCAGTAGTAAAATTACAATACTTATATCTTAATTTCTTCTCTTATTTTGGCAGAAAATTGTCTTTAAGTTTCTGTTGCAAGAGATTTACAAATATATACGATGATAAATGACAAATAGACACTGTGTTTATTCTGTTTGGAAACACTCCAGTGGGACGTTAAGGAAGAATTCCAACTTTAACAAGAGTTAAAAATGTTTCGTACTACATGCATATTAGAAAAAGTCTGTGCTAAAAAAAAAAGGAAGTGATGACAACAGTTACAGAAAACAGAAAGAAGAAAGTCTCACAGACAGCATATTCTTAAAAAGTTCAACTGCGGGAAATAAAAAACTGGGAGCGAAAGAGAAAAGGAAACAGCCAATTAGCAGGAAGCCAGCAGGTGTTCGTTTGCTCCATCGCCCGGCAGGAGGGGACGGGCGCCGCCAGCTTCTTAAAGAGCACAGAGTTACTATGGCAACTGCCTGGCACAGTCCGTCTCCAGGGAAACGAAAATGTCACATCTCAAAGAGGGTAGAGAGAGAAAGAGAGCGAGGGATCACAGGTAGAGAAGTGCTGAAGATCGATGTCTGTTACTTTATCTATCAATCTGTATCTATATATATATATATATATATATTGACAGCACTCATCAATGTCACTTTAAACCCAACCATCCAATCACAATGGAGGAGGGGAGGGACAAATTACACACCGACCAGCCGCCAACAACAACAGATAACAACAAAAGAACAAAGTCATTTAAAACAAGAGCCAGAGCAAGTACTTTACATTGTGTCGACATTTTTATATTTAAAAAAAAAAAAAGAAAAAAAATGAAATCAGATACTAGTAACACTTCTGTGGACATTTTGTATCAAAGAAACCAAAACTCTGCATTTTTCGGTAATTTCTCGAGGTGCACATAATGAAAGTTGTGAAATAATTGCCTAATATTAACCCTACTTCAGTGCTTCAAGGATATTGCACAACGCCATTCATCCGAGCTGTCAGAGGTCTGTCACCGCTCGTCAATGTCAGAATGTATGAGATGACCAATCAAATCAAAGTAGGCGGAGTTTATGTTCACAGAAGCTGCAAGCGTGAATTCCAGCGTGACGCTTCAGTTAACGGCCATAAAGTGCGAGATAAGATGTAAACAGCTGTTTTACAAAGTCAAAAATACTGAGGAAGAATTTTTTTTTTTGATAAATGCACTTTCATGTTAATTGCTAAAAGAGAAAATCAGCAATATCATTTGATATATCATGTCATATTTTCATTGCATTCTACGCCCCAAAGTAGGGCTGGGTGATATGCAAAAAAATATCTTGATTTTCTCAGAACGATTGACCGATTCACGATTTCGATTTTTTTTTTTACTGTTTAACTAGTCAACTTAAAAACGTAACTACAATTTGATTTAAGCAACATTCTCTTTATTAACAATCTGGTTAAAAAAAGTTCCATTCCAAGTGATCAACATGGTGTAAATGTAAAACAATTTGTTAAATATCTTTGCAGAAATATGCCTGAAATATGAAGGAAAATGTTGTACAAACGTTTTGACTAAGAAATATTTAGCATTTTCTTATTTTATATGATTTCTGAGTATACAGGTGCTGGTAATATAATTAGAATATCATCAAAAAGTTCATTTTTTTATTGTAAATTATTTTTAAAAATGAAACTTTCATATATTCTAGATTCCCTACATGTAAAGTAAAACATTTCAAAAGTTTTTTTTTTTTTTTTTAATTTTGATGATTAGAGCGCACAGCTCATGAAAGTCCAAAATCCAGTATCTCAAAATATTAGAATATTTCCTAAGATCAATCAAAAAATGGATTTTCAAAACAGAAAAGTTCAAGTTCTTTAAAGTATGTTCATTTGTGCACTCAATACTTGGTCGGCAGCACATATTACAGCAAATGACTTGCTCCTAGCACAAATTACAGCATCAGTGAAGTGTGGCATGGAAGTGATCAGCCTGTGGCACTGCTGAGGCACTATTGAGCCTTCAGATCATCTGTATATTGTTGGATCGACTGTTTCTCATCTTTCTCTTGAAAATATCCCATAGATTCAGGGGTCAGGCATGTTGGCTGGCCAATAAAGCACAGTAATATCATGGTCAGCAAACCACTTGGAAGTGGTTTTTGCACTGTAGGCAGGTGCTAAAGTCCTGCTGGAAAAGGAAATCAGCATCTCCATAAAGCTTGTCAGCAGATGGAAGCATAAAGTGCTCCAAAATCTCCTGGAAGATGGCTGCATTGACTTTGCACTTGATAAAACACAATGGACCAACACCAGCAGACGTCACGCCCCCCCAAATCATTACTGACTTCAGAAACTTCCCATAGACTTCAAGCAGCTTGGATTCTGTGCCTCTCCAGTCTTCCTTCAGACTCTGGGACCATGATTTCAACATGAAATGCAAAATTTACTTTTATCTGAAAAGAGGACTTTCGACCACTGTTCACTCTCCAGTTCTTTTTCTCCTTAGCCCAGGTAAGATGCTTCTGACGTTGTTTCTGTTTCAGAAGTGGCTTGGTAGTCCTTTTCCTGAAGATGTCTGAGTGTGGTGGCTCTTGATGCGCTGACTCCGGCTTCATTCGACTCATTGTGAAGCTCTCCCAAGTGTCTGAATCGGCTTTACTTGACAGTATTCTCAAGCTTGTGGTCATCCCTGTTGCTTGTGCACCTTTGCCTACCCAATTTCTTCCTTCCAGTCAACTTTGCTTTGATACATCACTCTGTAAACAGCCACCACATTCAGTAATGACCTTCTGTGACTTACTCTCTTTGTGGAGGGTGTCAATGATTGTCTCCTGGATCATTGCCATGTCAGCAGTCTTCCCCATTAGTGTGGTTTCAAAGAACAAGAGATACCCGGAATTTATACTGTAGGGATGATCATTTAATGAAACTCAAATATAAATATTCTAATAATTTGAGATACTGGATTTGGACTTTCATTAGCTGTACGCTCTAATCAACAAATTAAAAAAAAAAAAAAAAAAACTTTTGAAATGTTTTACTTTACATGTAGGGAATCTAGTATAAATGAAAGTTTCATTTTTTAAAATAATTTACAATAAAAAATGAACTTTTTCACGATATTCTAATTATATGACCAGCACCTGTATAGGATGTTTAAGATACACATCCTATATACTCAGAAATAATATAAGATAAGAAAATGCTAAATATTTCTTAGTCAAAAAGTAATAGCAATAAATAACACCAGTTATAGGCTATTATTAACAGCAAATGCTTTGTAAAAACAAAAATCAACAGCAGCTTTCAGCCTGTCACCATAATGCAAACATGAAATATCAAACAGGTTTACAGGTTTTTGCATTGCATTGCATTATTTGTCCAACTGTTTTTATGTTTGGCGGACATGTTTAGGTGTTGCACTTGTGTCTCGCGTCTTTTGCAGTGTGTCACCCATGAAACGGCATTCTAAAACACGGCGGTCAAATTAAAAAAAAGTTCAAATCGAGTTTAATAACTCTGCTTTTTTTTCTCATTCCACTGCCTGCGTCTCATTTTTATAACGCAATAACGCATTTCTGAATGAACCGCCGCTTAAGAATAGTGATGTGTCTATGTTCAGAGCATCACATGAGAGTGGTTAATCAGGCGCACTGGCACTTAAATAGTCAGGCATAGCATTAATTTAGTTATTCAAACGAAAGGCAACATAAAAAAATAAATAAATAAAGACGTACCTCAGTGTTCCTCCTCAGCTAAATTCAATTCAACCATCAGTTTTCACACTTTTATGTGAAAAAAGCTTCAAAATTTAAATATTTATTGTGCACTTTAGTTAGATTAATTGAATAAAATGTATGTTTTTAAAAGTGTGCTGAAATCTGCTCTGCACTGACGGACAGCTGCTGGGATTACAAAGGGAGAGCGGCGCTCTCTTTCTGTGTCATTCATTTACAAGAAAAGTTATTGTTTTTCATGAGATTTTTTGTTTATTTCATACTTCACATTGACAAAATGTTTTTTTTTTAAACCTAGTTATTTTATAATGTTTAATATTTAGTCAAAAACAAAGTGAAAAACGATTAGAGGAAATGGCTAATATACGCGCAAATAAATGCTACTTTGCCGCCACCTGCTGGTTAAAGTGGTAATTATTGTCTTTTTTATTTTTAAATAAGTGCTTTCTATCAAATGTTGAATTTCCTACATTTTTAAACGTTCAGTTTTACAATGGGGACAATCTCAGAAGGATGAACAAGTAATGTTTGTGGTCGTCACATTAAAAATAACATTTGAAGTGCTGGGGAAATAATGCGTGTGTGTGTCTAATTCCCATTAGCTTCATCTTTATCGCAATCAATAACACTGGTTTATTGGCAAATTAGGTAAATGTGACAACTGCATTAAAATATGAATACAACATTAAAAAGTCAACCATTGATGGTTTTGTGTCGATGCGAGAACAGAATGAACAGCTAACAGTTCACCAGAAGTGCATATAGTCAATTGTAACGCTTGCTAACATTTTTATTCAAAATCGTGATTTCTTGATTAATAAAATCAAAGCAAAACATTAAATTTGAATTAATCGAAAAAATCTGAAAAATCGCCCAGCCCTAGCCTAAAGTGAAATCTCATTGGTGCAAATTCCCACTAATCCACACATTAAGCAGAGTTCACACTGACAAACCAGACAGAAGCCATTCATTTTCATTGAGAGTTTGTGTTTTAAGTGGATGAGTGACACCTTTGGCAATGTGACTCTTTGCGAGCTAAAGTTGATGGTGGGACATTAGTGGGTTTTGCCCAGCAGAAATAATTCATTAACCCAAATGGCTCCAGATTGCAATTTATTACCACTGCATTTGTAAGCACAACCGTCCGCAGGGCTGGAAACGCACTCACAGCAGACAAATATTGGTTATTTGTCATGACAGCTGTCATTTAATGCACGACTTGCGCTACTCTTTATGGCTGCTGGCCATATTCCTGTTTTAAATTTGATTACTAATTCAACCCACCTGCCACTACTGACGTATTAAGAACAACCTGTTATGATGGAAAGGGAGAGTGACGGAGACTCGTAAACGCTCAGGATAAATGGAGCGTTTCTGCTGCATGTAGCTGCATGTCTGCATGAGAACACGGGAGGCTCATTTATTTCCCTTTTGTCGCTGTTGTCTTCATTGTCTGCATGATTAAACCAGCGCCACGCAGCTCTGCTCAACAAATAGCCTAATTGAGAATGACCTTGGTGAATGATATATCAGCCACACACACACACACACTGATGTCTGAGGATGGACGCGTCACTCTCATCTGTGTGTCTTCACTCCTCCATAATCGCTGAAGTTAACAAATCAAAACAACAGGAAACTACCTCTGCTGGTCTGTCAGAGAATCTGCAGCAGATGCAACTGATTTTATATCGTGATCGATCTTGAAGACATCCACTTTTCAAGCGAATCGTGATCTTTTATGCGCCTAAACGGTGAAATATACACAAAAATATGTCCGTCTTGGCAAGTATTTACATAAATACAGTCTTAAAGGTACAATATGTAATAATTTTGTCCACTAGAGGTCGCTAGAAGCCTATTCAAAACAAAGGCGTAGCTTGATGATGCCAAGTTTGAGAGTGGAATCTTGGGACATGTGATCTTCACCTCAACGGACGGTGCAAAAGAATCGGGATTGGACTCGTGAAGAAATCATGTTCATGGATGTGATTATTAACGTTACTGTAGTGTGAAGCAGAGCAGGAGCGAGTGTTGTGGAGCTGAACGAGGAGCTGGAGCGATTGATCAAACCACGCCTCACGAGCAGCGGGACTTTTATTATGACACAGTCGCCGGCGCCGCTGCCGCTTTTCCGGTCATGAGTATGAGGTAACGCAGCTCTGTTTATCATATTAGATACATTTGAGAGTGTTGAAAATGATGTTATAACGTTACTCTGTGCGTTCGCTCGGCGGCTGCTGTGAGACACTGTTACACACTGCAGTAAGATAGATCGATTTTACAATATCATATTAAATGCTGGATGATTGTGTTGATAAATATCATGCAATTCATTTTAAAACGTATTGTATGATGGAGAAAATGCTGTATTACTGTTACTAAAAATAAAGCTGCATCTGATTATGCTATGTTAGCTACTTGACAAAATAGTGTTTTTCTCTGAGGCATGGTAAAGCATGAGACTCGCAAAAAATCAAGACAATTAGATTTAAACAATAAGACTAAACGTGTTGAGCTATATAACAATAATTCGTTTTCTGTCTATAAATATATCAAAACAGTTGTTCTCTTGTCTATTAAAACATGTAAATATTAAAGTGTCTTTGGTGTTTCCATGGTTTCTACAAAATAAAACCGGAAACCGAGGGTAACGCGGGTATGACGCAATCGACAGGCGACTCCTCACACGTCCCGGAGCCTTGGTTAAAATTGCAATTTTCTCACGATTTACAAATAGTTGCAAACATTTGGGATATTGTAAGTACTCAAGTGAACACAATATATAACACTGGCCTAGTGGTTTTTGGATATTTTACTGCAAAAGATATTACATATTGCACCTTTAAGTGAATAAATAGCTGGGAAAGAAATCGGATGTGTGTTGTTATATGCATTCGGTCTTAAAGCCTGATGCAAATACCTGATGCTGTCTGTGTCATTAATGTTAAACAAAAGACAAAATCTCTCACTGCTCTTGACTAAATAACTTTAGTAGTTTTAATAAGAATCAATGTACAGTAACGTTTGGACACATGATTATTTTTAGTCTCTTATGCTCCTCAAGCCTGCATTTATTTGATCAAAAATACAGAATTCTTTTTACGATTTAAAATGGTTTTCTATGTGAATATGTTGTAAAATGTAATTTATTTTGTTGATGCAAAGCTGAATTTTCAGCATCATTACTCCAGTCTTCAGAGTCACATTCTAATATGCTGATTTATTATCAATGTTGGAAACTTTTTTCAGGATTCATTGATGAATAAAAAGTAAAAAAGAACAGCATTTATTCAAAATAGACATCTTTTCTAACAATATAAATCTTTACTATCATTTTTTTAATCAATTTAACACATCCTTGCTGAATAAAAGTATTAATTTCTTTCAAAAAACTACTGACCCCAAACTTTTTGAACGATATTGTTATTCTATTTTAAATAAATGCTGTTGTTTTTTTAACTTTTTATTCATTGAAGAATCCTGAAAAAAGTTTCCAACATTGATAATAAATCATCATATCAGAATGATTTCTGAAGGATCATGTGACACTGAAGACTGGAGTAATGATGCTGAAAATTCAGCTTTGATCACAGGAATGAATTATATCTTAAAGTACATTAAAATAGAAAACCATCATTTTAAATTGTAATAATATTTCACAATATTACTGTTTTTACTGTATTTTTAATCAAATAAGAGAGACTTCTTTCAAACATCCACTTGTTTGATCTGTCAGAGCAGGACGAGCGCTGGTGTGTGTGTGTTTCAGACCTGATCTCTGCGCAGCCACAATCACTAATGAGTCTGCGTCTCGACCTCCCTCTGTTTGTTTACAGCACACACACACACCCGGTGAGCTGTGAGCGACGATACAGTCTCTGACTCGATGCTTGACACTGATGTGTTTCCCAGGAGGAAACGGAGACCCTGCAGGAAAACACCTGGAGGAAGAGAAATCGCTCTCTCTCCGTCTTACGGGGCGTTTCCTGAGCCTGTGTGGCTGTATTGTGTGTCACGAGGGCGTTTGATCATTAAAACGCTTCATTAGGCACCTAATATTTGAGAGAGGCTTCGGCGAAGCTCAGTCAGGAAATATCGTAATTAAAGAAACTGCAAAACAAAATTACACTTTTGGAACTGGAGTTAGAAAGTAAACAGGATACGATGCTCTCTATGCAACAACCATAATCAGTACGGCACAGATTTCACGAATCGATACCAATTCAGCTCTTGATTCGATTTGATTCTGATTCAATTTGATTCATATGGATATACATCAGGTACAGCAACAAGTCAGTTTTTCTTCAGGAAAATATCCTCAACTAAAGCTGTAAACTACACTCTAAAAAATTCTGGGTTAAAAATATCCAAAGTTGGGTTAAAATGGACAAAAATGTTTGCCCAACATGCAAACATTTAACTCAACTATTGTATTTTTGCCTCTAGTATGTGGCTAATTTTTAATTTCCAACATATTTTGGGTTCATTTTAAGCAAGCAATACAGTCATTTTTAAACAATAGTTGAGTTAAATAAAACTGGGCTTAAAACAACCCAATCGCTGGGTTTTTCCATATTTAACCCAACCGCTGGGTTAAAACAACCCAATCACTGGGTTAAAACAACCCAATCACTGGGTTTGTCCATATTTAACCCAACCGCTGGGTTAAAACAACCCAATCACTGGGTGTGTCCATATTTAACCCAACTGCTAGGTTAAAACAACCCAATCGCTGGGTTTTTCCATATTTAACACAACTGCTGGGTTAAAACAACCCAATCACTGGGTTTTTCCATATTTAACCCAGCTGCTGGGTTAAAACAACCCAATCGCTGGGTTTCTCCATATTTAACCCAACTGCTGGGTTAAAACATCCCAATCACTGGGTTTGTCCATATTTAACCCAATCGCTGAGTTAAAACAACCCAATCACTGAGTTAAAACAACCCAATCACTGGGTTTGTCCATATTTAACCCAACCGCTGGGTTAAAACAACCCAATCACTGGGTTTGTCCATATTTAACCCAATCGCTGAGTTAAAACAACCCAATCGCTGGGTTTTTCCATAACTGCTGGGTTAAAACAACCCAATCGTTGGGTTTTTCCATATTTAACCCAACTGCTGGGTTAAAACAACACAATCACTGGGTTTTTCCATATTTAACCCAACTGCTGGGTTAAAACAACCCAATCGCTGGGTTTTTCCATATTTAACACAACTGCTGGGTTAAAACAACCCAATCGCTGAGTTAAAACAACTCAATCGCTGGGTTTTTCCATATTTAACCCAACTGCTGGGTTAAAACAACCCAATCGCTGAGTTAAAACAACCCAATCGCTGGGTTTTTCCATATTTAACCCAACTGCTGGGTTAAAACAACCCAACTGCTGAGTTAAAACAATCCAATCACTGGGTTTTTCCATATTTAACACAACTGCTGGGTTAAAACAACCCAATCGCTGAGTTAAAACAACCCAATCGCTGGGTTTTTCCATATTTAACACAACTGCTGGGTTAAAACAACCCAATCGCTGGGTTTGTCCATATTTAACCCAACCGCTGGGTTAAAACAACCCAATCGCTGTGTTTCTCTATATTTAACCCAATTTGGGTTGTTTTTAACCCAGCATTTTTTAGAGTATACACAGGGAACTCTGTGAACATTACTATAATAATATTAATGGTTCAAATTAACAACTAAAGTCCAAACAACTAAATTTAATTCAGTTTCGATTTAATAATAAACACTCAAATAAAAACTCTGTATATTTTATGCAATCATTTAAATTACATGATCTTTTTAATGATATAATGATGATTTCTACTCCAATTTAAAGTTGAAATATAAACATTTAAGCAGTGCCTGTAATAACTTGTTTTCATGAGAGATTTATTTAATAACTAAGACCACAAACAGGTGAAGTAAAAATGATAATAAATATGTAATATAGTGCATATATTTATCAAAATGATATGATACAGCGATCCGCCACACCACATTAAAGAGCCACAAAACCACATTTACTGTTTGAATTTCATAGTAAAATTGACTGAATTTTAAAGCTGAGACTTTGTTTCATATCAGAAGTATGCAAGCTCAAAGCTTATATCGATTATTGGATGGCAGGCATCAACACTAAAGACTGACTCTCAGAATGCAAGATAAACCGAGCCCTAATAATCAGTCTTTAACTAACTACAGCATTAGACAGTATTTCAGGTCACTGATCCAAACGTCCCTGAAAAACAGATGCGTGAACAAACAGCAGCCGGTCTGAGTAATAAACATCCCTCCTGTCGGGCGACTGCAGCGAGGCATGATGGGAGAAGACAGACAGACACTTCCTGTCACTCAAGCAAAGGTCACAACAGGAACAACTGCATTCAGCTGTTTTGGTTTCTTAACAACAGAATGAATGCCTCGTTTTCAGTGTTTTAATACGAATTAAATCTCAAACGATCTTACTGATCTCAGAGTCATTTCAAGGATCAACTTGAGATCTTTTCTGAAATTCTACAGGTGAGAAACATCTGAGAAGGAGACTTGCTGCATACGAGAAACAAATGAGACATTAAAGAGATTTTTAAATGGGGATTGTGGAAGAAAGAGATGAAAATTGTGGCAAATCATGAAAAGGCTGTGATGATCTCATCGATGAGCTGTGCTGGTTTGGATGAGCTCATCCTTCCGCAATTAAACTTTAACCATTAAGGAGAGTTTTAAATAGCTCAAAATATTCCATTACCTCCTCTGTGTCTCCATAACTCTTAAACTGCGACATTTCTGCCGATCCAACAGTGAACGTGGCGATTTATTCTGCAGTCTGATGCACAAAACTTTAATTCAGTTTACTTTCTGCTAAATGCCTTAATCACAACTCAGAGATCTGATGCCACTAAACTGGCAGATCTAGTTCTTCAAACGGTCATTCTGTGATGATGGTGCACTAACTTAAGACTAATTTTATCTGTACCGACCGCTCTCTCTCTCTCTGAGCGAGCACACAGGGGTCGTTAGACACAGTTCCTCATTAAAACTACCTCAGTGATGACAGGAAGATCTGATTACCAGCGGCTCGATGCACTAACGCTAAAACTGACCGACCGCTGGAGAAATCACTGAGAAACAGGGCGACAGAAACTAGAAATCAATTAATCCGATAAATCAATAAATCCGACAGAATCAATATTGAGCTCATGATGAACAGTCAGTCTATGTGTTTGTGTGTTTACTTGGTTTGAGGACAAATTTGTCTGCTGAAGATGCCAAAAATGACATCTGGAGACATTTCTCAAAAGAAAAAATGATTCATAATGATTCATAATCATACATAATGATTAAAATATGATTCATAATGATTCAAAAATTGTTCATAACAATTAAAATCATTCAGAATGGTTAAAACATTCATAATTATTAAATGGTTATTTTTTTAAAAAAAATTATAATTATTCCAAAATTATTTATAATGATTCATAACATTCTTAAAGGATTTTTTCATAATGATTCAAAAATGTTCATAACGATTAAAAATTATTCAGAATGATTAAAACATTTATTAAAAAATTATTCCAAAATGATTTGTTTCATAACATTAATAAATATTTTAAAATTATTTATTATGATTAAAAAAATGTATAATAATTCATAATGATAAAAAATATTCATTATTTAAAAAAAAATGATTCTTAATTATTCAAAAAGTATTCATAATGATTCATAATATGATTATATAAAAATTATATAAAATGATTAAAAATGATACAAAAATGGTTCATAATTATTTCAAATTCAGAAATGATACAAAAAGAATTCATAATAATTTAAAAATTATACAAAAATAATTAAAAAAAAATTCATAATGATTTAAAAATAATTTAAAAAATTCGTAATGTTTCAAAACTTATTACATTTTTTTTTTTAAAAATGTTCATAATTATTTAAAAATAATTGAGAAATAATACAAAAAAATCATAATTATTCAAAAAATACTAATAATGATTAAAAAATTATTTATAATCATTCAAAAATGATTCAAAAGTTATTCATAATAATTCAAAAATAATTAACACTTATTACAAACTTGTTCATAATGATTTCCAAATGATTCAACAATTATACAAAAATGATTCATGATTAAAAAAATATTTAAAATGATTGAAAATGATTCATGTCAGTCTGTTCTCACTACACTTAAAGTCACTGCATTTCTAGAGAAACAGAAGTCTGTGATTTGTCCTCAGTAAACATGAAGTGTGTGTGTCTGCGGCCGTACGGTGACCCTGCGGGGTCAAACACACACCCCATGACCTGAAGACACAGCTGTGTGTTCAGACCCACTTCAAGCACCGAACACACCTGATTCTCCTGCTATGATCATGAAAACATCTCTGGTTTGTTTGTTCTCTTTCATTAGACGCTGTATCTTTAATAATAAACAAAGTACAGAGTAATTAGCAGCCGTTTCCATGGAGAGCAGACGAGGCTCCGCGCCGACTAATCAAATCAGTGCCAGAACCAGACGTTAACATAAACATGAATTTAGCTCTTCAGACACAAAATCTGCATGTCGGTTCATATTTAAAGGTGTTTGTCATTTATTCAGAAGTTCATGATGTCCATTAATACAGAAAATCATTTCCACTGAGTTTCTTTTTTAATGCAAAAATATCATGTTTTGATTGTGAACTAAAACTATTAATTCAGTTATTAAAGGTGCCCTTGATTCAAAAATTGAATTTACCTCGGCATAGTTAAATAACAAGAGTTCAGTACATGGAAAAGACATACAGTGAGTCTCAAACTCCATTGTTTCCTCCTTCTTTTATAAATCTCATTTGTTTAAAAGACTTCCGGAAAACACTCGGATTTCAACATAACACCGACTGTTACGTAACAGTCGGGGGCTCCACCCCAATATTTGCATAATGCCAGTGTTCAAATCTTTACAGTCTATGGTTCAAATGCATTACACAAGGGCAGCCAGTAACGTCTGGATCTGCACAGATGAATCATCAGACTAGGTAAGCAAGAACAACAGCGAAAAATGACAGATGGAGCAATAATAACTGACATGATCCATGATATAACTTAAAATATCATGATATTTGTAAATTGACTTTCTAAATGTTTCGTTAGCATGTTGCTAATGTAGGCTACTGTTGGTTAAAGTTACACCGTTTATTACTGTATTCACGGAGACAAGAGCGTCGCTATTTTCATTTTTAAACACTTGCAGTCTGTATAATTCATAAACACAACTTCATTCTTTATAAATCTCTCCAACAGTGTAGCATTAGCCGTTAGCCACGGAACACAGCCTCAAACTCACTCAAAATAAAACGTTGACATCCAAATATATACTTTACTCACATAATTCGAAGCATGCATGCAGCATGCATGACGAACATCTTGTAAAGATCCATTTGAGGGTTATATTAGTTGTGTGAACTTTGTAAATGCGCTGTAATATAGTCAACAACTCATGTGGCAGGGAACACGCTCGCTCTTAAAGGGGCGGCATCAGTGAAAATCAGTGCATTGTTAATGATGCCCCAAAATAGGCAGTTAAAAAATTTTATAAAAAAAAAACTATGGGGTATTTTGAGCTGAAACTTCACAGACACTTTCAGGAGACACCTTAGACTTATATTACATCTTTTAAAAACATGTTCAAGGGGACCTTTAAATGAAAAACTTACATTTGAACAATTAGGAATGTTGATGAAATAAGCTTAAGTTGAACTACTAAAACTGAAATAAATAAATGTCAAAAGCAAAAGAACAACGGCAAAACTAAACTAAAATTAAATGAAATCTGAAAATATAAAAATAAAATATAATTCAAAAATATTAAGAAATATTATAATAGCATACACATCTTCTGGCTATACTTTTGAAAACATTGTATTTTAATTTTTATGTCCAGGCTCTGAGAAATACCACTGTAAATGCATAGTTTATTTTTATCTTCACCGCAACCCGCCAAAATAAAGGTTCGGAAAACTATAGGCAGCTCCAAAGCTCCAAATAAATAAATAAATAAATAAAACAAATAAAAGATTATAATACAAAACAAATAAAATAAATAAATAAAGCAATAATATAAATAAATGCAATAAATAAAAAAATAAAAAATGAAATAAAAAATAATATAATATAAATAAATAAAAACAAATTAAATAAATAATTAAAACAAATAAAAGATTATAAATAAATAAATAAAATATATAAATGAAACAATAATATAATTAAATAAATAAAACAAATAAAAGATTATAATTCAAAACAAATAAATACAATGGATAAATAAAACAATAATATATATAAATAAATACAATAAATAAATGAAATCAAATAAATAAATAAAACAAATAAATAAATAATAAAAAAAAGTTAAACCAAGTTGAATTGAGTTTCTGTGGTGAGATCGATTCTGCTGATATAGAGCTGAACCTGTACTGAACCCAGAACATTTCAAGTCAACATGAAGCATTTGAGGCATTTGCGAATGATATAAATGATTCAGAGGTGAAGGTCATGCTCTTTCACACTCACAGTCCATCTACTACTCACTATAAACATCAGTCCATCTGAGCAAACGGATGTAATTCTGTATGGTTGTGTTGATGCAGCAGCCCACGAGAGACAGATTCACCATAAACGTCTATAAACGGTGCTGTCAGAGATCTAGAGCACGTCTGCCATTGAGTATCTGAGCCTCCGGACCGAGTTTATTCTCCACTCAGGAGAACAATGAAGCTCAAACATCTCCATCTGCTCTGCTGTCGTCCTGCTGAGAGACGCCGTCCTCACACACGCTACAAACACGCAGAACGCTCGGAGACGTCGAGACGCGACACAGACCTCCCTTAACTGCTCTTTAGGTGAACATCTGCCGGCAAACATGATGTTTGGAGTCTGAATGAAGCTGCACGTCCTTTAATCTCATCATACAATGTGACCCCAGAGAGATCTTGCATGCATAAACGAGAAAGAGCTGTTTCTTGCTTTCATATTAACCTCAAATACCATTCCTCGGGTGGTTCAGGCGCTCATGGACGTTCATGACCTGCTTATCTTTGCTCGTGGCAATCACAGTCTGGAGTATTACTATGTGAAGAGAGCGCAGTTTATATACAAGCTAGAATCAATATATTCACTACCGGACAAAAGTTTGGGGTTTTTATGAAAGAAATTAGTAAAGACATTTAGAATGTTACAAAATGTTCTTTTGGACCTTGGAGTGGTCGTTGTGTTGGATCTCTATGGAGAGACATAAACCTCTCGGATTTCATCAAAAATATCTTAATTTGTGTTCTGAAGATGTGTGGAAGGACATGAGGGTGAGTAATTAATGACAGAAATTTCATTTTTGGGTGAACTAACCCTTTAACACTTTCATCTCTAGCCAGACCAGATGCCGTCTGACCCCTCGCTATGAGTCAGGCCTCATTAAGGATCCATTACTGAGACCCTCGTTAAAATGAGCGCTGAGAGCGAATGAGAGCGGAAAGAGATGATTGGATTAAATCATTATATAAATGACTTTACAGGGGAAAAAACTCCCGTCTGTTGCTGCAGACTTCAACAAGCCCAGATCTGAGAGAGGAAATTAACAGAACAATAAAAAAGCCAAAATAAAAGTTCAGAAATCTATCGGCAGATACACACACAAACTCACAGATCTTCTCTGCAACTCGCCAAAATAAAAGTTCAGAAAACTGTCTGCAGATACACACACAAACTCAAAGCTCTTCACTGCAACTCGCCAAAATAAAAGTTCAGAAAACTATCGGCAGATACACACACAAACTCACAGATCTTCTCTGCAACTCGCCAAAATAAAAGTTCAGAAAACTATCGGCAGATACACACACAAACTCACAGATCTTCTCTGCAACTCGCCAAAATAAAAGTTCAGAAAACTGTCTGCAGATACACACACAAACTCAAAGCTCTTCACTGCAACCCGCCAAAATAAAAGTTCGGAAAACTATCGGCAGATACACACACAAACTCAAAGCTCTTCACCGCAACCCGCCAAAATAAAAGTTTGGAAAACTATCGGCAGATACACACACAAACTCAAAGCTCTTCACTGCAACCCGCCAAAATAAAAGTTTGGAAAACTATCGGCAGATACACACACAAACTCAAAGCTCTTCACCGCAACCCGCCAAAATAAAAGTTTGGAAAACTATCGACGGATACACACACAAACTCACAGATCTTCACCGCAACCCGCCAAAATAAAAGTTTGGAAAACTATTGACGGATACACACACAAACTCACAGTTCTTCTTCACAACCCGCCAAAATAAAAGTTTGGAAAACTGTCGGCAGATACACACACAAACTCACAGTTCTTCACCGCAACACGCCAAAATAAATGTTCATAAAACTATCGGCAGATACACACACAAACTCAAAGCTCTTCACTGCAACCCGCCAAAATAAAAGTTCAGAAAACTATCGGCAGATACACACACAAACTCATGGCGCTTCACCGCAACCCGCCAAAATAAAAGTTCAGAAAACTATCGGCAGATACACACACAAACTCAAAGCTCTTCACCGCAACCCGCCAAAATAAAAGTTTGGTTCAACTTGAAGAAAATGTGACAAAAGTATATTACTAAGAATTTACTTCTCGAAGTAATAATGATAATACAGTTTATTATTAAAAAATATATATTTTTAAGGAATATCACACAATTTTTCATCCATGTTTAAATTTAAACAGTAAACCTCTGTTGTGCACCACTTGTTTGCCAAAATGAATGGAATTGTTCAAATTTCATTTGATAACATTTCAAAAGATTAATTAAATTGTTAAAGTTTTATTCATTGATTTGATTACCATTGATTTTGATAAATTTGTATTAAACCATAAAACACACAATCCAGAAAAATGAAAACAGACAACAGAATTTCTAGAAGAAGAAAAAAATAGGTCACTATTATTGTTAAAATGTTAACGAACTATTTAAATAGTTAAAGTTTTATGAATTCAAGCAATTAGACATCCTTTTATTATTATTATTAATTTTTTATTAGAGCATTATAATGGAATCCAGAATAAATAAAACAGAAAACATGGAATTTTGAGGAAAAACAGAACGCATTTCATAGGACCCTACATTTCTAATCTCATTCTTGCTTGTAAATATTCAAACTCGGTGCATTAGATGAGTGTGACTTCATTGCTGGACTTCATTGGAAATCACAACATCAAACATGCATCTGAATGAATGCAAACAAGAATGAGATTTGAGAGGTGAGGAAGATCAGTGACTTTGACTTCAGAAGACTTAGAATGTTTTGCGTTTCACTGATGAAAGAAAGTCTTACGGGTTCAAAACAGCATGAGGATGAATAAACCTATAATTCCTATAAACCTCTACTGATTTCCATATACTAAATGAATAAAGCGACATTAAGCTGACTTGACTGTGGCTTTCCACCTCTGACGGTTTCTCGGATGTTTTTGGTTCAGAGACTCACCGTGAGGTCATTTGTCACGGTGAGCCGACGGTCAGCGCGGGCCGCAGCAGATCGCATCAGCGTGATTGAACATCAGCCGAGGACACGCGAGCGCATGGAGACGAGCAGTCATATGCCAACTGTAGAGGGCGAAATTTAATTTCATCCTGAGCCCTCGTCATATTTTGACAGCAGAGTCAAATGCAGAGTGGCCGGATGTCATCACTGTCACGGCCGTCCGCATTAACGCGAGACAGACAGCAGGTGAGCGAGCCGTCGCGCTTTAGCGGGTAGACGTGTCTGTTCGGGAGCTTCGCCGCACTAATAGCGGTCCTGCAAGAGAGAGAGAGACTCCATTGCTCTCTCCCAGCGTTCCCGAATCCTCCAGGGGACAAATGTCGAGTCGGTGACAGGCGTTCCACCAGACCTCAAAGGCATGTCTGTCCGCCCATCAATCTGCTAGCCAATCACGGCTCACGGATTACACCTCGGGCCGCTGGCCACCAGTCAGAGGCGGAGAGCTGACAATCACTCTGTCAAATCACTCTCTTTTGAGAAGTAGAGAGGGATGGAGGAAAAAAGAAACACACACACATCATAGAAGCTTTTTGTATCTTTTGCAGGTCATTTAGTTTTCAGATTTGAAAAATTGGCTGCTGCACCTTTAAAGGTGCCCTCGAATGAAAAATTGAATTTACCTCGGCATAGTTGAATAACAAGAGTTCAGTACATGGAAATGACATACAGTGAGTCTCAAACTCCATTGTTTCCTCCTTCTTATATAAATCTCATTTGTTTTAAAGACCTCCGAAGAACAGGCGAATCTCAACATAACACTGACTGTTACGTAACAGTCGGGATCATTAATATGTACGCCCCCAATATTTGCATATGCCAGCCCATGTTCAAGGCATTACACAAGGGCAGAACATCTGGATGTGCACATCTGAATCATCAGACTAGGTAAGCAAGCAAGAACAATAGTGAAAAATGGCAGATGGAGCAATAATAACTGACATGATCCATGATATCATGATATTTTTAGTGATATTTGTAAATTCTCCTTCTAAATGTTTCGTTAGCATGTTGCTAATGTACTGTTAAAAGTTACCATCGTTTCTTACTGTATTCACGGAGACAAGACTGTAGTTATTTTAATTTTTTAAACACTTGCAGTCTGTATAATGCATAAACACAACTTCATTCTTTATAAATCTCTCCAACAGTGTGTAATGTTAGCTTTAGCCACGGAGCACTATCAAACTCATTCAGAATCAAATGTAAACATCCAAATAAATACCATACTTACACGATTAAACATGCTGCATGACGAACACTTTGTAAAGATCCATTTTGAGGGTTATATTAGCTGTGTGAACTTTGTTTATGCTGTTTAAGGCAGTCGCAAGCTCGGGGGCGGGGAGCACGAAAATTTAAAGGGGCCGCAGCCTGAATCGGTGCATATTTAATGATGTCCCAAAATAGGCAGTTAAAAAAATGAATTAAAAAAAATCTATGGGGTATTTTGAGCTGAAACTTCACAGACACATTCAGGAGACACCTTAGACTTATATTACATCTTTTGAAAACACGTTCTACGGCACCTTTTCCTCCCTTCTGTGCCATATATCCGAGTGAAACGCCTTTCGCAAACAAGAACAAATGTAGGGCGAGGCTTGATTTTGTCTGTGGGGAATTGATTGGTTGGCTGTGGTTTGCTATTGGTGGATCTCATGTGAGTGACAGGTTGCCCCGCCCTCGCCATCAGAGAAGAGATGCTGCAAGAGGGAGGGGAAGTTATTCTGATTCGAGATTACCAGGAACATGAATTTAATAAAATAATTAGCTAGGGCTGGGTAAAAAATATTGATTTCTCGATTTTAATCGATTCTCATTTTTATGAACCGATATCGATTCTTAAATCCCAAGAATTGATTAGTCTGTTTTCAGTTGATGAATGAGCAGAATATGTAGCAATAAATCGCAATAATCTTTGTGCGTTGTTACTTTTGATATGAAGCAAAGTCTCAGATTTCAAATGACGTCCATCTTATTATGAGATTCAAAAAATAAATACCGTTTTGGCGCTGTTTAATGTGGCGTGACGGATCGCTTTAGTGCCTCAGTTAAAGAGAAGCATGTGATCATCCTCTCCTCCGCTTTAATACCAGTTACAGCGAAATAAACATGCATGAACATCTGAAGGTACGTTAAAATATACAGTACAACTTACTGAAATCTGTATCATGTCTCGTGTAATCGCTCAATCAGTGTTTCAACCTCGGAAAGACGTCAATAAAACAGCTTCAGTGTCACGTGACGTCACATTTACCTCAGAAAAACATATTCAGTGACCATAATCTCATTAGTCAGCTAGAAAAGTGAACTCTAGAAAGATAAATATAGCTATGCACCGTTACATATTCATTATAATTTTTAATATTCTTCAATATTTAATGCATGTTTGAATAAATCAGTTCTGACAGCTGCGATTTAAATGTTTATATTTAAAAAGAAATGATAGAAATATGATTATAATTCTAAACTTTATTTATAATAAAAACATCATTGAGTGTAATTTAAGTGTTTGTATATAAATAAGTTAATTTAACCTTCAGTATTATTATAGTAGCACCAGCTGACTCTCATGTGTAGTTTACAGCATTAGCTGAGAGATTTGTTTCCTCTAGAAAATTTGCCATGTACTGTAACTGATATACTACATCCAAAATAATCGATATCGAATCGAAAGCATATGAATAGTAATCGAATCGAATCGTGAAAATTGTGTCAATACCCAGCCCTATAATTAGTGTTAGTCTAACCCTAACAAACTAACATCAAACAGATCAAACAAAAGCCTTTCTTTCTGTCTTTCTGATTCGGTACGTCCTCTCTGAGCGCGTGTGTATTTTTGGGTGTGTGTTCGTGTCTCTGAGAGCCGATATGAGTGTGTGACGCGCCGCAGGGTCTCAGCTGCGATCAGTGTGTTTGTTTAGAGTTATTTAGACACCAGCCGCCCTTCACAAACACACACCTGCGCCGTCACACCAGATCCTACAGCATTTATTACACACATCTCAGCGCAGATCGTGTAGGCGGCAGCTAAAAACAAACGCTGTTCAACAACAACATACAAATCAAACACACAACGCTGCTGTGAAAATAACACACGGCTGCAGTGTTGGGAACATATGAGTGTGACAAGTCCAAACTAAACAGAACTAAGAACAAATACTGATATGATCACAATACAGGTTACTGTTTACTGTCTCAGAAATGTTCCTGGACTCAATTCAAGCTTTTAAAGGGGTGATTATGATTTAACTTTTTTAACTTTAGTTAGTGTGTAATGTTGCTGTTTGATCATAAACAACATCTGCAAAGTTACGACGCTCAAAGTTCAATGCAAAGGAGATATTTTCTTTTACAGAAATCACTGTTTAAGGACTACAACGAGCTTCTTCCTGGGTTTGTGACATCACAAACCCTAAAATTTACATAAACCCCGCCCCCGAGAACACACAACAAAGTGGGCGGGGCTATGTTGGGCTGCTTTAGAGAAGAGGAAGAGTTGTTGTAGTAGAGTTTTGTTGACATGCCGTCATTTTACGCCAAACG